>CM062350.1:5634179-5677858 GCA_031216105.1 Dalbergia cultrata | reverse complement strand
TATATATTATATGCTTTTAACCAAAAAAATCCCTCTTCTTGGCGGTTTTTTTTTTTTTTTTAAAAAAAATTTCTTCCCCCCATAACTGCATAGAGCAGTATGCAAACTAAACAAAAACCCCTTAAAAACGAAAAAAACTGTCTGCAGAACTTTCTTTCTATCTCGATGAAAATGGGGGGAACATGAAGCTTGCAAAGAAATTGAAAAAGAGCTCAATGTAAACTTAAAGATGCATAACAGGTTTTACATTTTTGTTTTGTTTTGTTTGTTTACCTTGCAGCTTTGGAACGAGGAAGGCGGTAGTAGCCTGCATGGTGACCAAGGTCTTGAACAGAAGGCTCAGAAGAAGAAGATCCAATATTAGGGAAAGTGAACCTCTTCTCCACGATCTTTCCTCCAGGGACAAGATGAGGGTCACTCTCTAGTGTGTTAATGGAGCCTTTTGGGAAGAGGTGAAGCCCTCTTATGAGCTTCTCTGCATGCAGTTTTGGGAGGGAGGCCAATGAAGAGAAGCGAAGGTCATTTATTGTTGGATGAGTTGGAGAGGAGAATGAAGGTGAAATGAAGAAGAGAGTGTTGAGGAGCAAGAACAACATAAGTGGAGACAGGGACAGTTTTTTGATTAATCTTGAGGATGATGCTGATGATGCCATTTTATTGTTGTTGTTGTTGAAAATGAGTGGCGAATGGCTCTGAATTTATAGTGCTTGCTACCTATGTTATGCCAACTGCTTTGGCTCGCCAACTCTTATATGGGAAGGAAGGTTGAGTATGGAAGGGTTAACAGTTTCCAGCACTTTTCAGGTTACTATTTTTAATATAACTACGAGGAAATTGTACTTCATAAACTGAAAATCTTTGTTGCATTTGTAAAAGTATGCATTAACCTTTCTTGTGATTTTGATGATTTTACACTTAATACTTTTGTATTGTGTGAAATATGACATTAAATACCTCTATAAATACAATACCAATAGTATCCGTGTGAAAAGTCACTGTAACAAATCGAGAAATATCTTGTGTGATATCACTTAACGTCAAAGGAGATGAATATTTAACAATGTTTGATTGATTAAAATAATTTGACACTTTTTCTCTTCAAGTAACGTTTTGAGCTTGAATATTATGGATTAAAAAAATAGTGCTGACAAAGTTTTATTTGCATTCTATTCGAGTTAGATGAATTTAAGTTTAATAAATTTCAAATACTAATGGTTAGAGAAGAGAAAAACCTCCTTCAAATAATCATTCGATGTTACTTATCAGAATTAGAATCATAGAAATTACTTCTAGTTTCTATTCAATAATTAGACTGATGATTCTAGTATTCACAAAACGTTAATTAATGAAATAAGCAAGTCAAAATTTACTTGAGTGAATCCCTTTCTATAAAGTTGGTTCTCCAACTAATAAAGGAATGAGTTAGCATGTCTTGCAAGGGTGGCCTCCTCCACCAACGTTCTTCATACTGTATCATGAATAATTTTGAAAATAATGGCATGGTTCTGTATAATCCATAATTAATTAATTATTGAAATACGTCGATGTTTTTAGCCTGCTTCGTTTGTGATCCCCGTTTGAGCTTTTCATATGAAATAGACAATGATGTAATCCATAATTAAAAAATCAACAAACAGTGTTTTTCTTTTTCTTTTTTTTCTTCAGAAAACAGGTATATTCCAAGACTTTGTAAAAGGGCAAAAAAATAACACTTGTCTTGTGCCTTATTTTGTCGTCTTAAATAAGGAAGCATTGAGATTAATATCCACAATTCTTATATAAAAAGATGCAACTATATGTAACGTTTTATTTTTCCCCCATTTCCCATAGCGGTTTCTATAATTGTGAAGCTAGTGAAGGATCATAAGAAAGTGTTGCGTGTAAGATATAATGGTGATGCCTTGAATACAAGCACACGCAATTTCGACCAAATCTGAACTAAGATAAATTAAGAGTGTGCCCCACTGTTACCTAGCATAACCTTCAAACCCTTTTTTTTTTATTATAGATTGATAGATGATACTGATTTCCCGTTGAAGGAGTTATAACTGAGTAGCGTACAAGACTATTAACGTCTCAAGAATCAAAGTTGACCATGACCAAATAAGACCAACCCTTTTATTCATCCTTGTGTAATGTGCGTCAAATTGATCAATATGTGACACGAACATTTTTGTACAAACGGAAAAGAAAGGAAATACTTTAGCAAATTTTAGAACAAGACATCTCCTCTTCCTTATGCTAGATGTCATTTGAAACAACGGATTAGAGAGGTGTTTCCAACTCATCCCACCTCTATGATGTCATTTGCTTTCTCTTATGCAAGTACATATAACACTATTTGCGTCATTTTAGTTTCATCCACTTTTATTATATGACTTCAAATTAATGAGTGATAGGAGACACAAGTCAAATATATTACATTTAGATATACTCGTGATAAAAGTGGGTATCATCAATTTTATTCAACATATATTCATTTAGTAATTTATTGATCCCACTAAGTTTTTTGTGAATGTGTCTAAAAATAAATCCTTGGACTCGTGGCTATATAAGAATTTTTTGAGTTATACACAATTTTAATCTTCATGTAATGACTTAGGACTTGTTTGGTTTTCTGTTTTTAGTTTTCAGTTTTTGTAAAGGAAAAACTGAAAAAATTGAAAACTGAAATATAAGAATTTTTCGAGTTATACGCAATTTTAATCTTCACGTAATGACTTAAGATTTCAGTCTGACAATAATTTGTAGTGTTAATTAGAACTCTAAAGTACGACATATTGACATCTAAATATTCTCTTATTCTAACCACTTGAGACCCTACTTTGCCTTTTCAGCCTCATCGTAAGCGTAGGATCAGGTCACAAAACAAGAAGCCGAGGAATGTTTGGGTCAAATATCATCCTAGCATCCTCTGCTACTCTGCTATAGCCTCTTCCTACAAACAAACAATAATATGATCCTTGAGAGATTTTTTGCATGAACACAGGTCTAATACATTATATTTAGGAGCACTCACAATAAAAATGTTCCCATGAACTTTATTAAGTAAATACTCATTCATCTATAGGTTTTACTAGCTTTTTTGTTAGTGTGTCTAAGAATAGATTCTTAAAATTATGCTCCACAAGAATTTTTCCTGATCCTTACTCCTGCCTGAAAAGGATATATGAAAAAAGAATATACAAACCTGATGAACAAATGGTAACACGAACAAAGATACGGCCTGACTTATATTACTATATGAAATCATATGCTTTTATTAGTTGGCACCACTTTCATTCATATGCTCTCTTAATTTACAGATCAGGGCTCTTCAGTCTGCATGCAAAAGATGTTTAATGCAAAAGCTCAGGACTTCAACATTCAGTAAGGCACACGCCATTGAACCATATCCAATCTTAAAAGCATCATTAATTAATAATGCTAGCTCATTTTTAAGGGGTTTTTACCCGAATAAAATAAAAAAAAAACAATAATTAAGTGAATAAACGGAAAAGACATTAATTACCAAAATGAGCCGTTGTGGGTAGACATGAATACGCATGGGACTCATACGTATTCATGTTGTTAATGAATATGCATGAAACCCATGCGTATTCTTGAGACTATATATACTGAATACGCTTCAGCCTGAAGCGCATTCACTATTCATTTTCTCAGTTTCTCACTATCTTTCTGTTATCATATCTTTCTGTTATCATGGCGAATAATCTTTACCGCTTGGATGATGTTCACATCTCTGCAAAACTAGATAACCAGGTATTTATTATTTAAGTTTTAGAATGCAAAAATAGTTTAGTTTAGTTTATGAATTTAATAATTGTTAGGTATTATTGTAAATAGGTATTATTGCAATTAGTGATATATATTTTAAATTAGGTTAGTTTAGTTAGAAAAATAGAAATATGGTTAGTTTAAAAATATTGAAAGTTAGTAGACTTCAAAATATTTAAATGTTAAGTTTATTTTATCTTAGGTAATTAATATAGTTTGGTTTGTTGGTATTTAATTAGTGTAGCTTTTTTTATTAATATAGTTATTTATTAGGCTAGTTTTATTTAATATTTAAAGTAATTTTAATTTAGTTTATTTTAGTAATGTAGTTATTTATTTTGGTTTAAGTAAGTATAAATTAGTTAAGTTTATTGTATTAATTTAGGTTATTTTATTTAAATAGTGTAGTTTATTTGCTTAAGTTATGTAAAGCTTGTTTTATTTAATTTATTTAAAGTTGATGTGATTTAGTTTATTGCATTAATTTAGTTAAGTTTATTTAATGAGTGTAGTTTATTTTATTAGTTTAGTTATCTAAACCTAGATTAATTTAATTTATGTAAAGTTAATTTAGTTAATTTATTTCATTAATTTACGTAAGTTTATTTAATGAGTGTGATTAGTTTAGTTATCTAAACCTAGATTTAATTTATTTAAAGTTATTTTAGTTAATTTATTTCATTAATTTAGTTTTATTTATGTATAAGTTAGTATAGATTAATTAGTTACGTTTATCTGATTAATTAAGTTAGTTAAAGCTTGTATAATTTAATTATTTTAAAGTAATTTTAGTTGAGATTAGTTGATTAATTTAGTTAGTTTTGTTATGTTTTGTTTAAGTTAGTATAATTGAATTAGTTAAGTTTATTTAATTAATTTAGCAAAGTTTTTTAAATTAGTGTAGGCTATTGACTAGGTCACTTAATTAATCAAATATTTTAATTTTTTTTAAAGTAGTTTAAGTTTAGCTTATTTAAGTAATTAAACTTTGTTATTTTTGTATTCAAGTTAGTATAGATTAAGTAGTTAAGTTTATTTCATTAATTTAGTTAACTTCAGTAATTAGTGTAGTTTATTTGATTAGTTTAGTTATTTAAACCTAGATTAATTTAATTTATTGAAAGTTACTTTAGTTTAGTTTAGTATAATTTAGTTTATAAATTTGAAGTTATTTTAGTTTAGTTTATTTTATTAAAGTTATTTAAATAATTTAAAGTTTTTTTGTTATGGTTTGAAATTTCTAAACATTTGCAATTCATTTTTGCAGCCACATCGACTTCTACAGCCGAGACGCTGTGGAGCACCGACTCCCCATCCACGTATGGAGTACTTTTTACGACAGGGTGGTTTCTGGGAGGTTTCCAACTTTGGCAACTTCCATTATGACGCAGCTTTGATTAGTGCGTTGGTAGAGAGGTGGCGTCCGGAGACCCATACTTTCCACCTTCCGTACGGAGAGGCGACTATTACACTGCAGGACGTTGCCATCCAGCTAGGATTGAGGGTGGATGGCGATGCCGTTAGTGGCAGTATTGGGGCATAGGAGAGATGGCACCAGCAGAGCATTTGGGATATCTGCTGGGATCTATTAGGTGTGGTCCCCGAGCAGACAGATCGCCATGGGTCTTATGTGAAGCTGAGCTGGCTGAAGAAGACCTTCAAATCTGATTCATTCCTGCGGATGCAGATGATGTAGTTGTTCTGAGGTGGATGAGGGCATACCTACTAGAACTGATTGGAGGATTCTTGTGTCCAGACAAGTCATCCTCACGGGTTCATCTGAAGTGGTTGCCCCTACTCCGTGATTTCGGAGTTACTAGTCGGTACAGTTGGGGATCAGCAGTGTTAGCATGTTTATATCACAGCCTGTGTAGGGCTGTGAATGCTCGAGTTGCTAACATTGGAGGGTGTGCAGCGCTACTGCTGTCATGGGCTTATTACCGGATCCCCTCACTGCACCCAAGGTACGACCAGGGCATTACATTTCCACTAGCCTCGAGGTATATAGTTTCGTCCACCCCATAAGTTACATGTTTGTCTTGTTTGGTGTGTTTATGTTTATGGTTTATTACTAACGAATAATTTTTGTATATCAGGTGGCGCGGATTGAGGCTTACATCAGACGGGGATGCTGGTAGGCTGGTGGCCTTTCGGGCACGACTTGATGCCATTCCCATCGATGGAGTAAGTGATACTAAGTAAATTAATTATTTCAAATGTATATTATATGATTACACGGAAGTTTAACTTAAATTATTAAATTTTACAGTTTCAGTGGCTTCCATATGAGGATGCGAGCATCGTTGCTATCACACCGGCACATGTATATCTTTGGTCTTTGGTGTGTGGGCTTCGGTTACCGCACTCATATGTTTCGAGATTGTGGAGTGGCACCAGCCAGACCGTGTCATGCGGCAGTTCCAGTGTATGCAGTCTATTCCATATGCTCATTCGAACATTGACAGACTGCATGCTATGGATGGTCGCGGCAATGACAAGGTTTGGTGGCCAGACAGACATGCGGAGTACCATGGCCATTGGATGGCTCGGGAGCAGCGCGTTGTTGCTGGGGCTCACACTGAGCATATGCTTCCATCTGCCGAGTATCTCAGCTGGTACTTAGGGATAGCACGAAGGTTTTTATCCCCTGACACGGAGCTGCAGGACCCTAGGCTATCACAGGTGCCACGGGATCTCCCACCTGATGCAGGCCCAACACCATTTGTCCCCCGAGCCACAGATGCTCCTGATCGCCGACAAGCGTGGCGTCGAGCACGAGCAGGTACCCGCTCTTCCCAGCGACACATCTCGCATGATGCTGGAGGTGGTGATGAGGGCGGAGATGGAGATGGTGGAGGTGGTGGTGGGGCTGGAGGAGACGGAGGTCCTGGAGGTGGTGGAGGGAGTTCAGGTGGAGGTGGGGGCCGAGGTGGTGGAGGTGCTGGATGGAGTGATGGTGGAGGTGTTAGACAGAGTACAGGAAGAGGGGAGGGTGGGGATACCGGGAGAGGAGTGTATGTCCCTGCTGGTGATGGTGGGGGCTCCTATTGCTACACCCCCACCATGGATGACTTGTTCGGGGCAGGCATTAGTTAGCAGGAGTTTGATGACATGCAGTCTTTCCTGGATGCTCCCACGCCCCCCCACTTGATCGTAGCACCTGGTTCAGGTTCGGGGCCTCGACAGGACATGGATTTGAACATGCCCAGTTACGATCTATTCAAGGATGAGCCTTTACCTGGATCTGAGCCTCCGGAGATTGTCGAGCCATCACAGCAGCCTAGCCAGACTTCAGCACCGACCACTCCCGTACTCCCGATCCCACATCCGGATGATGATGTGCCGGAGGAGCAGCCGCATATTGTCCCGAGGCGTAGACTTGCACGACAGGTTTAGCCCAGGCATTGTCATTCCGGATGTGAGCTCCCGGCCCCCAGGAGAGATAGGGATGAGGGCCGTAGCTAGGTTTTTTGTAGTTTATTTTTACTTATGTATATATTGTATTCATTCTGTGTATATTTTATTATTATGATATTTGTCCATTTTTTGTATGTAATGTTATTCAGTTGAAGATTTTATTACACTCCTATCGCTATTGTATATGGTTCCTAGAGGTTGGGTAAAAGATGTTGCATGTTATCGATGAACACCTATAACCATCATTGACTAATATGCATGCGAATACAACTAATTTGTAATAAAGGACCATGAAATTGAGATTGCAGAAACAAACATAAACATTGTTGAGTCAAATACATATAAAACTAACACAATAACGGAATAAAAAACATAGTTATCAAACTACAATCTGAACACATGAACAAACATAAGCATTGTCAGATTTAGCCGTGCTGGGATGAGGATGAAGGTAGCAAGGTTGGGCACGTTCTTTTGGTATGACCTTCATGTCTACATAACCCACATCGCTTCGGTTGACTGCTCTCCACTTCATCCATTTCATTACGAATTCTTGTCGAAACTGGACGAACCTTATTAGATCTTCTGAGTGCTGGATCTGGACGTATTGGGAGTCCAGTGTATAGAGGGCATAGATGCTCGTCTGAAATGGGTGTGAACTCCAACTTATAAACATTGTCAACCCATTCCATACTGTATACAAGATGCGTTAAAGACCCCCACTCAACTCTTGCAGCATGACAGACAGCAATAGCATGCTGGCAGGGGTAATGTAATGCCTGGAAAGACCCACAGTCGCAGCGTCGCTCTCCCAAATGCACTCTGTAATCTTTTGTTACATGTTCTCCCCTTTCTGTAACTAAACATGAGATCATATCTCGTGTGAAAGGGGTAACAGACATTTTGTCCAAGTATTGCTTGTTCTCATCTATCGCTCGCAACACATGCTGTGACCATCTTTGTCCCCCTGCAAGTTGGGCCCATGCCTGACCCCCCTTCTCAACAAATAATCGAGCAAGGCGAAAGTATGTGGACTTGACTATGGCAGTGATGGGAAGATTGCGGGTACCGTTCATGACAGCATTAATACACTCAGAAAGGTTGGTGGTCATATGACCAAACCGTCGACCCTCATCAGCATACTGAGCCCATTTTTCCCGCAGAATTTGATCGGCCCATTCAACCATTTCATGTTTTTCATCCCTCAGTAGTCCATAATAATACACAAAATCTGAATGGGTCCTTGAATATGCTGCATTTATCAGAATTCTTTTCGCATCCTTATTCTTAAACTGTCTGGCAAAGTTTGACGCAATGTGTCGAATGCAATATACATGATAGGCCATAGGAGGATGCCACCCACTACCCTCGGCCTCTATAGCAGATATAATAGACACATGCCTGTCAGAAACAATGAGAATACCTTCTTGGGGCGTCACATGTTGTCGAAGATTGGTAAGGAAGAATAACCATGCTTCTTTTGTCTCTCCCTCAACCACAGCAAATGCTATAGGCAAAATATTTGAGTTACCATCCTGCGCGATAGCCATCAACAATGTACCTCCATATTTCCCATACAGATGAGTCCCATCAATTGAGATAAACGGTTTACACCATTTGAATGCCTCAATACACGGTGGAAAGGACCAGAATACACGATGAAACATTGAACAACTCTGATTAACAATGTCCCCAATACGATATGGCTTTGTCAATAAGTGGACCGGTGTATCTAGAATGTCCATCAACAATTAACAATAAATAACTGTCTATGTAATAAATGCAATTCATTTTAGGTAGCAATAGTAGTTACAGTTCCAGCATCCTAACAATTGAAGTTATTGAGCAGCCTACGGTAAAAACATATTTATTTCATTCATAGTGCACTTACTAATTAATAATCATCGAGCTGCGTATAATTTACAACAAAGGTTTAGTTTATAAGAGTTACCTGGCATGTAGTGTTGCACACCTAATAACCACCTAGGAAAATCAGTGTATGATTCCTCCTAGTTCCCATAAATCTTAGCAATCGCTTTCTGTTTTGCAATCCAAACCTTCCTATATGAAATATTGAACCTGAAAACCGACTCCACATGTCCCTGCTACTCTCTGATGGAGACTGTTGGATTCGCCTCAACCGGAATCATACTCACACGTGTGCCTTCCATTATGCTTTTGGACTTCCCATATTTGCCTCTTCTGCCGAAATGTAACACGTATGCTCCAATTACATCCATTGCCAAACTTCACACACTTGCACTGATATTTTGTCTGCCCGGACTCGTATACCTTGAATTGCACTTTTCTTCTAATACTGTAATTCTTTATTGCATGCAACACGACTTCTTTATCTTGAAATTGTTGTCCAACCTCAAACTCCCCTTCACCTCCAACCACTCTCGCACTGGGTCCTGCAAAGCTATTTTCAGGCTGCACATCCAAATTTATTGAAGAATAGTGACTTGGATTTTCTTGTGATACGGACTGAAATTGATTCTGTGATCTCATAAATTGAGAATTCGTATCACGTGTTTCCTCATCACTATCACCATTTCCTCCCTCTCGATACAACCCCAGCTCTTCTTCTTCTTCTGCATCTTCTTCTTCATCCCTGTGATCTATTTGAAATTCAAAACCACGAACAGCCAAATGTCTATTTGATGGCCCTCCATCTTGCAACGCCATATCTGCAAAGCTTGGACTACGAATTGCTCGATCAATCGCTGCCTCAGGGTATGTGGACACATGCTGCTCCGGGTTTTCATTTACTGATGTATGAGGTGCAAACCCAGCAAAGCTCCCATCACAATCTACAAGCATGACCAATATTTCCATCACTCGGACCTCTGGAAATCGAGCTTGAAATCTAAACATCATGCTTGTTTCATTGTCGCTATAGATGGAAAAACAGTTATACTTTTCCACACCATCGCCAAACGCTATAGGCACTCTGTAAAACATTTGACTGATTCGTTTGTGATGACCTACTTGCTCAAGTATTTTGCTTTGTAACTCCACAAAAGTCACACACTGATTAACAATGACCCCTATTGCTCTCTGACTACAAAATCTCACACCCTCATTTGTAGTATCTTCAATTTTTCCATCACAGTGAACAAGTATAAAACAATCTTCCATTTTCTCTCAAATTTACAATTCACATGACTACTATGATGACCAGTGTCGGTTATATGTACAAACGGTTATTGAATACGTAAGGGACTGAGGCGAAAACAAAAAGCAAAGAATACGCATGGAACTGGGGCGTAAGCAATTCATGAATGAATACGCATGGGGCTTCAGCGTATCCATTTGCCCTTAAATACGCATGGGGCTCCTGCGTATTCAATATGGGCATGAATACGCTAGGGGCTCATGCGTATTCTGTTTAAACATGAATACGCAGGAGCCCCATGCGTATTTGCGCCCTATATTTTAGCCCACTTCGATACCAAATCATTTTTTCGTTTATATCCGTAAATAATGATTTTTTTATTTTATTTTGGTAAAAAAGCCCATTTTTAAAGCAGGTGGCCTAAAATATAGCAAAACCAATGCCTCAGGCCTTCATTTTTCAAATTATGCTTTCAGCCTGATACCTCTATAGCATTTCCAGATATGTATGTACGTATTTTATGCTATTTAATTTTCAGTATAAGAAGTGCATGTGCTTGGCAGTGAAATAGTTTCCACAAGGCACAAGGTATTATACCAGCAAGGGAGAGGTGACCACACAGAAACTAGAAGTTTTAAAGGTGGGGTAATCTAAAAACTAGATAGAATACCGTGAGAGTGAGTGGAAATTAGATATAAGTACATTCAATTCATAGTGTGCGTTCGGGTAAAATAGATATACACCTCATCAACCCCTACTTGAAAGATTATGCAAATTTACTATGCCATTAAAATATTGCAAGAATACCTTGGTCATTTCTGTGCTGAACTCATGCATAGTCAGCCAATTCAGGACTTTTGGAAAAATGTCCATAAGGACAATCAGTCGCTGCAAAAACCAACCGAAATCATGAATTATAAAAGAAGAGAAAATCCTATTAGTAATGACTCGAATGTGTCTTGATGACTCATTGAAGGAGAAATCACATCTAAAACAAGATATGGCTAATTTTCTCAATACCAACTTAATTATTCAGTGAAGATACTTGCAGTGAGAATATGGTAGTTTGCATTTGACAACTCAGTCACTTCTTGTGTGGGCTTTGCATTAGTCTCCCCTTCTATCTCTCTTTTTTCCACAGGTCTATCATGTGTAACTGATCACTACAAGTCTATCATTTAAGCTCTGATACCAGGCATTAGATTTTTCACTTCAATGATTTGCGCTTGTTCTCAGAGCAGTTGGAGTGTTGGGCTCAGCTATTGAGCGTTTTTGTTATGGATTGAATTATGTGACCAAAAACTTAACCCTGCGGCTTTCTTCCACAGCTTATAAACCCTTTTCATCTCTTTAACTCGTTCAATATTTCAACATAAGACGTCTATTTCACTCCTATATGTTTTTCCCACGTATACATTGAGTCTCAAAATTGAAAACAAAATCATCAATTCCTAGAAGGACACATACTATGTGTGATACTTCAGGGCCACACTTCAACTATTTATGTGTTTAGACTAACATTATTATTAAACTCGGATAAATGATCGACTCGGTCGCACCATCAGGTCATTGGTTCAACTAGTAGCTCATTGATGAATCGATTGGATCGGATTTAATTAAATAAATATTAAAAAATGCAATATATATAATTATTGTCATCCTTTTTAACAAAAGTCAAATTGACCTAGTGGTTGGCGTATGTACATTCCACTTCTAAGTAAAGAGTTCGAACCCTTGAGTGGTTGCCAAACCACTCAGAAGCAGTTTTTGAAATTAATCATCAACTTCTTGTGTGTGGACCCTTGTCAGCGGGTTGAAGCACCGATCTGATGGTATCAGATCACTTGAGAAAGGTGGTTTGAATCAAGTGATCCTTTAAAATTTTCTACACACTTAATAAATAATTAAAAATTTCACCTAGATGTCTCCTATGAATTTAGGAGATATTTGTGTAACAATGTGTGATTTTCTGAATAAGCTTTGAATACAATGTTTATACGTTTGTTTTCCTTTTAAGATAGTATATTAATATTCTAAGAATAAATGTATTTTAGCAGTACAAATCAGAAACTAATTGGAGATGAGGTAAGGATAAAGAAAGAGAGTTAAAGAGAATGCACCAAAAACTTTTATACTAGTTCAACTTCAATGTGAAGTCTACTCTATTCCTCACCAGTGTTAGTGAGAGTTTTACTAATTTCCAAGCCCAAATACAGAATTAGCAACGATACAAAGTTGGTGACTTTACCAACTACTACCTCTCACAATGTACAAACTCAAGATTCCAACAAGAGCCAAGACAAATATTCAAATGGTAAACTCAGACTCACTCACAAAATATTCTTCTTAAAGATATCACTCTAAAACTGAACTCACAAATATTGATTTTCTTGATAAGTCTTGGTGGTTTGAATATGGTTCTTCTTGAAACATATATAGGCACCACCCTTGCAATGTAACCACTAGAGAGAGAGAGAGAGATGAAGAAATCAAGGGAGTGCTTGCAGTAGTGTAATGTTGATGCAGCAAAAAGAATAAGCTTTTAAGTATAGGAGGATGAGCATTTTCCATTTTGGATGACAGAACAAAGGGGTGCCAAGTTAGTTGTAAGGTTTTGACTGTTTGAAAACCCTTGTACAGTGCCTTTTTTGTTGTCCTTTTCATTGTTGTGTTCTGTCATGTGACAAAAATAAGCTTTTGTCCTTTTGTTATTGTCCCCATGGTTACTCCCATGTTTGTATCTTGTTAAGTACACTTTCTCCTTTTCTTTTGTACTTTGGGATGTAGACTTTTTTTTTTTTAACTTTATAGAATTCTATATGCTACTGAAGAAGTCATTTTTACTGATACAATATTGCTTGCCTTCAGTTTCTGTCAACTTTCATATACAGTGTCTTAGTTTAAGTGTTGTACATGACATTTTAAATCAGACCAAAGATGTCTTTTGTGAAGCTAGGAGATATTTGTTGTTTAATGTAATTTTGAAACACTTAGCAAATATATTAGAGAGAAACATAATTATGTTTGTCATCATTTAAAGGTTTTCAAGCCAATGGTAACTTTTATATCAAAAGTGAGTTTGACCAAATGAATGTTGTTTGGTTGATATCAATTAAAATCACTTTTACTTGTGAAATTTCCGAAAAAGATATCTGCTCCAATCTTAATGTGTTGTTTATTTAATTAATTTTGAATGTCAACAGATTCGTAACGTGGGTTCATTTCAAAGAAAAGCTACGTATTATTACTTTCACCCCAACTAAAGTTTAAGGCCTAAAACAAATGTGTATGCAATTTTTGTTTGAGTCAAATGTGTCTCCCATACCTGTCGACCAAAAAATTGAGCCCAAAACCCAGTATACATTTCTATATGATATTTTGGATTCTCCACTTCTCCCGGTCCTTATAATCAATAGAATGACGTATTCACGTTCCCCCTTCAACTACTGATCTACGTTGTTGTTGCTGTGTCCAAAACAAAACAAAACCAAAATAAAAAACTGCTGCTATATATCTTTAGGTTGTCCAGTTTCCAATAGCCAGAGGTTATTAAAGATGATAATGGGGTTAAGTCAAAGGCTTAAAGAAGCATTAGTTAGTGTTCTTTAGTGCCTTAATCATGTCTTTTGTTTGTCAAAAAACCAAACCCACCAAGTACCAACCATCATACTGTAGATTCTTATTTCAATATCAGCACAAGCACTTCGTGTTTTATAAATGAATATTATCACCTAATTGAAGACATAAAAGACATATTATAAGCTGAACGATACTCTCCCGCATTGGGTGCAAGGGCACTATCAACCTGTGTCGGCAGCATAGAGTAGGCTCATGACCGAAAAGGGCCATTATCAATAAGTCCATCGCATGAGACACGCCTTTGTGTAAAAATGTAGGGTCGTTTTTTTTCGCATTTGTCACAATACCTTTGAGGTTTTAGTGAAGAGTGAAGATGAAATTATTTGAGTATCCAGAGGTTTAAACTTATGTGTTAATTTAGCTCTAGACATGATTCATAAGGACAAAACTCATGTCCCCCTATCCCGGCCCCTGTATCCCAATTGAATGTGTAAAAGTTATATGTAGTTAAAAAAATGTGATTGGATAAGAGATTATAAATAATGTCATCATTAAACACGCGTCAAATTTTTATTGGGGGATAGACAATGGAATAGGAGAAGGAGACAAAAGATTTGAAATCCATGCATAACACTTATGACCAAATGGTTACTCTTAAAACTTCATTTAACTTTTTATAATATTTTTTTCCATAGTTCAATATTACATTAACTCATTAATTGTTAAAAATTAAATCATTCAGATAACATTTTAACTTAAACTTTTGGGTGAGAGTAACCATATCACTGTCCGGACGCCATATCTTGACCCAAAACCTTAAGACAATGAGTCATGACTCCTTCCGTATTATATATTACTCACTTAGTCCATTTTAAACCAATGTGAGACTTCATCTCTCACACGTAGCTCTAACAATTTTTTTCTCTCAAGTGTAAGAGTCATCACCCTAAACAAAGAAATAAAAATTAAAACACAACCACAACACAAAAATTAATATGGAAAACACAAAAATCAAAAAAAAAAAATGGAAAACACAAAAATCAAAAAAAAAAAAAAATGGAAAACACAAAAAAAAAAAACCACGATCACTATCAAATGACGACCGAAGAATAACACTACGTGTAAAATTATTACAACACATAAACTTTACATCAACACTCTCTAAAACAAATATCTGAACTACTTAATATACATCATTCCCTTTTTAACTTAAGCTTTCTTTTGCATTACGATGGATCTTGGATACAACAAATGGATTCATCTCTTCCGGGCATATATAATAAGCAGCCTTAAGTACATAGAGTGTTCACTGGTTCAATTCCATAGCATTTGCCAATTTGTTGAGATCTGTAGTCACAAAATCTCTACAAAATATTCCGTGAAAGCAATGTTTTTGACAAGCAAATTTCTGATTTGAATAGAAAAGTACAAAGTGATAGTAATGGCAATCAACCCAAAAAAACATTGTGATGGGCTTAAAATAATTGTATTGTTCGTACAATAATACATTACTTGATCTACACGGTTTAGAATTTGAAATGATAATATATAGGGCCATAAGAACCCAATTGCCCTGCATCTTTCTAATCGATTTCTGCAGTAACGGTTATTCTTCCTTTTTTAATCATAACAACAATAGCAACCCCTTTGCTTCAACTAAAATATTGCATTATTAGTGGGGGTGAAAGACCGATACAAACTCAATTTTTTGTGAAATTTGCTTGAAGCATAAAAAAGGTGTACGGACTATATTGTTTAGAGAGTGTCATTAGAGACAAAAAAAAGAAAAAAAAAGAAGTGCTTAATCTGCCCTTAAACAAAAATACCAAAAAAGAAAATAATGTTTATATTTCCATGTTCTTACGGTCTCATGCGTTTAGATTTTGCTAAGGAACTTAATAATTCATGCTTGAAACCTAAAACGCAGGCGTATAAAGTGAAAAATTTAAGAGAGAAATATAATGTTCACAAGAGGGAATTTAAAATGTTCAAAAATTGAATGAAAATGGAGTGGAACAAAAAGGTTATGATTGTTTACTCATTGTTACAAGACAGAGGGTGAATAATCACTTTCAATTCGTTTTGCTACTATACAAATAGTTACCATTAAAGGTTTAGTGTAGACAAGTTGGATACTCTCTATTCAACCTCTCAGTTTCTAAGCTCTTGTAAGGACTACTCTTGCAAACTATTATTTCTTGTGCGTGAAGGTCGTGTCAAAATCCCAGAAGCTTGAAACGTCCCCTACGCTAACCATGCTTCTAGATCTAACCACTCCCTTATTAAGATAAAGGAGATAACCCAAATCGTCACATAATGAACCTCATTTAATTTGCATTTTAGTAAAGGGCGTTCCTTTGGAATTAAGTATTAACTACTCAGCAAAACGCAACATGTATGTAATTAACGTAAGCTTGTTTCCGTCCCATTCTTTGTTTGTTGCCCTTTTATATATCATTAAAAATAAATAAATAAAAGTAAAACGTACAGATCTAGTCCTTATCTTGTCGCCTCTTTGATATCATCTTTTGTCTTTATGGAAATTAAAACCAAAGCCTAATTTGGATGGCCGAAAAGATTAGGGCAATAGCTCGATTGGATAATGCATATTTATTTATTTATTTCGAATGAAAATGGTAGCTTACATCGGTGCAAGTTGAAGATATGATGACACTGCGCAACCTAATCGTCATTGAGAAATGATGGATTGGTATGATTAATGGTGATGTAGTACTGTTATAAAGGCTTTTTTTGAAAAAAGAAAAGAAAAGAAAAAAGGGTATTCAAACCTCGTTGTCCTTATTTCAAATAAATCAATTTCGAAGTATGCTGAAATATTGATATATTAATTGCTATCGTTCTTGGGTATAATTAGACGGAATCTTCATTATTTTGTTGTGTTTAGAAGTTCAAACTTTGTTTTTTAATAGTTTGAAAAAAAAAAATTCACTTTATGTGGATCTATGAGAAAAAGACTTAATTAACTTAATCCTTTGATATGGTGCTAAATTTGAACCACAAAATGGTCACAATGAGATAATAATGATGTGAAAATAAAGTATTCTCAAACCAGCAATAAAACTAACTGAATAACTATTTTCCTGACAATGGATAAACCAATTAATTTGTTCGGTGGAACGTGCCATTGAAATTTGAAATTGAGGAGCAAGTCCAGTCCTGCCATTTTGTTTGATTAAGCACAATAACGAACAGAAAGTTGGCTATACTCTTTTACGGGAATTGACCTGAGCAATACTAGAAAGCTCATGTGGGAGTCAATTCTACGATGTTTCTGGGTTGGGAAGATTTGAAACACATTCCACAACCCACATGGTCCCTAAAATTATTTACATGAGATGCTCCTATAGATTTAGGAGACCCATGATTTCACTATTCGGTTTTGATTGTACAGAACAACAAGGTTCATTAAATTTGCCAGAGCTTCTAGTTTTTGACCAGAAGGATCATACCACACTCAATTGCTATTGCTGTAGGCCATAGGCACCCCACAATAATCCAAAAAACACGTATGTTCGGTCTTTGTGGCAGAGTCATAATGGGAGTCCACAATGGGGCTCCCACATATCATGTTATTGATTTCAAAAATAGTTTCATAAGTTATTGCCGACTAATTAATATCTGAATTAGGTTTCTTTTCTTTGAACAAGTTAATTATATAGATATCATTAGGAGAGGAATCTTTCAAACAATGTAGCATAGCATTTATCTAAAGTGTAATTTATTATCACTATAATCGAACACTTATGACTTTCCAATGTGCTGTTATAAGAAACCTGAATAATCCGACTCGGCCTGTTGGAAGTATCTGAAATGAGTAAAAGTCTCTCCTAACGCGAATTTCTTTTATTCCTATGACTCGAATCTGAAACCTCTAATTAGGGGATCAAGATATGCCGTTTACCTTGAACAACCCCATGTTGGTGATTTGTGATGTTTTCATATTTTCTACATATTCCATCTTCGTCATAAAACCAAAAGCTGATAAGCATGTACATAATTAGAATACGTTTCCATGCAGGGAAAAGGATTGACAATTAATTTTGTAACATAAATCATGGAAACAGAACTGCGAAACATATGGAGGTGCATTTGCCTTGTAGATGAGAATCTGGACAACAGCAACAACTTGCGTAGTTGAATTGCTTTCATTTGCTTTTGTGAACTAATAAGAGCGTGTTATGATATCATCAGAGTCGGGTACACCCCAAGCGTAATAAACACTTTCCGGATGTGAGCGGAAGCGCGCCCAAATTGAAGAGGCGGAAAAATGGAGCACGGTGAATAGTAATTCGCAGTGGGGCCCACAGTCACTATTCACGTGAATAGTACTATGTAGTGGGACCCGCTTCACTATTTATGAATAGTACTGCATTATTCACACCAACAAAATAGATCAAGATAATCAAGACACCAATATTTTAACGTGGAAAACCCTCCTGTAATTTTGAGGGAAAAACCACGGGCCAAACTCCGAAAAATACTCCACTATATTTAAAGAGTAATTACAATATAGTGTATCCCCAATGAGACTCTCTTCTACTACAATTAGTAGTATTACAGAGATCTAGAGAATATATCCAAAACCCCTCGGTATACTCACACTACACTCTTGGAATTTTCTTACACACACTCTCTATTTTTCTCTCACTACAAGAAGCCTACACTGCTTCTTTCTTTACAACTGAGGAAATGCTTCTCAGTTGAGGATTACAAAAATCGTCTGCTTCAAGGCTCTATTTATAGATGATTTTTGAAAATTACTGTGCATATTACTGTGCATATTTCGGTGATACAATCAGATTTCACATTCGTGCATGTGCACAGAATCTCTTTGATTTTTCAACAGTCGGTCGCAAAATGCACACCACCGCCACTTTTTCTACAATTCTCCACCTTGGCTGCATTTTGCAACCTTGACTTTCAACCTCTGCAAATATTAACTAAGTCCAAGCAATGCTTAAACTTGTCAATTGGCAATGGTTTTGTCATCATATCGGCTGGGTTCTCAGCTGTGGCTATCTTCTGAATTGCAACAGTACCATTATTGATACATTCTCTGACAAAATGAAGTTTGACGTCAATGTGCTTTGTCCTTTCATGATAGACTGGATTTTTAGCCAGATGAATGGCGCTTTGACTATCACAATGTACAATTGGTACATGTTGATTCAATCCAAAACTATCCAAAAGACCGTGCACCCAAATACTCTCTTTAACAATTTCGATCAATGCCATATACTCGGCCAAGAGTTGATAATGCCACTGTTGATTGCAATGTCGCCTTCCAGCTAATAGTACATCCAAAGACTGTAAAGATATAATCTGTCAATGACCTTCTTTTATCCAAGTCACCTGCATAATCAGAATCTACATAACCCACAACTCCACGGTTCTTCTGACCTTCAAATACCAAACAGATATCAGTGGAACCTTTTAGGTACCGCATGATCCATTTCACAGCTTCCCAGTGTGTCTTTCCAGGTTTGCTCATAAATCTGCTTATCACACTCACTGCATGTGAAATATCTGGTCTAGTGCACACCATGGCATACATGAGACTGCCAACTGCACTAGAGTAAGGTATACGAGACATGTGCTCCACCTCCTCCTCAGTTCTCGGACATTCTTTCAAAGATAACTTAAAATGTGCAGCCAACGGAGTGCCAACTGGTTTGGATTGATCCATATTGAAGCGTTGTAGCACTTTTATAATATAATTTTGTTGTGTTAAACACAACCTGCCACTATGTCGCTCTCTATGAATTTCCATTCCAAGAATCTTCCTTGCCGCACCTAAGTCCTTCATCTCAAACTCTTTTCCCAATCGAAGTTTTCAACATACTAATTTCAGCCTTATTACGAGCCGCAATTAGCATATCATCTACATACAACAACAAATATATCTTGAACCATCCGAAGCTCCTTAGAGTAGATGCAATTATCATATTGGTTTCTACTATATCCAGTACCAATCATAAATGCATCGAACCTTTTGTACCATTGCCTTGGAGACTGCTTCAAGCCATATAATGACTTCTTTAATAGGCAAACATGATTTTCCTTACCAAGACTTATGAATCCCTCTGGTTGACTCATGTAGATCTGCTCCTCTAGCTCACCATGTAAGAACGCCGCCTTCACATCAAGTCGTTTCTAACTCCAAGTCAAACGTACTTACAATAGCTAATAGGATCCGAATAGAGCTATGCTTCACCACAGGAGAGAATACTTCATGGAAGTCAACACCCTCCTTCTGAGTATAACCCTTTGCTACCAGTCTCGCCTTGAACCTTGGAGGCTCAATGCTAGGGATTCCTTCTTTCCTTTTGTAAACGCATTTACACCAACTACTCTTTTCCCCTTTGGAAGTTGTACCAGCTTCCACGTTTGATTTTTCTGAAGAGACTCAATCTCCTCATTCATTACTATCAGCCACTCCTTCGACTCCTTACTTTCTATTGCATCATGATAGGTACATGGTTCATCTCCAATCGCACCATTCGCCATAGCCAAAGCAAAGGCTATAGGATCTGCATCTAATGAGTCAAGTGCACAAGCTGAGAATCCAGATATCTTTTTGGTTTCTGGATTTCTCGTCTTTCTCTGCCAGTAGCAATACTGTATGGCTCTGCATCTCTGGTTGGTTCACCAGTTTCCTCATAGTCAGGTTCATCTTGTTGTTCTTCTTCAGGTTGAGCAATCCCTGAAGTACTTGGCTGATTCATTATATCATTTTCTTGCTTCACCTTCCCACAGTCAATCTCTAGCTCCACCGCTTCTTAGCACCATGATCTCTCTGCATCATCTAAGTTAGACTCCTTCTTGATTTAGCATTGCGGCTTCGTCAAAAGTGACATTTCACGACAATGATTTTGGGTGAACTTGCCTTCTCTATACACCACGCTTTGTAGCCTTTCACCCCGTGCATATCCTAGAAATATACACCTTCTTGCCCTTGCCTCAAGTTTACCATCATTCACATGGGCATATGCAGGACAACCAAATATCTTTAAATCGAGAATAGTTTACTGGTCGACCGGACCATACCTCTTGTGGAATCTTCGATTAATAGCAGCTGATGGAGATCTGCTTACGGATATACAAATTGTATTGATCGCCTCAAATTTCAAAATGATTTGGGAAGTGTTGCGTTGATTCGCATGCATCTTGCACGCTCTAGAAGTGTTCTGTTCATCCGCTCGCAACTCCATTTTGCTGTGGTGTTCTGAGTACAAGATGGTGCCTCACTATACCAAAGATTTCTGCAGAACTCCTCAAATTCTTTGCTGCAAAATTCTCCGCCATTGTCGGTTCTTAGTCTCTTGACTGACCGCTTGGTTTGCTTCTCGACCATGGCCTTCCATTGCTTGAATTTGTCGTACACTTCTTCTTTTTCTTCAGAAATAACTCGGACTTTTCTGGAATAATCATCTATCAGAGTAAGAAAATAGCGAGCTCCACCTAAGGAGTTAACAGGGGCTGGACCCCAAACATCCGAGTGGACATACTCCAATATTCCCTTGCTATTGTGTTTGCCAGAATTGAACTTCACCCGTTTCTGCTTTCCAAACACACAGTTTTCACAGAAACTAAGTTTGCAATTCTTTAGGCCTTTCAACAAGCCTTTGCCAGCAAGTATGGTCATTCCTTTCTCGCTCATATGACCAAGCCGCATGTGCCACAATCGTGTAGCATCATCCTTTCTTTCAGAGGATAGAACAAAGAATGGTTCCATCGACTGTGCTTCCTAGCAATAGGTAGATCCCGCCTTGCAGCTTTCCTTTCAATACCACCATTGAGCCTTTGAATACCTTTAAGAAGCCACCCTCTCCAGTGAACTTGTACCCCCGATTGTCAAGGGCACTCAATGAGATCAGATTTCTACCCAATTCTGGTACATGCCATGCATGAAAGCGCCCTTTAGTACCATCGTCCAAATTCACTTGCACATCTCCTTCACCAAAGAATCGGAATAATTCTATTATCTCCCAATCTAACTTTTCCCTCCCTTTTTTTATAGGATGAGAAGAAGTTTCGATTAGGTGTCATGTGAAAGGATGCACCAGAATCCAGGATCCACTCATTTCCGGTGTCACCCGTGAATACCGTCAAAGGCCGAACCAAAGATCAAAGATCACTATCTTCGAACTTTCAATTGTTACATTGGCAGAATCTCCTGATTCCTCCTTTCTTTCTGGGCAATTTCTTCTGATATGTCCCGTCCGGTGACAATGAAAGCACTTCACGCATTTATGCTTTACGGACTTTGATCTTCTCTTGCTTTTGCTTCCGATCCTCTTTCTTGACTACGCCCTCTCGTCACGAACAATCCATCTGCAGACCTTCGACATTGGATCCGCTACTAACTTCGATGTTCCTTTATCATCGGTGATTCTTTAACATTTTTCATCGAGATATCGGATCTACCATAAAGTATGGTATCACGTAAATTATCATAAGACGGAGGTAGTGAAGTCAACAAGATCATAGCTTGATCAACATCTTCAACTTTAATTCCAACGCTCCAACATCGAGATCATCCGGTTGAAGTCATCTATATGTTCTTGCATTGATTTTCCTCCTGAATATTTGAATGTGTACAGTCGCTTTCTCTGATAAAGCTTGTTGGACAAGGTCTTTACAGAATATTTTTCTTCCAAAGCCTTCCATAGTGAATCAGCGGTTTTTTCATCCATGACTTCTCGCAGAACATTGTCCGCAAGACTCAACTGTATTGTACTCAGTGCTTTGACCATCATCTCCTTCTTCTTGTCATCAGGTAATGACCCTGGGTCCTCCAACGCCTCTGCAAGACCTTGCTGACCTAGCAATGCCTGCACTTTCAGTTTCCATAGCCTGAAGTCATTGGACCGTCAAATTTCTCCACTTCAAATTTTGGCACCGACATCTTGGATCTTAGTCGAACCTTATCATTAATCGTGATAATCTTTGGAATAGTGCAACTCAATCGTAAACCGTGCACCAAGAGGCTTCCCAGGAAAGAGAGGTGGGTCACAATGGACACGCTTAAATACCAAGTCTTTCCTTAGCCAGAACCTCTTCAAACTGCACTCTCACAGTATCACACTGTCTTCCAAAGAACAAAGAACCAAAAGGTGATCCTCAAGTATTAGGGAGAAACTCTTTTCTGATGTGGAAGATCAGACTAAGTTGCAACCACAGAGCATACTAAGAATAAATCCCACCGATCCAAAGCTCTGATACCACTTGTTATGATATCATCGTAGCCTGTACACCCCAAGCGTAATAAACACTTTCCGGATGTGAGCGGAAGCGCGCCCAAATTGAAGAGGCGGAAAAATGGAGCACGGTGAATAGTAATTCGCAGTGGGGCCCACAGTCACTATTCACGTGAATAGTACTATGTAGTGGGACCCGCTTCACTATTTATGAATAGTACTCGTTACTATTCACACCAACAAAATAGATCAAGATAATCAGACACCAATATTTTAACGTGGAAAACCCTCCTGTAATTTTGAGGGAAAAACCACGGGCCAAACTCCGAAAAATACTCCACTATATTTAAAGAGTAATTACAATATAGTGTATCCCCAATGAGACTCTCTTCTACTACAATTAGTAGTATTACAGAGATCTAGAGAATATATCCAAAACCCCTCAGTGTATACTCACACTACACTCTTGGAATTTTCTTACACACACTCTCTATTTTTCTCTCACTACAAGAAGCCTACACTGCTTCTTTCTTTACAACTGAGGAAATGCTTCTCAGTTGAGGATTACAAAAATCGTCTGCTTCAAGGCTCTATTTATAGATGATTTTTGAAAATTACTGTGCATATTACTGTGCATATTTCGGTGATACAACTGTATTTCACATTACTGTGCATGTGCACAGTAATCTCTTTTTGATTTTTCAACAGTCGGTGGCTGCAAAATGCACAGCCACCGCCACTTTTTCTACAGAGCGTTCATATACACACAACTAGCTTTGTGTTTCTTCCCAATCCTATCCATCAACCAATGAGAGCTGATCAGCCATTATTGGTTCTTGGCACAACAAATTCGATTGAGGTCTATTCTTGTCGCCCTTTAATTTGCTATTGCTATGTATATAACGTATGAGCAATCTACTACTCATGCACTAAGAACTTTTCCTGAAAAAAAAAAGGGATAAAAAATAATCTGAAAAGAAGGAAAAGCTACACTTGGCTGGCTTGGGCAGGTGGTGGAGAACTAGCCCACATAGAAAAATTTTGCAGATTGAAAAAACGCACTTTATGGCATTTTGTCAACGCCCTTTCAGTAATAATTGATCAATTATGCATTCATATAACTTAACCTCCACATTTTGCTAACTACTACGAGACAAGTTTTTCCTCTGAAGTTCACAGAATTAACCACCATAACTAACTTCTATTATCTCTATATCTAAGTTGTTGAGATTTAGTTTCATACTGGTGCATTTTGTGATCAGCAGAAGACCAAGGGCAGTTAGAAAGAAACTCCCCCAATTTTATTGTATGGTTGGATAGAAAATGTCAAGGTCTTTGACACTTTAGACACAGTTGTGAAGTCACATAATTATATAAACTGATAAGCTTGGTTGCATGAAATCGAAGATTCTTCAAGTTGATATTCTAATATCAATATAGTCAAAACATGCTAAATTTAAATATTTAATAGGCTGTGGTGGTTATAAGTTCCTCTCCGAGTTGCTCAATTAGTGCTAACTAAAACCAAAAAGCCAATTATTAAACCCTTACTATACACAGTAAAAGTTTTTGTGCATACGATAGTATGATATGATGTTACTATACACAGAGAACAAATGATGGGTAGAAGCTTATAAATTCTTTCACAGAAATAATTGGTGGGAATTTTTTTATTTAGTTTTTGAATCCACACTTATAGACGTCGTATCAATCTCATTTTTGTATCATCTCAAATTACTGAAGGCGAAAGTACCACAATAAAGTTCTAATTCACAAATCGCTATGAAGCTATCCTTTCCCATCGCAATTCCCAAAGAAAACTTGGAGACAAGTTCCCCTGCATTTTTATATTCAACACATAGTTATATTATATACCTTGTCCAAGTGTTCTGTGATACTAATATTTAAGATTTGTTAAGCCGAATCACACGTATCCAAATTTATCTCTTCCATCTCTGTCACTTTCTCAGAGGTAACCAAATCAATGTCACGAAGAAAGCATTTTTAATACGTGATTAGAGGGTAAATTGGACATTTTAGCACTGAAAAAACAGATGAGAATTGTAGCATACCTATGGGACGTATCACAAGCGTCAGCTAAAAAGATTCAAAACAATTTTGGAAATTTGGCTAAATCATTTATTGAAGAGATGCATCAAGAATTAGTCAAGACTGCTATTGGTAATTATGGACAACTCAGAATATTATTATTAGTGAATTGGCATTGATAAAATATTTTGGTCATGTTGAGCCAAGTCTGTTTAATTAGTTTATTAGTTTTTATTTAAAAAAATGTTCAAGACTTATTTTATTTTTATGATTGTTAAGCCCAATTAGTAGTGTAGTAATTTAGTCCTAGTCTGGTAGGTTAGGAAATAAGTTTAACTTAAATAAGAGGTATAAATACCTTCAAACTTGGTAGGTACTTTTTTAATTTTTAGTTTGAATGAAATTTCTTGGTTTCTTTTAAGAAATTTTGTGCATACAAGTGAGGTAGAGTGATTCCCTTGGCTTGTTACATCAGGAAGTTGAATAGACGATTGTAAGGTAGAGTAATTCCCTTGTAGCATGAATCTTAATGTTCATAGAGTTCCACGTCAATCTTCATGAAGTGATGCAGTGTAACGAACATTTTCTCACTTGAAAAGGAAGTTCCATCTCAATAAGAAATGAAAAGAAGAAAAATAAAAAATGCCACACTCAAAATTAAACTATTTCCCCTCATTGTTTATCATCACAAATCTGATCAACTTTTGTCCTCGTGTGTTTAACTCCCCAATCAACCAACTTATCACTGCTCTGGTGCTGTGGGGGCCTCCAAATCCCTATATATATATATATACACACCATACTCCCCATGAGCACCAACAATGTTACAATACCTCTAATCTACTACCCCACTCCGCAATTTAGCAGAGTACTTTGTTTGCTACAATGCCATCATCACTTCCCTCTTTCCTCCATATGGCACCCATCTTCTCTCTTTTCTTCTCGCTCATGATTTGTAGTAGCATTGCTGAGGGTCCACCTTCACCTGGCTACTACCCTAGTTCCAAAATCAGTCCTGTTAGATTTGATAAAGGATTTAGAAACCTTTGGGGACCTCAGCATCAGAAACTAGACCAGGGCTCATTAACAATCTGGCTTGACTCTGACTCAGGTATATAAATGTTTCACATGAGCTGCCAATTCACTTTATAACAAGTAAAATGGTATTGAATCAGAATATTTGCTTGAATTTATTTGCCAGAATAAGGCGACGTATAAGTTGATTCTTCGACAGATATATGATTTATACCACTTTATTTCATCCGATAACTAGCATTATTCTTACTATGTTATCTTATTTGTTGTCACTATTAGTTTATTACCATTTTACTGCATACTCTTAAATGCACTTTCTCTAAACACAGGGAGTGGATTCAAGTCACTTCATTCATATCGATCTGGATACTTTGGTGCTGCCATTAAGCTTCAACCTGGTTACACAGCAGGAGTCAACACATGTCTCTACGTGAGGATTACTCTCTATAGCCAAAGCTGAAAATTGAGTATATTTTTTTTTCATGTGCAATTCTTCATTACTACATTCATCCTTTTCTAAGTTTCTTTCATTTGGGAATTGTAGCTTTCAAACAACCAAGACTACCCGGGAAACCATGATGAAGTTGACCTTGAGTTCCTTGGCACCACCCCAGATAAGCCATATGTCTTGCAGACAAATGTGTTCATGAGAGGAAGTGGAGATAGCAAGGTTATAGGTAGAGAGATGAGGTTTCACTTATGGTTCGACCCAACACAAGATTTTCACAACTATGCTATTCTATGGAAACCCAGTGAGATCATGTAATTATATATATTTTCATGCACTGCCATGATACTCATAAATTAAACCCGTTATTAAAATTTATTTGAATCATCTTTTATACGTATGGATCCAGCATCATGTGTAATTGCTTACGCTTGGTTTAAAATATTTTAGTAATTGAAAAAACAACCAGTGAATTTAGGGGCAAATTAGTTGCCTTGTATTACCAATGTAAGGGATTTGATCCATATCCCTTCCAGTGACGACAAAAAAAAAAAGAGTCGAAAACACAACTTTATACCATCATTAAATGTGGTCCCCTTTCTATTTAACCTATTAACTTTTTTTTTCACTTTATTTGGAAAAAAATAGGGAAATGAGAACCGTGCATACAGTTTCTTTTTCTCTGCTCAATCATTCATATATATGGGGTGATGACTTGAATATATAGGAGGCTTAGGTGCATGTATCGTTCACAAGTGTTGGCTAATCATGATATAGTATTGCTCGTGTAATCTTGACTTTGTAAATTGATCACTAGTTTGTCTTATAATTGGTAAAGAAAAATCCTTTTTATATGTGCAGATTTTTAGTGGATGATGTCCCCATCAGGAGGTATCCTAGGAAGAGTGATGCCACATTCCCTGCAAGGCCAATGCATATGTACGGATCAATATGGGATGCATCTTCCTGGGCTACAGAGAATGGAAAATACAAGGCTGATTACAAATACCAACCATTCATTGGTAGATACAAAAACTTCAAGCTGCAAGGTTGCACCACTGAAGCCTCCAACTCATGCCAGCCACCCTCGGCCTCACCACCTGGCTATAGCAGCCTAAGCCCTCAGCAGCAAGCTGCAATGCAATTGGTCCAAAACAATTACTTGGTCTATAACTATTGCCATGATCCTAGTAGAGACCATACACTTACTCCCGAATGCTAAGGTTTGGTTAACTAATTAATTGGTTTGGTTCAAGTTGGTACAATTTCGAAGTTACCTTTTATGGTTGCATATATATTATACTAAGAGTTTGTTCACGGGGTGGTCATTGAGATGGTCCCATCTGCTAAAGGTAATTGAAAGAGCAGTTGAGCGTCCAAGCCCCTCCAAAGATTGGGATGTTTTTGTTGTTTCTGAAATTGTGTGTTGTACTATTATGCCTTGGTCATTTTCCTATAATTGAAAATAAATCAATTTGGACATGCTTTTCCTGATGCACGTAGTATCAGCTAAGAGAAAAACGGAATTTGTTCCCTTGAAAGTTGCCCGTTTCAATGAACCTTAGGATGGACTTTTGTTGCTGAATTGGACCACCAAAAATAATTGTTCAATCAGTGGTGGTGCCATGGAAAATAGCCAGATGATGATAATGTTGCTAACACATAGAACTTTCTCAAATGGCACATTTTAATTAATTCCCAGTGCCCAAGCCAAGGCCTGTGCATCAATTTGTATACCAGCAACAATGGCAGATGGGCCACATCCCAATATTGCGCCTATACATTTTTTCAATTCATTTGTGGAACACTTGGACAAGTACAAGGCTATTCACGTATCGTTTATATTCAGCGTCCATGAAATTTCACAGACTTTCAGTTTCTTTGCGCTAAAAAGGATATACTGAACACAAAGAAGGCACATACATAAGCACAAAGAAAGCACAACTTAATTGGAGCCTCCAATGGATTCACTTACACCCTTCCCGGGTATGTGCGTGACAAGAAAAAGAAATAGTCATACATGGTTTACAATGAAGCCATATAGGTGAAGGTTATGTAACCATGTGAACTTTGTTTCCTCTACTTAAATCGCATCTTACACAGTCTAGTAATTTGAATTTCTATTGAGTAATGTTATTTGTATTTATATTTAGTGGGACATCATGCCGACACATTTTTACCTATTATTGAATGAAATGTGAGTCTCAAATTAAATGGGGTCTAAACCTTATATAATAATAAATAGGAATATGTCGATACAGTGTCTCACATATGTAAATATAAATAACATTTGTTGTCTCTGTTTGATCTCGTGAATGACCAGAAACTGCACTTTGTCGTACTACTACTCTTTGTCTAATTGCGGCATTGTCAAATGTCACATGAATGAATTTAGGATACCACCATGGTTACTTCATTAATCATTACCCAGGCCTTTCCCCAGCTATTAACCCAAAAAGTTGGAAAAAACAAAAAAATTACTCTAGGATTCATGCAACAACCTACGCTTAAGCTTTCAATTTTCAAAAATTGACTTTATTATGTCACGGGGATTAAAGTTATAATCCTACAATATCTAATCGAAACCCCTCAATACTATCCAACAAACATTAATGCCCTGCTTAGTAGGATTCCTCTATGTTTATCATGTTAATATATCATTTAGTTCGTATATTTTTCTTCAGTTTTTTATCCTCATATCATCTGTCTACTTTGTCATGTTTTTGGGTCTATTTTTCTGGCGTATTATTATTTTTCGGAATTTTTTCTTGTTCAGATATCTTTCAGCTTAGAGATATGTCACATTACGACACCTTTTTTTCTTGGGTACATAAGACGTTGGGTCTGGAATTTTGAAGCACAACAAATAATTAATTAAAGTCGATCCAGAACTATAGTACGCTTCAAGTGCAAAAGCTTCCCTGGAAAGGGCTTAGCCCATTGAAAATTTTCTGTTGGTCCTGGGATGATAATGGACTCTGTTCTTCTATTTCCATTTCTCTTTTATGATAGTGGACCCTAAACCATATTGCAAAGCTCCTTCAACTAGAACGAAAAGCCAATAATAAAAAAAATTGAAAAAAAAACTATGAAAATTGATCACTTGCTTGGATTTTTCTAATGTGGAATGATTCATTATACATTTTTTTTCCACAAAAAATGAATTGATAATATTATTGATTAAAGACAAGCATGATAAGCAGAATTATTATTACTTTTTTATAATGATTTTTTGAATTTATATGATCCTAATTTTATTCTGGACACTTCGTGTTGAGAAGTCTTTTATAATTTGTGTTTGTTTAGGACTTTTTATTTTTTTTTATAGGTAAATGAGACTCAACTCTTAAAAGAAGATGAACAATAAGTACATTGATACATCTCCAAAGAATTCGTGCAACCCCACAACTCAAATGACACAACACTATGAACTAATGTGCAACCACACAAATCAAAATACAAAACACTGAAAGCTCGAGAAATAAGGGCTGTTTGGAGTGTGCATAATCGAGGCATCAACACGAAGTGCATCACCCGAAATAGCAATCAACTCTTCGAGCCAAATATACTTTGCAACCCTATGAATTCTACTTACCACCAACATTCTCTGAATGATCCCACCTTTCGTGGCTCCAGCCAATTCCCTCAACTTAAAAGGAATACAAAGCGAATTAAAACTCAGAAGAATGTGAATTATCAAAAAAAAAATTGAAAATTTCGTACCTTTTCATTTGCTCTCCAAAGAGAATAGACCCTTAATAATCAAGCAACTTTAATTTGGTAGGACATTAGTTTGTGGCCTATTTGTTATATATGCCCATCTTAGCTCAGTAGCTAATAGCGGTGGACTTTAGTACGAATGCAGACAACAATCCACTTGTTGCTCGTTCGCTAGTTTTAGCGTAGTTTAGTTTGTGAAGTCATAAAAGTGATTTAAGTTAGTTTAATAATAAGTTTTGCATAGATTAATCTAAAGTGTTACAATTTTAAGAATTAAGGCTGTTTGGAATGTGTTTTTTGAAAACAGTTTTCAATTTAAAAAAATAAAAGACTGAAAATATTTGTTTGGCTCATTATTTATTGGATGCCGGTTTTAAAATTCAGAGAATAGAATTTAATTCTTAAAAACAAAAAATAGAAAACTTGTTAGAGTTGTTCTGGAAAACATAAAAGATGCGAGGGCATGTTTTGTAAGTGAGTTGTTTTGTTGGTTTTACACCTGTTCGACTATCATCTTCCTATTTTTATTTGCATCTAAGAAAAAAATCTGATACCCATTGCATTTGCTCGCATTCTTTCTCCCCAATTCTCGTCCTATACTTTTACCTCTGCAATTGCACGTTCTCTGTCCTGGTCGTGGTTCCATGGGCTTGGAGTCTGTCTAGCTCTCCCAGAATTTACAGGCTGCAACAAGGTTTTGCTCTCTAGGATATGTACTTTTAACATAAACTAGCAAACAAATTTTGCGTTTTAATACTTTTTAAAGCTTAATTTCAAAAACAACTCGCCAAACAATGCTTTTGCTTTTAATCATTTAAAAATTGTTTTTTGTAAGTTTTGTTGCCCAACGATAGTTTTGTTCTTTTATTTTTAAAAATTGAATTTAAACTTTTATTTTAAAATAGTTTTAAAACACTAGAATATAAAAATAATTCCAAATAAACCCTAAATTTTTCAGATTAAAAAGAATAAAATTTTTAATTTTTAAAACTTTGAGATCAAAGTAAATTATTCATGCAATTTCAACAATCAAAATAATTATTTACTTGCACCGTTAACAAGAAAACAGCTATAAAAGGATGTTATCAGAAATTAAAAAAAAAAACTATTGACACACTATCTTGTGGATTTTGTATCTATTGCAAACAGTGACACATGTCCGCAGACAACGTTCCAATTGTTAGCTGTCGTTCGAGGATACCAGTCAAGTTTTTCCTATAACCAGAATAGAGCTGCTTCCATCAGCGTGATCTTCTCAACAAAAACCAATCAGTAAGTTCTTCCGAGTTGGTATGTAGCTCAGTTTCGTACTATAACAAATCAGAGAGAAGGGCCGTGAAAATTACATGCACACTTCCACATGTAGGTAGCTAATCATTCTCATAAACAAGAGAACTCACTCATTCGAACTCTTGTTGAATATACCTAATTTTACCAACTTAAATTTAAGGGTTAGAGTACTGGTTAATATTATTAAAAATATTAAATTTTAAAATTTTATTATGAATGTATTGTTTTAAAAATATAAAATCTTACTTCTTTTTAATATAAATACTTTATTTTTTTTACTTTTTAATCAATAATATAAATTTTATTATGAATTTAAACTTTTATTTTAAAATAGTTCTTGACTTCCTCCGATTTTGGAGGATTAACTGGACCGACCAGGTGACTGATTTCTTATCAAACCAGTCGGTCCGGTCTGATTTTCTCTTCCATGATAAAAGCTTAAATTTAAATATATTTTTTAAAAGTGTGTAAAACTAATTATATATTAAATAAAGTTTATAAATTTTAATGTTATTATAAATTAAATTATTAGACTTGTGAAAATGTCCCCACTCGAACGATTCGACAAGCTGGCCGGCACTCGCATCGTTGGATTCTCCCTCCCGATGCGTTTGAATTTGACACCCATTAATTACCGTACCATGTCCGTGAACACTCACTGACACCACCACTATGTCCCAAAATTCGCATTAAATTTTTTAAACAGGCACAATAAAAGTTCTGACACTCCTGCACCTCTCCATCCATGCTCATCAATCATTTCACCTTCTCCACTCCAAAGTCCGAGACTCTTTTCCATCTTTCGCTGCAAGCTCTCCTGTAACTACAACACTTACTAGTTGCGAGTTGATAATTACTAAAAATAAATTGAGTTAATACTCATTTTAATTTCTGATATTTTATGTATAAATTATTTTAATTTTTAATATTTTATATATGAGTCATTTTAGTCTATCACTTTTAAAATGAATCAATTTAACCCCTCACATTTATAACTGTGAGGGACCAAATTGATTCACAATTATAAATATGAGGAATTAAATTGATTCACTTTTAAAATGTGAGGGACTAAATTAATTCATAATTATAAATTTGAGGAACCAAATTGATTCATTTTAAAAATAGGGGACTAAAATGATTCACACATAAAATGTCAGGGACTAAAATGAATATTAACTCAACCAAATAAATGCACAGCAACTCAAATTTGATATTCTATAATTTCACATTTAATATCCGTCATATGATTTGATTTAGTATGATTTATTTACAGCCAAAAATAATCTCTACTGTGAGAATGGCAGCATGGCACATCCAACGAATCAATGCTTGCCACCTCATCAAGAACGCTCCACGTCACCATTAAACAAGTCGAACAAAATCCTAAAAAATATCTACTCTCTGCGTTCTGGCGGGTCCCACCATGACCTATAGTTACAGACTCACAATTCCCTCCTTTTTGTGTGCGCAAAGCCAAATAAGAAACATTGCAGCTGTCTTCCACCGTGCATCATTATTAGCCGTCGAATTACAAACGAGAGCACCGCACGTTGGGAAACACCGGCTCATATCATCAGCATTCATTCTCTGTCCCAACTCCAACCCATTACGTGTCGCTCTTTAATTGGCCATAAGCCGTGGACCTACGGTAAGACCTACCAAGCCTCTGACTCAGACTAACCAGAACCTGCCACGTGGCGTCCCCTTCCTGCACCCTCTCATTGAATATCAGGGGCCCCCTTGTCCTAGGGTCCCACAAGTTCCCCTGAATCGCGGAGAGGTTCGTAGACGCCACGCGCTCAAGAATCCTCCCCAGCCTCCCCACGTCCTTCTCCGCCACCGTAACCGATATCTCCGGCCACCTAACGGCGGAGGGAAACGGCAACCGGATCCCGTCGGCGATTATGACCGGCACGCAGCCCAACAATACCGATTCAACCAGTCTCGGGCTCCACGGGGCCCACCCTAGAGGGCACAGACAGAAAACGGAACGCGCAATTTCTGACTGGTAACCGGCGAACCTATGCCTATGCAAGTAAAACCTCCGGTCACCGCTGAACTTCCGCCATATAACCGTCCGCACTTTCCTTCACAAAAGAATTTAAAAAAAAAAAGGGTCAATTCAGCTAAAAGTTAATGATGATTACAACTATTATTAGACGGTTAATCAACGATTAATGATAACGTGGGGGTCATTACTTGCTGTAAAACCTTCCGCTGATGTTTTTGGGGTGGACCTCCATTTTCCCCCGGAAGAACGCCCAAATGTCTCGCCGTCTGTTCACCGGAGAATTTGCCAGCGTGTTTCGTACACTTTGCGGCGAGATGTACGGCGGTATAACCACATTGTCAACGTCCTGGCACGGATGCTTGTATTCAACTCCGAACGTTTGCAACACTATCGAGTTCCTCATTATTTCTGGTATCCCATTTGCCATCGCCACGTCCTCCTTCACAAACACCAAAAAAAAAAAAAAATCATTCGAACCGCATAAGAAATAAACCGCATCGTGCAAACACAAACACAAACGTATGTAACGGTTACTTACAAGGGTGTGGAAACATGCACCGAAATCGTGGGAGGCGACGAAGACGTGGTCGGATCCTGTGCTTCGGTTCCAGAAGGGGTGTTCGGTGGAGATGAGTTGCACCGCGGAGGTAATGAGGGAGCGAGCGTGAAGGATGGAAGGGAAGCCATTTACGGTGCTGAAGTTGCAGGACACGTAGACGGGTACGAAAAAGAAATCGGCTTCGTAAGGGTCGAAGGTGCGCACCTCGCTACTCAACAGCGCCCTGTGAATGGCAACCTCGGACGCGAACAAATGGGTGCTGCACCTTTCGTTCGAGAGCCATTCGGTGTTGTATTTCCGAGGGAGGTCGTACACGAACACCTTCATGTTGTTGAGTTTGTTCCCTGAAATCGATGAAAAATGAACTGATGACTTGATCGTTAAAAGAAAAATGAGATTGAGTTTTGAAGAGGGAATGGTACGTACCTAGAGTGTTTTGGGGCGTGGTGGTGGTGTTGGTGTATTCAAAGAGGGTGCGAGGGACAACGTGGGATTTGGAGTTTGAGACATGGGTGGTCGTTGGTGGTGCTGTGGTGGTGGTGTCGGAAGAGGATGTTTTGGTTTGGGGGTTGTTGTTGGTAACGAAGAGTGAGGTGAAGAAATAGAGGGAGAGGGAGAGCCAGAGAACCCATTTGTAATATCTGTAGAAGCAGTTTTTCTCTTGATGATGATGAGGCTTGCCATTTCTGTGCAAGAGCTTCATCCTCACAAGGAACCCCCTGCTCTTTGGGGGCCTCTTCTGCTCCAACATTTCATTAAAAAAAAAAACCAAAACAACAACAAATAAACAAAGCAAAACCCTGTAAGATGCAGAAGGGCTGAATTGAAAGGTAGAGTAGTTGAGAGTGGTCTTTCGGATTCCGGTCCTTGAAGAAGTGGAGACCAAGGAACAGTGATTGGAGATGAGGATGAGAAGGAGAAAACAGAGGCGAGGAGGTACAAGTTTGTTAGCACTTCGTTTTTGCACCAAAAATAAACAAATGCGGTTTCTTTTTTTTTTATTTCTTTATTTAAGATTTTCAAACAAAAATCATTGTGGGGAAGTACGAGCTTGATTCATTTGAGTTTTCAATTTTAAATTTTTTAGTCTTTTAAATTTTATGAAAAAATGAAAATTGTTAATTTTTAATATTTTTTTATAAAATTTTGAAAATTAAAAAATTGAAACAGACTTAAGCATTTCTTACAGCAGAGTTTTTGAATTCCGAATATCGATTCTTCCCTAATTATTGAATGGCCATTTAATTAATATGGGAATTATTTAATTTAGTTAATTAAAAGCAAAGTGGAGAGAGAGAGAGAGAGAGAGAGAGAGAGAGAGAGATGGGGTTTGTTTTCAGAGGTCACATGGTAGGTGACGGATCAGAATGTAGCCCGGCGGGGGTCTCGGTTACTATGCTGCTTTTGGTCCTTCTTATCAGTGTTTGTCGTTCTGAAATTACTGGATTGGCCAAACATAATGTGCTTTTGGGTCTAAGCTGCTTGTGTCGTTTATTGTTGTTGTGTTAATAAAATAATGTGATGAGATATGATTTGTCGACATGGTTCCTGATCAGCAGAACATGATACCATGCTTTTTTGGGAACATACAGCTAATGAGGCCAAAGAGTAGTGGTTCAAAACCATAGATCCACTGCAATTATCAGTTTTGCAATGCAGAATACTGCAGGAGTGAAGGTCTTTTTGGTTTTAAAAATATGGATTGATTTTAGGATTTAATATATAGGTTTAATTTTTACACATGGATAAAGTGATAACATAAAATTTTTATTCTGTCACACAATTATATATTAATACATCAATAATAATATTTACATCTTATATCTACTATTTAAAAAGTTATCTAAATAAAATTATTTAGTTTATTGATGGTGTAATAATGTTCTTACACTATTTATATATTAAAATCAAATTCTTAATTCACATGTACTTTTTATTAAAAAACAAAAGTTTATACACATTCAATTATGTATTATCATTATCATAACAATAAAAATTAAACTCAACTATTTATTACCTTAAAAATCTTATAAAATATTTGGATGATACCATTAAACTCATTCATACTTACTTCAGCCAAAAAGAAATATTCATACTTTCAAAATTAAAACCTTAATTTATTTTTTTAATGTACATTATCTAATACTATTAATTAATTATGTTTATTATAATGTCTGGGACTTTAAAAATAATTAACTTAAAAATTAAATAATTTTAATGATATGATAATATATACTTAGATGACTAAAATAATTTTTATGCTAATTTTTTCTCATATTTAAACTTTGTAGGAGATGTTACTCTTACAATTTTAGGAGCTAAAGTATTTATAATTACTCCCTTCTGAACAAGTGTACTTCCTAATATTTGACCTTATGTCCTTGACTCGACATCTATTTTACTATTCGTTCAATGGCTTGTTAGTATCTTTATGCTAATCTTGAAAACAATATATGAAGCTGCCTCCTTTTTACTATTAGCTACAAAAGTTGGATAAGATGGTTAAATAATACTGTTTAGCTTGCATCGAATATGAGATTAGCAGCAATTAATGGCATGAGCCTGGACCTGCATAAACAAACAGTTGGAAAGTTCGAAATGAGATCGGAATTTGGAACTTGGACGGAATGGAATATAAGATTAGACTTTTAAAGAATTTCGAAGGACGCAAAAGCTTGTCAACGAGAGAGCAAAAACTGAAAAGAATACCATAAATTTTCAGAATGAAAGTGGTTGTGGGCCAAGCATTGGCAAAGCTTCAGAAGAAAAAGCAAAAAAATGCTTTTAATACTTTATAGCAACTATATATATATATATATATATATATATATATATATATATATATATATATATATATATATAATATTAATTTACCAAAACAATAATATATTGATTTTCGCGAAAATTCTCTGCTCAGAAGAGTAATTTGCTGTAGCAATGTAGCTAATCATAGTAAAGAAGAATATTTCATTTACAGATTTAAAATATATCACCCCGAAAACCGATTGATCACTCTTAAAAGTCCCAATAAAATATAGAAAATGTTCATAAGCAAAGATAATGTATATACATGGCATTTGCCTCGTTAAACATCGAGCCAAGGAGGTCCATTAGTTCTCACGACGCGATATATAAAATTAAAAAACATTTTGTTAAAAAAATCTTGAGGCATCAAGTGATGCTTAATAAAAATTTTGGTTCGTCTATTTTACCCTAATAATTGTCTAGTACTTACAGGGATGCTCTAAATTGTATCGCTTCACTAGCCAGAATCCACAGGAGGTGCATTTGATTTGCATGTTTTTTATTATTACATATATGTAATTCATGTTGTTAACAGACTCTAAATGGACAATTTCTTTGAGGAAACTAAACAATTACCAATATTTTTACTCATGAAAAATTCTCCATCGATTTAATTTCGAAATTTTATTCGAGCTACATCCAAATCATACACGCTACTAGAAAGGCCAGATTTTAAAATTGATGTGCGCACAACAAAAAATATATGAAATGTAGACATAAAAACAATTCGTATGTATATATACAAATCAAAACATAATTTAAAATTATAAATACATAGATATTATAAAAATATTTATTGAGATTTTGTCAAGATTCGTTATAGTCTCAATTTATATTAACATTTTCTATTGATAGGGTATATATTCTCATTGTAACTACTAATAAAAATTCACCCATACCTTCTATACTATTTAGAAGTGGCAAATGGAGTAGCATGGTCAACCTAACCCGACCGGTCACGGGTTAATCATAAAATAGGATAGGATAAGTTGCTCTATTTTAGTATTTGAGTTGAAAATATCGACTCATTCTCTTAAAAAATTGTGGGTTAATGGATTAATTCGGCAGGCCAACCCAATTTTGATTAGATTTTAGATAATTTTACCAATCCTTCCTGACTCGCCGCTGACTAGCCATAAAATGAGACGGAGCATAGTGGGTTGAAAAGTTTTAGAGGGTTCCAAAAATTCAACCCACTAACGTGTTGGCAGGCCAAATCGAGACTCATCCTGTTTTGCTACTCCTATTACTATTCAAGCATTACTTATGCAGATCAGCCTTTCCATAGCTTCTGAAGCCGGAAAAATTAATCCGTTTCCACAGTCGAAAGTTCAAAATGGGAAGGAGAAGTACAGTACATGGTTTTTCAGTTATTAACCAGAACGCCTAGTAAAAGCAGGGGCCTTTAAACCGAACAATATAGAATCATGCGCCAGCATCGTAAATGATCAACTGACGTGCCTGGTCAAAATTTTCAAATTAAACTACTTGACAATTAGCTTGTGTCTTAAGGTTAAGATAATGAATGGATTAGTATGTGTCACCAAAATCGAGACCCCAAATAGATATTTTTTTGCTAATCTGGACGCCATTGGAGGAATACATTTAGATAAGAGTCTTGCTATATAAGCATTCTATTTGTACTTGGATTACATGTTTGGGGAGCCAAAGCCACCCTGAACATTATGCGAAAATTGCGTCTAGCCTACGTTGCCACCATTATTTTCTCACTTGTTAGAAATCCTATGTTGCCGCTGCAACTATCTTATTTGAATATCAAAATTAAACACTGAATAATTATTTAATATATTTGTCTTATGAATTTAATGTTAATATACTATCAATACAAAAAAAAAATTACACAAACATCTACTCATATATTATCATATCATTAGAAGCGTTAAATTTTCATAACCATTGTCTCGAAAGTCTCACATAATAACATGATAAGATGCCAATACTTCAAAATTCTTTGAAATTTAATATCAAAATTAAAATTTTATCTTATTTTGATGTAGTATATTATATCCGTACAAAAGAATAATGTGTTAAATCACTACGGATGAATTAACAATGAGAAACTTAATAAATTGAAAATATTTGATATATATGATGCATTTGTTTTATATTTAAAGAAAAGTTATTATGAAACTTAAATTTTACATACAATAAAAAAAAGTTGAAAATTGAAATTTTTGAAATTTTATTTTTTTAAAAAATTACCCAAATATATAAAATAAACTTTTTAGATATAAAAATAATTTTCACAAAAAAAAAATCCAATCCAAACACCCCAATTATATATATTCAAACCTCCATGTACCAAAAAGGGGTCTGGTGTTTGCTTCTCTTTACATCGATCATTTCACCCTGCAACATCTATCGAAGATGCTTCAAGTTGAATCCGTGAATTGGATATATAATTGAAGAGTTATGTTATCTGTACTCATTATTCATGGAACGTTGTGTTAACTCATACCATATCTACTATTGGACGAGATGCAGACCCTATTCAAATAAAGTACATACCTCATCCAATGGTGTATAAAGTGTGAGTCGATATGATATTCTACACATAATGAGTACAAATAACAGTTTTCATAATAGAAATATAGAACTGATCATCAGTTGAAGTAATAATTGCAGGTCGATTTGGTCCCCTTGTGCCTGCGCCCAAAATCAGTCCCATAACACAATACTGATTGCCGCATTCAGTTTATTTGGTGGTGCCAATCACAGAACTTCTAAGGGTCAAGGCTTCAGTCTCTTGCTTTCCAGTTCCATAATGAGTTTAATTATAAACAAAGTTTTCCTTTAAGTTTAGTCACCAGGACAACAAGGGGGTGGAGTGTAGTTTAATTTGCTGACAGATTTGGAAATTTCTAGCTGGTACAATACAGAAGGCAATGCAAAGGTTTATAATGTTAATTTCATTACCTTATATATCAATCACACATAGTCTTGATTATATTCTCTCCAAAACGATTAATTCTGTAGTTGGATTTTGGGTCAATTCTGTTACTCTTTATCTGCTTGACGTGGTGTGGAGTTACACAAATAAATAAAAAAGGTTGAAATTTTATACAATTATTCTAATCTTTTTACGGTGTTTCAATGATATATTTTATCATTTAACAATATGTTAGTGCATAGTTTATGGATCAACTAATAAACTCTCAGTCTAATATTCTAAAAAAAATTTTCACGTGAATTAGATTCTCCATAAATTTGTCCTCAATAAAGAAATGGTTAGTGGGGACGAGCGGATAGAATGAGCCATAAATTGTACGTATGATAATGATATTAGTTTTTGGGCTTCAAGCCAAATTTGGTAGATAACTATACAAAAATGCTATTTTGACATCTAAAAGGTTGGTGTTTATTGGGACACCCACTTAATATCCATTAGATGTAATGGTGGATCCCACACACTCTACCCATTACATCACATTCAATAGTTATTAAGTGGGTGTCTCAATAAACACTCACTTTTTAGGTCTTTGAATAGCACAACCCATAACTATAGCAATTAGCTAGGGGGCGTGGGAACATTATTGTCTTCCGAACATTTTAATGTATTGGACCTATACAAAGTATGTTAATTTTTGTTAGCTTAATAACATTAAGAATAATTAAATAACTACATTTTGCTGATTAATTGCATTATTACCAATATTCACAAATGACCAATTTATATTATTTCTTAAAATGAATATAAAGATCTTTTTCTGATAAAACTAAAAGGTCGTGCCATGCAATGAATTGAGAGGGAACGATAAACTAGAAAAGGAATGCATGCATGGACCAGTGGTGAAGGAGTTTTGAGCTGGAAAGAGGTCCCAGCATTTTTGTTTATGCATTGACCCTACAGCACTGCGATGTGAGCTGTGAGAGCACATGCAGAAGCGAGGCAAAGATAGGACATGAGTCACACGCAGGACACAGTAAGGGGAGTGGAGCCCTTATAGTAGAATAGAGCTAAAAGACAGAATCTCCCAAATTATTAGCGGAAAAAGGTCAATGAAAGTAGCCTTTGGGTACGGGAACATGTCCCGATGTGTGCATGTGAGAGACGCCAGAGGCAACAGCAACAAAGCTGAATTGGAACGACCATTGAATTTCAAGAGAGAAAAAAATAGCACAGTTTCCCATCACCACTATTATTAAGTAACGAAGGGAGTAATTTTCATTGGGTTTTGAGGGTGTGGGGCCTCATCAAGGGGCATATTTCTTCCCTTTCATCTCTGCTTTGTGTACAGCCAACTTTATTTTTATTCGTTATCAAGCAAGCATTACGAGTTTGATAACCAAAAGTACCAAGAATATTATCAGGCATGTATGCTTGGCCATACAAAGTGGCTGACCCTCCCTTAGCTGTTCATCTTTAAGAGAATATGCCAATTTTCTTATGAAATGTGAATTATAGTACGGCAAGTCAAACTATAAAAAGAGAGTTTTTTTTTCTTTTTCACTCTCCAAAAGAATTCACTTATTAATGAGCAAAGGTATAAGCCTAAGAGTAAAATAACATGTAAAGTTCCTGGAATACAGTACAATAAATTCCATTGACACCATAACCTTTAAAATTAATCAATGACAACTACACAAATTGAATGGAATTCTAGGAAAATAAACGCTATCCTCAACACACTACAAATGCTTGTAAACACAAAGATGAGCCTGTCAATGTTACATATCTCATTTATCTAAAGTATTATAAATGTATCAATCTATGCAAGCTATCTTTCTCTCATAATCAAAATTAAAGAGAAATTTTCCATGAGGACGCTACTCTACAAGAACTCTCTCTCTCTTATTTGCATTAAAAGAGTTACCACTCCAAGCTTGTTGTTTCACATAAACACCAAAATTCAAAAGTGTGATGAACACACAGATAAACTTGATGGTCATATAGATAACACAAAGAAATCATATACAAATCTCAATATATCACCACTAACGTAGCTTGTTGATATAACTTTTTTTATGATGCAATACTCTGAAGTTGCCAAGAGTGTGAACAATCACAAGAAAACTAGTAGATAAGCTTTGTAGTACTGCTCACAATTCAAACACTCATACTATAAAGAAAACCATCATAAGAAAAATCAAAATAAAACTAATATAATGAGTATATGAGACAAAAGAAAATAAAACAAAACAAAAAAAGAAGTATATCTGGTCTAAGGGGCCCAGAATTGAGCGTTCAACGAAAGTGCTAGTTGAGACTTGGGACTCTGGGAAAGCCACATCTCTGACAATCGCGAAACCGATATTACGGAATCACAGTTTAGGACCTCTCACTAGCCCAGCCAAGGCCAAAACTTTGGCAAATTTAGCCCAACAATTTGCAGGGTTCCTGATGAACCTGATGCAGGCCCAAACCTTACCCGCTTTTTGGTTTCTGCGTAAAAATGTACAAGAGGCCCTAGCCCTTTTGACCCAAAAAAAGCCTCCTGAGATTCATTCCAGACGTACACGTGCATGCGGGTGTGCATAGAGTAGCCCAATATGGGATCAACCATAATTGCATTACTATTCTTAATCGGTGTTTGATACCTGCTAAGAAATTTTTTTTGAAGCGTTTTGCCGGTGGATAGTTTGATTGATTTAATTTTGGAACACTTGAAATTCATGCTTTTGCACATCAAGGCCAGCACAAGTGGTAGAGCTATTGCCTGAGTGACATGGTGCACCTGGGTTCGACCCCCTCCCTCCGCCCCACCAAAAAAACAAAAAATCAAGTTTTTAAATACTTGAGAAATTAAAATGCCTACTTATCACGTACATTCATCTTCATAGTGCATCACATATGTTATATTATATGAACTATAAAGTGCCTCACGTATGATAATGTAATCATTGTAGTTTCTTTTGATAATAAAAGTTCAATAGCAAGAATCACTTTTTTTCCCCCCCTCTTTGGCAATACGAAGAATACGATATCGTCCGTTCTTTTTCTAAGGATTTGAAAAAAGTTGGAAGTCTGAGGAAGAAAAGATTATGTGAGAGAAAAATGCCTACACAATTCATGTTCCTTTATGGAAAAAGCAAATCATCCATAACCTCCTTGATTTTTGCAGTACTATTTCAAACTCGCGGGGAGGGTTTGGATTTTGGAACTCGGTCTAGCTTTGTCAACATTTGAAATTAGATTGGAACCATGCAACGGTCCCTTTGGATGATGAGCTTTCTTTTTTGGCCTTCTTTTTTCTTCTTTTCGGCAATATTATTCTGATCTATTGATCTCATGACACATGACATGACATCCTCAGAAATAGAATCCAACGTTGTCTTTAATCGCCTTTGGTTTCTTTAGAAATTAAATTCTCCCACTTTGTATACCTTTGAAGACATAATGAAGCTAAACACCTAGCTAGCTATTGCATAGTTTAGTAGAATCCAATTTCAATTGGAGTAGAATAACTATGGTAGGGGATAGAACGGCCAAGAGAACTATTGGGAGTTTGATGAGAAAGAAGCTTTCTGATATCACCAACTCAAACCTGCAGGGGCACCCCAAACAAGTCCCTACTCAGGAAGAAAAGCCTCTTGTTGACACTTCTTCCACCGATAAGGAATGCATTCAACAACTCCTAAAGGTGCAAATATTTGGTTTGAGCCAAATTCTCATGGTTGTTTTAAGTGCT
>CM062350.1:5233679-5633679 GCA_031216105.1 Dalbergia cultrata | reverse complement strand
ATGAGCGTTATTATAAACATTATTATCATTAGAAAATTCTTTTAATAGTTATCTTTTATGAAGTCAAAACTTCAATTTGATGTCTAAGGACATGACTTGTGTACATACTATATATCACGCACTAATCTTTGTTGTTGATAATGATCAGAAAAATCTAAATTACGGTTTAAGATTTCACATTTTCTTCTCAAGATTTGGTAATACTCGTCGTTTATATAGGAGTGCATGGTGTGGACTCTGTTGTTCCCACAGAATATTTAATTTTTTTTAATAAACTGTATATTTATGCGCTGGCAATGGTACTTGCTTATGTTGAACTATTGCTCTTTAAATAATAAAATAATTGAGTCCCGTTTTAAGGTCTTAACCATCCAGCTGGGGTAGGCTTCCCATTGACCCTTGCCTGCGACCTTTATATATAGAATAGAGAAGTCATCATCGTGGAACTTCTGTTCACAACACAATTTCCTTCAAACCTGTTCATGGGAAATTAAACTTTCCACGTTTAATCAATTGGACGATGAGTACAAAGTGGAAAATTAATAGAAAACAACCGATCAATTGAGTGTAGATAAAAAACGTTTATTCAAGTAGATATAATTGATTGCGTTCGTACGCATATATAGGTGAGAAAGCTAATCCGCAACAATTAGACAAATCAATCGTTTCTATTGTTTTACAGGGAAATTTTCATTCCGTCAATTCAGACTACATCACTAATAAAGCTCTCCTTAATTCTCAAATGGTGTTTGGACAGGCACCACATATGACCTGTTCAACTTTTTTTTATTATTATTTAGAAAAGTTTAAGTGGATTAAGCACCGGACATCCTACCAAGGTCAAGGCACGATTCTCGGGCTCGATTGAGTATTTACAAGGATTTTTATATAATTACCCACCAACAAAGGCCTTACAAAGGTAGAGAGAATTTGAATCCACACCCTTTTGAAGTATGTTCTAATCCTTTATCACCTGTGTCACGTTTCGTTGGCGATGACCTATTCAACTTAATTGAATGTATGTTTAGCTTAAATTGATATGTATATAGATACATGAATCATTTCATATTTTAATAGGACTCTTCGTAGGAATTTTTTTTTTAAATTGAGGTAATAATAAGAATTGAACCTAACACCCGTTAGTTATGAAAACTCTAATGCCATAATCATCTCTCCTAAAACCTAAAGATTATTGGTTTAAAAGCTAATAATAAATGAGTTATGGGAAAATTGGCATCTAGTACATAACAGTTCAACCTTTAATTAGGCTTAGATTAGACGTTAGGCTACGGTTTAGCATTTTCCTTGTTACAAGTCAAGCTGCTATCACTTTGACTTGTGAGTGTAAAGACAGAGCCACAAAGGTCCCTTTTCATTCTCAATTTGTCATAATCAAATTTCTCGGGACTGGTTGCACCTCTCAGAACCTTGTCTCTTCTGATTACTATACCGGAGAAGACAAGTTTACGGTCTGCGCTGAGATTGCACATCAACAACTATAATGAACAACCTGCAAGATCAGACGAAAGTTTGCACAGTTGAAAGAAATTCTGATGTTACTGTTTCGATAGAAGAATATCTTGCGGATCAAACACAAAAACTCAAAAAGGGTCGGGCATTGTTTTTAATATTTTTTAAGTACATAGGCACATGTAATGCCTAAATTCAATAATTATCACCTACAACAATAATTGAAGTGTTAAGGTTAAACGGGTAGTAAAATTAACCTGAAATAACACTTTATTAACGTATAGATAGATAGAGATAATAATTAATTATAAATAATAAATCAATTTAATATAAGAACATAAAATGAAGAATGAAATAAATAATAAAAAATAAAAGAAATAGCTTATTATGATAAATAACTGAGACGTAATAGGTATTGAACTATGAGTATTTTACCATAATAAACTTAAAGACCAATACAGATGGTCTTTATAATTAATATTCCATAGAATACAACAATCACATTTCACTACTTGAATTAGTGCAACTACGTGAACAATTCTCTAAAAAAATTTGTTCTCTAGACAAGAACTAACTGTGTGAGTGAGTGTGCTCCCTATTATTTATAAAGGGACCATATAAAACTTGGTTAAAGCACCGCGAGATATCAAAAGCAAACTTTTAGAATTGGAAGGCTATAAACTGTGAATGGATATATGGTGCTTTAACGTCACTAGCAACGTGGTTAAAACATGACTTGGTCAAAAGCAAATGTGCACACCACCAAGAAGAGAAAAATAAATCATGTATGTAAGCATCGCATTAAAAAAATAATTAATAATATTTATTAATAATAACAAACTCAAAATAAGTTTTAACTTTGAAATAAAATAATCCTAATAAAATACAACATAAACATGATAATTTGTCCCCAAAAATTATATTATATAGGAATTTTTATAAAAATTTTAATCAAATATCAATCTCATATTTTAAAATGTGTAGTGGATTTTTAGAATATGTTTGGATTGATAGAAAGTGATAAAATAGAGTGAAATAGAATAAAATATTCCTAAATTCAATTATTTGTATTTTTATACAGTAGGATTAATTGAGATGGTATTAGATAGAATTTGTTTTATTCAATTCTACCTGATATGTTTATTTTTGCTTCCTTCCCAATTGGGCAGTATGACAAGAAATGGAATGGATTTTGAGCATATAATTTAAAAACCTTACAATTCTATTTATTTTCGTGGTCCAATTTTTTTTTTTTTTGGGTGGGGGTGGGGGATGTAGGATATCTAATATCGAAAACACTGATGATTCACGACGTAGCTTTAAATCACATTGCATTCCATTCCATTCTCTTTTTTTGTCATTTTATTCTGTTCTACTTTTTCTCCCATTATTATTTTGGTTTAGGGTTTAGGGTTAAAACGGTCGTGGTCAACCATTTCATTCTTGTTTTTTTTGGTTGAGAGGTTAATGCCAAGAAATTTGAAAAGGGCAAAAGGCCAAACCAACTACACGAAGGAGAAAAGGCTCCGGCATTGTGACCAATAACATTGATGGATAGGAATTGGCTCACGCGATTTTTTTTTTTCTTGTAGGGCTCATGTGGCTTTTCTTCTGTGACGCTCGTTTTAACTGGGGCTTTCATGCATCATACAGATTCGGGCCCATAGCCCAACTTCGCAGCTGTGACTGTCCTTTGCTTTTTAAGAAAAAGTATGTTTGCAAAAAACCAAAATATTGGGTCGATTTAGTCTTATGGGTCTCCTTTTGGTCAATCAAGATTCTGCCCTATCCCCCCTCTTTCATGGACTTTTTGCCTACATAGCCTACAAGTATCAAACCACATCAATACTCTCATTTGTTGGGTTACCTAGAGCTTAAGGCCCAACTCTAGAAACATCATTGCCCATTTATGTTTTTATTTTCGAGACAAAAAAAAAAACGATTATTTTCTTGAAAAGTTAGCAGTAAACATAATTTATCCATGTTCAATACGTGTTAAATTATATATGCCATATAACAAATGGAAGTTTGACCTTGCAATGTATATTTTAAGATAGGTTAGATACAATGGATTAAATTTATTTTGTTGAGGCAAGCGCATCAAATCATAAAACGTAGAAGAGACACTAGCTCTATATCATATCATCTATACTGACTAACATGGCACATGGACATTAATACATCCTGAAGAACACGTCAATTTGGTGTGTCAATTTTTCTAATATGCAAACCTTTTAGGAAAGAAATAGTCAGTGTCTATTTCTTCATTTGTTTCACATAAATAGGAGCAACAAAAGTGTATATCTTTTTGGGTGTATCTGTCCTTTATATTATTATTAAAGAATTGTTAATGTATGATTATCAAAGTTATATTTTGAAATACAGAAATAGTAATGAGAAAGTCAAACTTTCAAAACGTTAATAATATATTAACAAATGGGTGGGTTTTATGGTGAATTTTCTATTTTTGTGTTCATCATAGATCACCACATTATTAGTCATTGGATAAAATTTTATAACAAAAATGATGACCGCCGCTCAAGTTTGAGATCCACCTTATAGTTTTTCAAACAAATAATTTACAAGTACAGGATCTCAAATTTTAGTGGGCACAGAGAAAGGCTCATGATGTGTGAATCAAACTTTGCATTGATGACTTTGGAGTGCATCTGCATGTCATGAGAAAAGGGAGTCTTGTACAGTTTCGAAAGCCCAAAGTTGAAGTCAGCTAATGCAGCTCTATCTTCCTTTTGGATCATCCAGCCCGGCCCCAAAGCCTCTTCCTCTCCCAATTTTCGTCCGGCCAAAGAAAACAAACTCCTTCAGTTACTATACTGCGGAGTTTACTGTCCTAGATCAATTTTGTAACCTCATAGGATGTGTCAACAACGTTCATTATAACAAAATATAGACAAAAAGAATCGTTGACAAAAACAAAAACAAAAAACAAAAAAAGAATCCAAAGACACTCAACTGACCTGAGATCCTTGCTTGTTCCGGTCAACTAAAGTGAGGAGTGTTATTTATAAATTAAAAAAAAAGATGGATATTATATAGAACATTATAATGAGAAATACAAAGTTTTGATCTCAATATCCGTCACTGATTAGAACCGTGTGTTTCAGAGAAAAATTATTTTAAGTGTTTACCAAACGAAAAATTGTATAGTCTATTCGATCAAGAGTGTACTATTTAATTAAGAGTTGGAGAAGTACTTGTCAAACATCACCTTGAAAAATAATCAAAGAATTATATAGGATTTTGTCAAAGATCATAAAATTATTGCTAACGGTATTCATGATGCATCAATCCATGTTTCAGGTAAGATTCATAGACCATATAACCGAGCATACAATTCCATCTTTTTAGACCAACACCGAGCACATGATTCGATTATTTCACTTTTTGACGTGACTTTAAAGTCCACTTTTTAATTAATTTTAAAATAAGTAAATAACACTTAACCACACATACCGCCGTCGTCGCCATCTAGAACTTTTGGTTAGATTAGTACACATGTAAATCCATTAGCTCACGCCCATGAATCCAAGCATCCAGCGCACCTACATCCTCTTGTCTTCGTCCCCCAACTTCTGTTAAGAAAAATAATCAATTTCAGTTGAATGGCCCAAAAAAATTCTAAATTAAGGAAACATTTTTTATTCCCTCTATGTCTGTATATAATGATAATATCATTTATGATTTTCAATTTTTTTTTAATTATTTATGATTTAAACCCATGATAAAACTTGATTGGAGGAAGACAAAAAGAGGGGATAATAGATTTAAATCCCTAAATTAAAACCATGCCCAATAAAAAAAGAGTAATGTTTGTTACACACCAAAACAGTGCAACACCACACTTACACCGTATAAAATAAGAGGAAAAAGATAAAACAGTGGTATATGGTCAGTAAAAGGAGAAAACCATTTATTTCTCTCTCTCTCTCATTCTCTCTCAATATCTTTCTCTCTCAGCTTCCACATAAAATATTAACAGCAACAAACATACATCTGTTCTATTTTTCTGCAACAATCTTGTTTATAAGGTATGTGGGTTCCTCTTTTTCACTTCTTGGCTCTCTTTTGATGTGTATGTGATGTTTATATTCATGATTTCCTTATTTATTTACACGATTTGAGCTAAATGTGATTGTTGAACAGAGAAAGAATGGTTTATTGTTCAATAAACCTATAGAATGACTCTAAAACTCGTAAAGTAATGTTAAAAATCGGTTTGCAAGGTCGTTGTAATTGGTTTGCAAATTTTTAGAAATGGTTTACAAATTTTTTATACTATATTTACAAGTTTTAACGACAGGTTTACAAGTATTATAAACAAAGTGCAAATAATATGTAAAATGAGCATTTATTAAAACAAGTAAACTAAGTGTAAAAAACTTGTAAACCATTGCTTAAAACTTACAAAGTGGTTCTTGCATAAACTTGTAAACTAAGTTTCTTGTACAAAGTGATTCTTTAAAGTTTTAAGTGGTTCTAAATAGTTAGAATATGAGGCTAAATGACGTAAACATGAATCTATAATACAATGTAATAGGGAGAGGGTTTTGTCATTGGTTTACAAGTTTTTTGCCCTTGGTTTATAAGTTTTTTGCACTATATTTATAAGTTTTAAGCATAAGTTTACAGGTCTTGAAAACTAAGTGCAAAAACTTATAAAACTAAGTATTGCTTAAAACTTATAAACCAAGTGCAAACAACTTGTAAACAGATAACACAAAACTTGTAAACCTGTGTTTAAGATTTACAAATCAAGTGCAATAAGTTTTGTAAACCAAGTTTTTTTTTTGCGCAAAGTGGTGCTATAAAATTCTGAAGTTGTTGTAAATACTTGAAATTAATTTGATTCTAAATATTACGAAAATAGTTCACAAGACATCAAGGGAAAAAATTTCCATTGGCTTTTGTCATTTGTTAACAAGTTTTATGCGTTTTATTTACAAGTTTTTATCATTATGTTTACAAGTTTTCAGCACAGGTTTACAAGTTTTTGGGCTTAGTTTACAAATTTTTAGCATGGGTTGAATGTTATTTGCACTTAGTTTTCAAATTTTCAACATGGGTTTACAGGTTTTGTCTACTATTTTACAAGTTTTTCCACATATTCACAAATTATATTTTGGTTTAGTACAGGTTTGATAGTGGATTACTTTGATTTTAGTTACTTGAAATTGGTTACCGCATTAAATTACTAATATTATTTGGTGTAGATGATACATGAACTAATTTGTATCTTTTTTTGTTGTACTAGATATATAACCAAATGGCGCATTCAAAAGCAAATAACAAAAAACAAGTCGAAAAGAAGCCAAAATCTCAAAAAGGCAAGCAAAGATATGAACATAATAGGATTGTTGTGGAGAAAGGCATCAATAGTGCCAATGATCTATTTCAAAAGAATACATTAGTTGGTGATAATGATGAATCAATAGATATGAGTGTAGTGTGAAGTTATAAATAATGATGACGGAAAGACTAAATATTTCATTGGTTGTAATAAAATTGAAATGTATGAAAAAATTAGTTAGTTTTTTATGCACGGTTTCCCTCCCGTGAGCATGTAAGTAACATGCAATTGAGTTGTTCATCTAACATCTTTCTTGAATTTCTAAATTTATTAAACACTATAATTATTTTTACTTGAGTAATTTTTTTACGCTAATTTCATTTCTTTTTCTGAATTAAATATGATCCCAACAACAGGTAACAAGAGATCACAATCCCCATCATTGACATCAGTCTAAACCTCAGCATCAAAATTTGCGTCAACAGTCATTGAATCCTCCATGTTTTACATATGGAGTGTGATACAAAACCTACAAAAAAAATCCAAATAAATTATAACAAAGTTGTGATATAAAATCTACATATATAATATTTATCACTAGATTTACAAGTTTTTAGAACTAGATTTGTAGCTCTTAAGCATATGTTTACAAGTTTTTTTAACCATATTTATATAAGTTTTTACACTTAGTTTACAAATTTTAAGTAATGCTTAGTTTTATAAGTTTTTTAAATTTGGTTTACAAAACTTGTAAATCCGTACTTAAAACTTGTAAAAATAATGTCAAAAACATATAAAATAACTAAGCACATCAAACTTGTCAACTAATGAAATTTTTTTCCCTAATATCTTGTGAACTATTTTCATAAGCATAACAAAACCCTCTTCCTATTATATTATATTGTAGATCGTGTTTACATCATTTAGCCTCGTATTCTAACTATTTACAACAACTTAAAACTTTGAGGAATCATTTTGTGCAAGAAACTTAGTTTATAAGTTTGTGTAAGAGCCACTTTGTAAGTTTTAAGCAATGATTTATAAGTTTAATTCCCTTTGGTTTACAAGTTTTTTATACTTGTTTTACTTGTTTTAAGAAATGCCCAGTTTTACAAATTATTTGTACTTTGTTTATAATACTTGTAAATCCGTCTTTAAAACTTGTAAATATAATGTAAAAAACTTGTAAACCATTTCGGAAAACTTGCAAACCAATTACAACGACCTTGCAAACCGATTTTTAACATTATTTTATGAGTTTTAGAGCCGTTCTACGCGTTTATTAAACAACAAATCATTCTTTCTCTGTTCAACAATCACATTTAGCTCAAATCGTGCAAATAAATAAGGAACTCGTGAATACAAACATCACATACACATAAAAAAAAGAGCCAAAAAGTCAAAATGAGGAACTCATATGCCTTATAAACAAGACCGTTGCAGAAAAAATGGGACAGATGCATATTTATTGCTGTTCATCTTTTATGTGGAAGCTGAGAGAGAAAAATAACAGGAACTGAATGCGGGAGCTTAGAGAGAATGAGAGAGAAAAAGAGAGAAATAAATATTTTTCTCCTTTTACTGATCCTATATTACTGTTTTGTCTTTTTCCTCTCATGTTATAGAGTGTAAAGCATAGTGTCACACTATTTGAATGTGAAGCAAACATTACTCATAAAAAAAAATATAAGAATAAAATAAAACACTGAAATACACTATATAAAAGATCACCGTCAAATGATTGATATAAGCATGTGGAAATGGTTTCTGACACTGTGTGAACCCAAAACAACATTTCGCTTGAAAAAAAATTATGATTATATCCTTCGTAAGTGTGCTATCACCGTCACCCCTCACTTGGCAAAACAAAATCTAACAAGCACAAACGAACCCTGTCTTCCTCTTTTCCTCTTTCTCCAGAATCAACCAACCCCTCTTCCCTCTTCCTCTGTCTTGTTGTCCATATCCATACCATATCCATTGCAATGATGCAGAGATCAGGTTACGGCTCCGACGGGATATACAGGTCACTGAGACCATCACTCGTCCTTCCCAACGACCCAAACCTCTCCCTCGTCTCCCACCTCTTCTCCAGAGCCTCCTCCTTCCCAGACAAACCAGCCCTCCACGACGCCGACACCTCCCAAACCCTCACCTTCTCCGCCCTCAAGTCCCTCGTCATCAAATCCTCCCACGCCCTCCTCCGCCTCGGCATCTCCAAAAACGACGTCGTCCTCTTCCTCTCCCCCAACACCATCTACTACCCTCCCTGCTTCCTCGCCGTCACCGCCGTCGGCGCCGTCGCCTCCACCGTCAACCCTTCCTACACCGCCGCCGAAGTCTCCAAACAAATCAAAGACTGCAACCCGAAGCTCGTCATCACCGTCCCAGAATTATGGGACAAGGTGAAAGCCTTCGACCTCCAAACAGTTTTCCTCCCTTCGGATCCCACCGTCCACGTGTCGTCGTCGTCATCATCATCATCATCACCGGGTTCCAAGATCACGGGTTTCGACGAGTTTGTTAAACTGGGAGGCTCCGCGACAGAGTTTCCTCCTGGCAACGTGGGACAGAACGACACTGCGGCGCTGCTATACTCTTCGGGGACCACGGGCGTGAGCAAGGGCGTCGTGCTCACGCACGGGAACTTCATCTCCTCGGCGACAATGATTTGCATGGATGATGAGCTGGCAGGGCGGTTACATGATGTGTACCTCTGCGTGCTGCCCATGTTCCACGTGTTCGGATTGGCGGTTATATGCTACGCGCAGCTTCAGCGTGGGAACGCCATTGTGTGCTTGAAGAGGTTCGAGTTCGAGGTGGTGCTTAGGACCATTGAGAAGTATAAGGTCACGCACTTGTGGGTAGTGCCTCCCATCCTGCTTGCTCTTGCCAAACACGGCCTTGTTGACAAGTTTGATCTTTCGTCTTTGACTCATATTGGTTCAGGTGCTGCCCCTCTCGGGAAAGAGTTGATGGAGGAGTGCTCCAAGCGTTTCCCTCATGCTTTGGTTTGTCAGGTAATTACTTTATTCTTGCCATGGCTTAGTAGGTTTAGATTTTTATATGATTACTTTTGAAAAATAACTGAAGTTGAAAGAATTAAATTGTGTTTGAGGATGACGTTAAAAGATTGAGTTTAGAAGAATTAACGTGAGACGCAAAAGGAAAAGCTAGTATTTGAATATTAGTTCTCTAACCAAGGTTTTTAAATTGCACCTGTAGTTGTAATGTTACTGTGTGATTATTGTGATTAAGGGAAAAATTAACGCAATATTGCGGCAGCAATTGCAGTTGCAGAGCACAATCATGGCTTATTAGTTTATGGCGTGTTGGTTCTTCTTGTTGTTGTGATTTCAGGGCTATGGTATGACTGAGACATGTGGGATTGTTTCCGTGGAGAATCCGAGGGCTGGAGTTCGGAATACTGGCTCTACAGGACTGCTAGTTGCGGGGGTGGAAGCTCAAATAGTTAGTGTGGATACAGTGAAGCCCCTCCCTCCTGGACAGTTGGGGGAGATATGGGTGCGGGGTCCTAATATGATGAAAGGTAGAGTGTCATGTAACATTTTATGTGGGGAATGCATCTCTTTGTGAAGTCTTTTCTGACTCAAAATATCATTAAGCTGGTGTAATGGTGTCACTTTTTATTATTGAGCTTTCAGCTTAGACAGTTAAACCACTAGTCATGGTAACTAAAGTCTCTAGGCCAGACCTTTCAAGCAAAACTTGTGTGCTACTATGGTTTGAATTTGCCTGCTCTGTTTTTAGCGGATACAGCTTGACTAGCTTTAGTCCCAGTTCATATTATTATAGATTCCCCAGTTTTTTCTTGTCTAGAAAACACAATTTTTATAATTTTTTTAAAAAAAGTTTGATGTCACAATCTGGCTTGTGTGGATAAATTAGGAATCAAGGGAAAATTGGATAGACTATTTGTATGACATTAAACATGTTAGCCAAATATGAATAGAGACAAAAGATGTGGTCTGGATTCCGAGATATACAATGAAGTCCTTTGCCAGCAGACTATCATCATGTGATAGCATTCATACAGAAGAATGGGACTTGCACTTATTGGAAGCTGCATCATAAACTGCCTAATGTCCCTTTCTAACCTTTTTAATCAAGACTTTTTTAGTATATTTGTTGCTTCTCTGCCATTGCAAATGCCTTTGCTAGAGTTAATAGTTGAGTTGGAGCACCATTCTCCATTGGGAAAAAAAAAGTTTCCTGCTTCATGCATGAAAAATAATTTTGTAGATATTTTGCATCTGATTCTATGCATGATTCTTAGCTATGGTGGAGAGAATCATTCTGCTATGAGTCTTGAAGTTTTTTTTTGAATTTCTGCTGGTGTGTGTGATTCAAATTTCTTTTTTTTTTTGGGTTAGAACTGGTAATCAAAGAGAAGAATTGAAAGAAAAAAAATGTATTTGTTGATGTAAGATTATTGGCAATGTGCTAAGAGGAAATTCTAGAGGAAATTCAGCATACAATGTGCAAGTGTTTTTAGAGGAAATTCTAGAGTCCCCTAACTCTCCCAAATCTCACCAAATGTCTGGACACCCTCCTCCTCTCTGAATCCCAGGAGGCATTTCACTAGTTTAACAGCCTCTCTGAAGTCCTTTTGATCCCCCTGTTCCACATACTATCTTGGGGGCCAATCTCTCTATTTCACGTCCTAACATACACTTGTGTCACTATTGGGGTCCTAACACTTTTCTTTGACTCCATGTTTTCCACTAGGATGTGGATAGACAATATGCCTTGTACTATTGAGATCTATCAATATGATACTAGGTCATTTGTTGCATGGATAATGACAGGTTTTGTGTCAAATTACGAGTTGGACTAGCTTTCATGCTTTGTTGCTTGCAAAAACTTTCTTTTTTCTACAATGTTGGAGAGTCTTAATGGCAAAATCATTTAAGCACCAGACAACAGGACAATACTTTTTGTTCAGTGCTTTCCTTCACCTCCCTGCTGAGTAAAGTTGCAGGGAGTGATTTAATGGCTAAGCTTAGGGCATGCTTCAATGTTCTTGCATTCATAAATTTTAATGGATCTGCTGATACTTATGGTTAAATTTAGAATACTCACTTGAGTAGACATTAAGAATTTGAATTTGCCCAGAACATGTTGAAATTTCTTTTGTTTACTTCGGTACAGCTTGGCATTATTTTTATTCCATTTTCCTTATGCTCTTTACCTAGATGCAATTTAGTATAACTGTTACAAAAATTTTCAGGTTATCACAACAATCCACAGGCCACAAGATCGACTATAGACCAAAAAGGGTGGGTACATACAGGAGATCTTGGGTATTTTGATGAGGATGGGCAACTTTATGTTGTTGACCGTATCAAAGAACTGATTAAGTATAAAGGTTTTCAGGTATGTAATTCAAATATCATACCGTGGATATCAATTATAAATGTAAAATTGGTCTGGCTCGGGATGTCATTCACACATTCATGATCACATATGACATCTGAGAGCTGAACCCAAATCCCAACCAGTGTAGCTGGGTAATTGAAAATAATACAGTGTCGTGGTGCATTAAACTTATGTTCCAACCCTTAATTTTGTTAGAAAGTCAAGTGTAGTAATTTCAGTCCATAATATGTGTGCTACTATGTAAGTAAACCTGTGATCAGGAGCTGTCATCTGACAGAAATATGCGCAACTCGCTTTGTTGTTTTCTAACTAGGTTGCACCAGCAGAGCTTGAAGGCCTTCTTGTTTCTCACCCTGAAATACTTGATGCTGTTGTCATCCCGTATGTAACACATCCATGATCCTTATTTAATACTACCTGCAGAAGAAATACAAAAGCTTAAGTCATCCTTTATTGGAAGTCATAGCTGTGTTACTTGCATTTCTGTAGATATCCTGATGCCGAGGCTGGTGAGGTTCCAGTTGCCTATGTTGTTCGTTCACCCAACAGTTCACTCACTGAGGAAGATGTTAAGAAGTTTATTGCTGATCAGGTAAGAGAAAGATGAAAAATAAGCAAGTTTCTTGGTTTCTGATTTGCATTCATGAAATCATTGCCCATTCGAACTATTAGTCCTTGTGCATTTTTTCAGCTGTTACTCGGTTTTGTTATTCGCTTGCAGGTTGCACCTTTCAAAAGATTGAGAAGGGTGACATTCATCAACATTGTTCCTAAGACAGCATCCGGAAAAATTCTCAGAAGAGAGCTTATTGAAAAAGCACGATCCAAAATATAGGATCAGTTTTTTCTTTTTGCCAGTTTCCATGGATCAATTTCTGTGATAGAATGCAAGTTCGGAATGCATCCCTTGGGAATGACGCATTCTTGGGAATCAAATTTGAATGTAAAACTCTAGTTCAGTTTTTCTCCATTTTTGTTCCCAAATATAATCAATGAGAGCTAGAATCAAGGTACATCAATGTAGCCTTATACATAGTTACACCACTTGATAATTTGTTATAAAATAACAGTTACTTAAAGCTATATGGATGTAGCTTTAAGCTAAGTTACATCACTTGATAATTTGTCATAAAATAATAGCTGTTTAAAATTATATCGGCGTAATTTGTCATTTACTATTTTTCATACGTGACAATCATTCATGTGCAATATAAATTTGACCTTTACTCCTTTTTTTTCAGTACATTTCAATTATTACATTCCAGCACAGAGTCTTAAGTAAACCTGCCCCGCAAAGCTACAAATGTCCATTTTCTGGTGAAAACCGAACAAACTCTAATTAATCGGATCATTTTAAGTAGCATCATTTCAAGTGAATGTTCGCAATATTATTTTAATGTTTAGCCAAAATCTCCTTTTTTCATTTCTCCACCATGGTAATTCCCTCAATTAGAGAGGTTGGGAGCAAAAGTCAGTACAAAAACATCAAAGAAGCAAACTGTAGGTGCGCTGGAGCAATACAAATTCAAAGAAGCCAACGAAAAAATACCCGCAACAGAAGCATAATCACATAACAACAAAGATAAGAAAAGAGGTGAAGGATTCGATAGTCGTCTCAAGTTATTAGAGTACGCCACCATCTTGAAATTAAGACCCTCTAGCAGCAGGTATGTATTCACGAAGGAAAAACTTTAAGACACCACCATATTTTTTTCGCTTCACAAGGCGTTAAAGGAAAGAACGTTCCTACATATTATAGCAGTTTGCTTCCATTATTAGCCTGCAGAAATGACTCTTCTGAAATCAAAGATGCTTCAGGTCAGTTCATCCTTAATTTCAACGCTGTTTTTGGCACTATATATATATATATATATTGCAATGGTTAGATATAAGTGGTGACAGGCTGGTTTTGTTCTTTGTTCTTTTACTTCTTTTACAAAAGACATACGTAGTGGCAATCACAATCATGCGTGGCTACTCAATTGGTCAGATATAAAAGAATTATGAATTTGATCTTTATCAATAATGATCTTTTATCGATAAGATTTTCTATAAACTTAATTAGTAAAATTTTTATTGAAAATTGTAGCATTTCTTAATTTTAAGATGAGTTAAAGTTGATGCCATTAAAATTGGTTTGGTAGCGAGGGATTTTAGTAGAAAACATGAAGTTTTAGGTTCAAACCGTATTGCAAACAATATAACTTTTCAAATATATATATAAAAAAGGAGTTTAAGTTGGATGATAATGTGGAAATTTTTACATTAAAATTAAACTCTTTTTAAAATATGTTGTTTACTTCAGTACACTCCATAAAATAGATAGTACCAAAACATGTCAGAACATGGCGAATCTTTATTGATATTTTAATCCATGTTAGCTTCTAATCAATATTTAATTAGTACTTTTAAATATTAAGACTTATTTTTTTTATCTCTAGTTTACCCCAGGTGTCATTTAACAAATAGTATACAAATTTAGCAAAATTTCCAATTCATCCTTAAACTAAAACCCTAATTTCTTCTCCTATCATTTTTCATTAGTACTAATAATCTATGAAAGAGATACCAATTTGTTCGTAATAGTTTCTTCTACTCCCTTTCTATTCTAGCTGATTGGGTGTGTGGTATTAAAGATCTCAATATTTCTTGTTCTCCATTTTTTTAATTTGGCGTAGACCTAAATTCGAATATGAATAAATGAATTGTGCTCAATCATTCTTATTCTCCATCTTCCTTCTCCTCCTTTTTCTTCTTCAATCATGAGGCTTAAACTTTTTCTTCAACCTTCCATTCAAATCATGACCTTTATTTGAAATTACATTGCCATTTCACTTAATTAAGAAATTAAAATGGTATTCCTGGATGATGTTTGGCTGATGGTCTATTCTTTATTTTTAGTTTTTAGAAATACGAATGACAAAATGCTCTACTTTGAAAAATAGTATTTTATCTCCACATACAACAATCTGTTGACTACATAGAGGTGATCATAAAAGTTCAAACTATTCTATAAAAATTATTGTTGCTTCTCAATCTCATTAAAAGTATCAAGTTTACTATTAGAAACTCTAAATTAGGATAAATACCTAACTTCTCTAAGTATGGATAACCTTTTCATAAATATTGATTGTATGCATAACATAAATTTACCTATGACAATATTTCAGGAAGGAATGAAAATGCGGATGCAATTTCAAATAAAGAGTCATGGCATGAAGAAAAGGTTTAAGGTTGAAGATAGGAGGAGGAGGGGGCTAAGATTAAGGGGATTAGAAATTAGGGATTTACTTGAAGAATGAATTAGGAATTTTATTAAGTTTGTATATTTATTAGTTGACTATTGAGAATAAATTAAAAATAAAGAAAGCTATAGGTTTCAATATTTAAATTTACTAACTAAATATTGACCGGACGTTGACATAAATAAAAAACTAATAAAAACATGTCATTACATGTAATGACATGTTACGATACCGCTCATTTATCTTTAGTATTAAAACAATCAGCTTATAGTACATGGTAAAAATGGGAATTTTTCCCTTAAAATTAGGATAAAAACAAAACAAACTTTGAAAGCACATATTTTTATCATCTGTGGGTAATCCTCAAAAGTGCATATTGCTGTGAAGGTATTCGCTGGCACCTCACATTCGCGATATGTGTGAGGTGTAATAAATGAACTAAAGACACTTGCATTGATGGGACCTCCAACTAGTGGGCAACATCATTTATGCATGATCAAACCATAAAAGAAGGTTAATTACTAGTATTAGTAACAATAGCTTTTTTGTTAAAAAAGTATTATTCTTTTTCTTAACTCATTACCCAAAAAAAAAAAGAAAAATACATATGTGTGACCTAGAAATTCCTCCATTTGTGATGCCTCTACTCAACGAGGAGTAGGAAAGAGATTATGCCTTTGTGGCTATCCCGTGATTGTAGATTAACTTGATAGGTTTGTGTGGATACGTAAGAGATAGAAGTTGGGGATTTGGATATAGTGGCTTGATGGTACATGAAACTTGTGTTGAGATTCACAAAACTTATTTGGATTTTCTTGTGGATTTTTTGGTGAGATTTTTATGTTTAAGTTCATGGAGCTCATGCTCAACGTTGAGCCTGACCTTTGGGTTAGGCCACCAATGTCGAACTTCGATTAGCGAGTTCTTCAGTTCGATCTTGGTTACATCGTGCTCGATCCTCATAGCAACCAACAATTTCCCACAAGGTGATTAAACACATTGGTGGAATTTGTTAAAATTAATCTTCAATTGTTTATGAATGTGTGAATTCAAAATACAGAAGTGGAGGGGAAATGGTTAAGTTGGATGAGGAACAGAACATTCAGGGTACACAGTTAGCATTTAGGAAAGAAAGGAAAATTTTAGTGTGGTTTGTACATGGTTGGAGTATCACTGCACCATTACTTCTTGTTCATTTGATAAACGCAGTGCATGATGCACCAAGTATCATAAGGCTCATAATAAAATGCGTCTTGTGTCATTATCTCAATAACCAACCTGCAGCTTCCTTTCTAATCTCAAAATTTTACAGACACGTTATGTGTGTTGTGAGGACCAACTCACAGCTTTATCGAAGAAGCGATTTTCATAGCTTCATCTGAGAACTGCTCATCCTAAAATTAAAACTATTATCTAAGGTGCATACTACAATGAAGCTACCATAAAAGCTTCATCTGTGAAGCTTTGTGAGGATCATCTCCTTTGTTTTGGGATTAGAACGGGATTATAGGCTGGTAATTATCATAATGAGTAAAGGTGCAATTTATGGTGTGCCTTGTAAAGTTTGGTGCATCATGCAGCATGTCCATCGGATGGACAAAAAGTGGCGATGCAGTGACACATCCATCGCATATCAACTACACTAAATTTTTCACTTTCTTCCCCCAAACACGCACCAAATTCTTTTTTATTTTTAAGACTTTTTTTTATTTTTTTTGGCTCCACACCCCTGTTCATTAGAAATTAGAAGGAAAAAGCCCTCTTCTACTTCTCACTAACAAACCTATGTTCATGGCAAAACAATGGCAGAAGCAGGGGGATGATGATGCGATAATAAAATGACGAAAGCAAGCTCCACACCAGTTGATAATTGGACATGATTGTGACGGTGTCGAGGGACAAATCCATCATCCTTTGGAAGCTAAACAAGGAGGACAAAACCTACAGCGTTCCCCCGCCGCTGCCTCATTGGCCACTCCCACTTTGTATGCGACACATCACAGCTTCATCAATGAAGCAAACACCAAAGGTTCATATGAGAAATCACCATTGTTTATCTAAAACAAAGTTAAATAAAAAAGAATATGAATGCTTTTGTAATACAATAATTTAATGTTTTGAAATATTTTTCAATGAAACTCCTACAAATGCTATGGCTTCAAATATCCCCCCTTCTGCAAGGTTAATCACAAATACCCATATATTTTTACATATATTGAAGAAAGATCACACCTTGTTACATTGTATAAATACCTAAATTTATACTAGACTATCTATTTCATATATTTGGTGGAGTTTAATTTTATTGCACTAATAATATAAACTCTTATACAACGTTATTCAATCAAATTTCTCCTTCTTCATGACTTTTCAAATAACGAGGGCGAAAATTAACCATATTTACTTAATGGCATGTGATGAAGTTATTCTTTCTATGCATAATGATAAAATTAACTTTTATAAGATCAAATAAAATTTGATTTTTATTTTTTAAATTTATTGTAAAATTATTCTTTACCATTTTTATATATAAAGATATTTTTGTTTAATTTAAATTATTTGAAAAAAAATGCAAAATGTCACAGTTATATACATAACACGTCTATTTTTGTTTTTTTTTTGTTTTTTTTAATCAAGGATAGGAAGTTATTATTCATTCATAGCAAACAAATTATAGGATTGGTCTTCAAAGATAAACAAATAGAAACTAAAGAAAAAAAAAGGCATTCCCAATCATCCAATACATGGATAAGACTAATGAAAAAACACTATTGAAGAAGAGATATGTTTATTTTATGGGAGGAAAATTCTTTAGTTAGTTGCAAAGCTAATGAGCATATTTTTGTTGCTTATATATATCCTTATTCTCAAAAGTCTTCGAGTTTTTGGCAGGCCAGATTCTCCATAACATGAAAGCCACCAATGCTAATTGCTTGTCTCCATTTGGTCTAGCTTTTAAAGATCAAATCAGGTCAAGCCACCATTGCCAAAAAGGTCTATCTAATTGTTGCATTGGCTGGTTTAGGATTCCAAATAGTTGCCACACTTGAGCTGTCTAATTGCAAAAATGAAAGCAATGGAGTATAGATTCTGGTTCAGTCAAATAAATTGAACAAAGATCAAAGATGTTGTTAATTCTTGCCTTCAACTTTTCCTTAACTGGGAGACCTTCAAGAAGGAGTTTCCATATGAAAACTTTAATTTTAGGAGGACGTTGGAGTGACCAAACCAGTAACCATAATTCTTTGTTTGAAAAAATCTCTAGTTTTTGACTTAGTGAGGGATGATAGAATTGGAAAGTAATTGAGTATCCGGATGCCACTGAATAAACCCCATTCCTTTCTTTTAGCTAAGTTAATCTATCACCCCCTTGAATAATACTTGTTTGCAAAATTTCCTCAGCAGTATCTGTATTGAAATTTGATCTGATCAGCATTTCATTCCAATTGCCTTCTGAATCTTTTAGTTGCCTGACAAGGACTAACTTTGGATTGGAGCATGCATGTTGGTATTCTCTATGGATAGGTGGCAATAATCCAAGGATCTTGTTGAATTCTAACTTTGTCACCATTGTCAATTTGCCATTTGATTCCTTTTTCAAGAACTTTTCTCCCTTCCAGCAATGATCTCCAAGCCCAAGAAAGGCTATTACCCACATCTGCCTCCAAGAAAGAAGAAAATTTGAAGTACGAACCCTTGAAGATTTTATGAAACAAAGAATGCTCTTTTGAAACCAACCTCCATCCTTGTTTCCCAAGCATGGCAAGATTAAAAGCTCTAAGGTCTTTAAATTCCATACCACTGTGACTTTTGTTTATGCATAATTTATCCCAACTGGTCCATTGCATTTTCTTCTCATTTTCTTTTTGTCCCCACCATAACACCTCTATTGAATAATAATAATAAAGAAACTTTATTATAATGAAAAGCACTTAAATCTTGTAATATGGGAATTGAAGCTTGTTGATGATAATCGTTTTGGCATCTTATAAAGGCCAACGGATAATTATATGTTCATGGTGGGAGCTAGAAGGCCTTTAGCCATTGCCCGAGCGTTAATGTAGTTAATTTATCTTTGAACTAGTAAGTTATTCTGAAGCATTAGAAGTAGACCTATTCATACACTTTTGTGACTTGAAACAATGAGGAACTGCTTGAGCAAATATTTGCAATTTTGTATATAAAAAAAAATTAATTTGAATGCAATGATTCAATTATCTATTATTTTAAAAGTTATATAAATAAAAAAATAATTAGATAAGTTCCTTAAATATCTAGTCAGCAATTCAATTATAGTGTATGAAAAGAGTTTTGTGACGAGATATTTAACTCCTTAGGGAAACTCTCATCTTGAAATATTTTCCCAAAAAAAAATGTAGATTTATTTTACAATGACAGTGTATCAAGAAAATAATCTCATATGTATAAAAGTAAGTATATATAATTTAGATATTTTAAGAGTTCAATTAATATACTTTTAATATAATATTTTATACAATCACATGAGTGTAAGTACCGTCTCTTATACGTGTTATTTCAAAAGTTTAATGCACAATATAATTTAATTAATTGATAATATAAAATTTTTTTAATGTTAAAATCAACCTTATATATTTATAGTTTATATACCGGCCATACTCCACGGTGACTTCAACTCCTATGAGTACGTTTTGAGATGCTGTTGTTCTTATACAATGAAAATTTAAAATTGTTTGCATTGTATATGATGTGTTTTCAATGAAAAGGAGTTCTTATTATAAAAATTTGATCACCGAAAAATTATTTGAATTGTACATTATTATTATATGGATTTAGAAAGAATATATTGACAATATAAAAAGGTTTTACATATTCATCTAATCATGTAATAATATACCAACAAATATGATTAATTTTTCATCTCACTACTTAAAAAATAATACGAAAGAAAAGATTTAATTAGATACATTCAAATTAAACCCTTATTATATTATGTATCTCGAACTGTGAAAGTGCTTCATAATAATAAAACAAAAAAACTCTGAAAGTGATAATGTAGTGCGAGAAATGCTATTTTGACATCAAAAAGTGGGTATATGAAATAGACACCCACTTTATAATCATTAGATGTGATGAATGTTAAAAATAAATGGGGACATTCATCACATCCAATAGTTATAAAGTGAGTGTCTATTTCAGACACAAGTGTTAAAATAGTTTTTCTCAATGTAGTGCTAAGTACTTGCTGACTACTGAGTGACTGTGGCCTCACGACAATGACGTGTCTAATCATCATTGGTAGAGTATTATTAAACGTTGTCTATGTTAAATTATTGCATTATTATTTGTTGTATTATCCGTGGTTAATTATACACACACGTGTGTGTTAGTTAGAGAGAGACACAGAGGAGACCAGCTTCTCAAAATGAAGCAAACTTAGGAATTAATTTATGCACCAAATTAAATTAAAGCCAAGTTTGGAGTAGTAATTTTTCAGCCCTAGTTTTATTCAAACTTGATTTTATTTTTAACCTGTCACACATTAGCAATGTCTCTTTCTCTCTTTGATATGTAACCGAAAAAAAGGGGTAATATTTTACAATTGAATATAATTTTTAATCACAAATTCAATTCTAATGTTTATTTAAATATGTGATTCAAAATTAAAAATCAAGAAAATATTATTATAATAATATTTGTATCCAAATTATTTTTATAAAATAATAAACTATAATGAAGAAATTTTTATTTGTATTATTTCTATAAAATATTAAATTTCAATAAATATTATTATTAACAATAAAAGAAAAAAACACAGAATCATAGAGATTTCATTAAGTGGAGAAACATTAAGTTTAGACTTTAGAGTGTTAGAATTGATAATTTAAGGTGCAAATATATATTCGTAATTAAGTATAACTCAATCTTAGTTTTTATTTTTAAATATTTTTAGATTAGTTTATAAAAAATTATAACTATAATTTTATAATTTAATTATCATACACTCCTAGTGTAAAAATTTTTTACACAACCATCCAATCATATATTACCACACAAATCATAATAGTTGACTTTTATACCACTACTTGAAAAGTTATCCAAACTAAATATTTTAATTGGATGACAGTGTAAAACTATTTTAAATTGCCCAGTGCATCAAAATTAAACTCACAATCTTATGTGTTCTTCCAAACATCAAAATGGAAATAAAAACATGCAACTCCAATTTCAAACTCTATCAATTTAGATGCCGAAAAACCTATGAAGCACAGACATATTATCTAGATGTCGTATCTATATATCAAATATGTGTTTGTGTCAAATCTTGTATAATACACCAACAACATATCAATGACATAAGTTTATATATATTTAATTTAAAATATAATTTTTTAATCTAAAATAGAAAAACATAATATAAATAGGATTATAAAAAGGAAATAATTAAAACATTTTAAGTTTATAAGAAAATAAATCATAAATTAAGTATATATAAATGATATTTTGAATATATATATATATATATATATATATATATATATATATATATATATATATATATATATATATAATTTCTTCAATTTTGATATGTCCTTCGTGTCTATATGGTATCATGTCCCCATTCGTGTCCATGCTCCATGGCCAAAAAAGAAGTTTCGTATTTGCTAAGATTTCAATGAAATTCCAAGACTGAGCAAACCACACACACTGTGCTGAAGATCGTTTCAGCCAAAGCTAAAGCCATGTTATAAAACGAAAGTTCAGCAGAGACTATACACGTGAAATATTAAGTTCTAGCTTTAAGTGCTAGCTAGCTTTAGTAAAACCAAACATATTTCATGTACCAAAAAATGAAAAATCAAACTTATTTCCGAGGTTGTTTGGCCCCATAGTTAAAAACGCTGCAACCAATATAAGGAATTCCCAACAGCCGAATAACAAAGAAATGAGCTGTTACAAATAAAATTAGAAAAAAGCGTTGAAGATATAAAAAGGCTAAGCTAATAAACTAAAGCTAAAAAGTATGGTTAAACATTTTTCTTTCTTGCTCTACTCATTCTAGAAAGTTACATTTATAATTGTGTAAAAGATTCTAAATCCTTTTGCCAAGATCTATCTCTACACATGTCATCATCCTATACTCATTTTAAAATATTCCTAAATATTCAAACTTAACATGAACACCATATATCTAAGCCCATTTGTAGACTTCTAAAAAGTAAGCAACGTGTATGAAAATTCGTTCTAGTTTTTCAAAAGATTTCAGGTATACTTTTGAATTTTCTGAAGTCCTAATGTATGAATGAGAAGATGCTCGGATCAACAAATGCCAGTTTTGCCACATTAGTGGTTCTACCTGACTTGAGTAAGACTAACTCTAGTAAAAAAAAAATACTGTATAGTGTATGCAACTCGAAAACATTTCACTGGTATCAGCATAAAGCATACCCATTCTGTGTTCTTGGATAGTAAAAGACAAGAGAGCCAGCATACATCGCTATGTTTCAAGTGCAAGTTTGTTATTCAAACTACAGCATGAAAATTATGCCATATCAGGCTATTTTATCTATGGCTAGGGCATAATTTGCTCTCTCTATAACTTTTCTCTCTTTTTGTTAATCTTTCGAAATACATATGTATTCTTCCATTTTGGGGTGAGGGGTTGGTTGAGTGGGAGTAACGGGGCTGAGAAGAAAGGTGCAGATTACCAAGCAAGAATCATAGTAATGTAATTGGAGAAGTTCTATCCTCCTCCGGGAGGAAATGCATTCTTCCTCCAAAACATCATACAACCATTCCTCTAACTTTGTTTATTGTATCTTCTCTCTCATCTCACATGTCTTTGTGGCTGAAACTCACCCGGAGGAAGAAAAAACATTTCCTCCGGGTGGATTCAAGTATTTTTCATGTAATTATAAACCAAGATGAGACTGAACTTAACATGCCAATTGACCAGATTCTCAAAAGCAAGCAAAAACCAGAAAAACTATCGGCTGAGAAACAACTGAGGCTCCATGATTTTGTTTTTAAGTGAAAATATCCAAGGAGTATATACCACTTTTCATGAGACATAGCAAACAAGTTGCTCTGTAAGAGTCAGCTTGTGTCGTTTTCAGGATAATACACTTACAAAATGAAAGGAATTGAAAAAGGGAAACAAAAAAAAAAAAAAAAGTAAAAGAGAAAGAGAAGCTCTCCAGTCCCTGTCTATGTTCCTGCTGATGAATTCCGCAGAATCACTGATAAAAAAGAGGACGCCAAATCAGTTTGTTTCAACTCATAGAAAAAGGCTTAAACCTTTCAGACCCTCTGACCAAGAGGGCATATAACTTTTTCTGATCACAATTTGGGTAATTATGTTCTTTAAATTAATGTTGGTTTCAGTGGATGGCTGTGAATAGGGCATCTGCTGCTTGAATTTAACCCCTTTCCTTAACAATTATTTTCTAAGTGTATTTAGAGAGCAAAGCACTTGACAGGGAAATGGAAAAAGAGGGAAATTAAAGTGAGCTAATAGATGATGGAACCTCTAACATTATATCACACCACTCATCAGCCTTTACAAAAATTTATACATAATAATTTCGTCTCCATATACGTGCCTCCATGTTTGGATCTGGATTTGCATTGAGTACTATATTTATAAACACACACCCCACGATAGATTGCTTAGTATATAAAAATTAAACTAGGGGAGAAAGAAACTCAAAAAGACCAAAAATAAAAATAAAAATAAAAAACAGGAAAAAAAAGTCGTGTATATCCAAGAGCCAAGTCACCAGTGATCTTACCCCTGTGGCCTTGTTGATCCTACTTGCAAGCACAAGAAACTGGAACTGCAACTGAAACTACAATTGCAATTGCAACCGCACATGCTACACAAGCAGTTTCATTAAAGTTGATCATCATAGCCAAGATGGCATTCACCTGCAGATGCACCTGCACCTCATGCTTGGTAACTTTATACTACTAACGTATACAGATACCCTTTTTTTTCTCCATCCACCATTGACTTGTTCTATGGACGACTATATATTTATACATAAGTTAGCCAGAGAAAAGAAACCCAAGTAAAGTGCAGGTGCAAATGCAGACAAAGGCAACATATTGGCCGTTCGCCACAGACATGTATGCATAATGGCAACTATTTTTACAATAAGGAGTCATTCTCAAGGGTTTTAGAGTAAGGAGAGAAAGAAAGGAGAGTAAGAGTGTTTCACACTCATATCTCCACAACAAGGGACGAATATATTCAAGAAGGCATGATCCATGTATGCAAATATATAGCATATGTTCTTGCTAGTAAAGCACAAAAGCAATTATGAGGAGGGACAAACGATCAAGGAGAGAGTTGAAGGGGAAAATGGTGATTAGAGAGAGCATTATGAGTGGATAAGGATTTAGATCTGCATTATTTTCTTTTGTTCTGATATATCCCAAAGCTAGAAAGAGCTATGCACCCGCATGTCTGCCACACACAACAAGGTGGTCTATGCCCACGTGACGGAAACCACCACAAGCACGTGGGATTTGATGTCCCAACAAATGGGAGACTGCCACGTTGGCGATTGGACTGACGCTTCACTTGGTACCATCATCTCTCCCTGTGGATTCTCTAAATTCGTGTAGGGAAGAGATTTTTACGTGCCAACCTTCTTTTTTTTTTCAGATAATATAGCAGTCTTTGAAAATCTTTTTAAATGCAGCTAATTTATTTAAGGCTTAGTTATTATAGAAATAAATTAAATTTGCTTAATATTAAATTTTTTTCATTTATAATATTTAAATTTTATAAATTATTTAAAAGAAACAAATCAACCACTAGAAATTATCAAATAGTGAAGGAATTGAGTAGTATATAAGTATGAGACTATGGATTTAAATCACATTGTAATTAATATAATTATAAAAATATAAAAAAATGGTAAACTACTTCAATTAATCTAAGTGTTTATGTATTATCATTTTCTAATAATTTTCTTTCTATGTGCTTACTACTTTGCTTGAAAAAATGGCCATAAAAAATTGTACTTTATGATTTATAAAGAATAATATAAAAATAATAGTAATAGTGTATAAATATATTCTTATTTTTCTGCAAATGAAGAATGCGAATTGGGCGAAGTCATTTAATTTTTAGTTACGTTAAAAATATATAATAAATAATTTCTATGCTTATAAGATATTATATATATTTTCTTTTCAACATTTGAATATTAAGAAATATTTTATTAAAATAGAACAAAAATCAAATTGAACAAGGAAAAAATAAAATGGAACATATTAAAGAGATATTTCTTCATAAATATATAATATTACACAGTACAAAATATGATAAAACTTAGTCCAAAATTGATAATATTCAAGAGATCCGTATTTGAAATAGTTAAAGTTGTAATAATATTATATTTACTAATAAATTCTAATTTACGTTTACAAAAACTGTACTAATATAATATTTCATATATTACTTGAATTCAATATCTTCCTCCACCTAATTGGTACATTTTGTTTCGTCTTGTCGCTGTTACTTAAATAAATACTGAAGGATCCCTTGTGCATTTATAGAGGGAAAGAAGGCCAACAGCGTGTAACCCTGGCAGAATAACGCTTCTATATCTAGTGTGGGCCAAACCTGGTCCTCTCTCTCTCTCTTGCTTATGGTCTCATTCACTCATGTGGCACTTCAGTTGCCACCAGCTAATGTTGTACTTCACCACCAAACACAAAACAAAAAGCTCATGCATTGGCTTCTTCTTTCTTAAATAAATTGTTGGGGGTTGGGTTGGGTATGTATTTCACTATCACTGTTCATATATGTTGACAGACTAATATAAGCAAATCAATTTTTATATTATTAATTAGTTTAATTTATATGCTTGATAGTTTTTTATATTATCAGTCAATTAAATCATTTCATTTGAATGACTTTTTAAGTAATAGGTAGGAGATTCAACTATTTTACTAATATGAGAGCACATAATTAAATGACAGGATAAAAATATTTTATATTGTTATTGCATAGAAATCAAATTCATTATTAATTCCTATATCAATTAACAATATATAAGTAAAGATTAATTATAATGTAGTATTTGGATAAGGTATTATTTTACATGCACTGATAATTAATACATAAATAGACAATATATAATTAAATATTAGTTTAAACTATTTGAACCTTGAATATGTATCAAAATTAAATCTATATAAATGTACTTAATAAGGACGAAAAGAAAGGTATTAAATTGTATATCTTGCTTTCATAGTAGATAATAATCATGTACAGACTATTACTTGGGTAATATTCAATTGTAAATTTTAATTGAAAAAAAAAAACTTTGCATTAATCATTCTTGTCCAACATCATTCCTTGACCAAAGATATGTCAGAAATTCCTACATACTCTTAGAGTATCAGTTAAATATGTTCCGTATTCAATATTATAATTACATTTCAATATAATTACTTCTTACTATAACTATTATAAAATTTTAAGTGTTATTAAATGTTTATCTTTTTATGTGATAAAAAATTATAGATAAGACCAAAAAAGGATATTATTGTAACCTTTAATTGATATATCATTTTATGATTAAGCATAGAGCATATCTACTTGATATAAAAATATCAAAATGAGTTGACTGTCCTGTTTGGACATGTCTTGTCAAAAACGATATAGAATGGGTCAGCCCATCAAAATTAAATGAGCTGAAATAGTTTGTTGAGCTCATTCTAGGGTGAACTTTCTAGGCCAACCCACAAAAAATAAAAATAACTTTTTGATAATTTAATAATTTTGATTGAAAGGAACTCTTTTAAAATTTTTTCATATAGAGACATTAAAATTTTTCAAAATCTATAATAACTATACATCAACTCATTAAATTTAATTATTTATAGATAATATATTATAATTTATTATATATAGTGTACGTGTTTCACCCCTTTTTTGAGGCCAGAAATATATTAAATTTTGTTTGGGTTTGGTCTCATATATTTTTGGTTTGGACCATTGAGATTGTTGCAAAATAAAGACTAATAGATTATAAATGTTTTATTCTTAAAAAAAAAAAAAAGAAAGGTTTGATCCACAAGCTAATCCTGTCCCAACCTGCTTAAACTCATGTTATGTGGATTAAAATATTTTAGTGGGTTCAAAAATTCATACCAACTCATTAAGAATTGATGGATTTGAAGAAACAATCGGACGAGCTGAGCTGGTTTTGACATCTCCAACTTAATACTTCAGCTTTATGTGAAAATTTTTCAAGGTGTGCAGGTGGCGCGACGAGGAAAGTGGGAGCCTTGAATTTGCAAGCAATGTGGTTGGTCGATTCTATTGTGAATGCGACCAACGAGCAAGCCTCAAAGTGGAGGCTCGTCTGAAGTTGAAAAGTGAATACTAACCATAGCTTTTGACTACAGCTTGCATCCCTTGGAAAAATATATACGATCCGATAACGATAATGATATGACATGATATCACCCGTAAAAGGGACCCATAACTGCGCTTCCTCTTTTTTTTTTTCTCCTAAGATACTAATGGATGGAATTGGGAATGAGAAATTGAATTTGTCATCCCTCTTAACTCCCTGCGAGACATGTAAAAATCTAGAATTTAATTGTGGACTCAGTTGCATCCTATACTGCTTTTTGCCTGATGAAGAAATTTGTGAAACCATGGTACACGCTTGCATAAAAACTTTTAGCATATTAATATAATTTCCTAAAGGCATATTAACGAGAAAGATAAAACAAAAAGATATAATATTTTTATTGTAATATTTTGAATCTAACATCAATTATTTTTTAATAATAATTTAGTCTTAATATTTTTAATTTTGACTTTGATTTTGATAAAAAAAAATTATATCAATTTAGTCTAATAACTTATAATGTTTTTGAATATGAGCAAAAATTTATTAAAATGACTAAATCATAAATTAAAAATATTAGAACAAAATTGATATAAAAAATATTTTGACCAAATTAATTAATATTAAATAAAAAATAGGATCAAAATAGTTATTTAAATGTATTTAAAAAATATTTTTATTAAATTAAAAGTTGTTAAACTATTTATATTGGATAATATAAAATCACTTATTTTATCAAGAATTATTGAAAACATAAGAATTACTATATGTGTGAATAAAAAGTATTTTTCTATATAATAAATCTTGTCAAAAAATTATAATTGTTTTATTTTTATTAAAAATAACTTTATAATTTAAAATATAGTCAAAAAATTACTTTAAAGTTAATAAAAAATTATTTATCAAGGGTGTCTTAGATCCACAGGTGAAAAATAATCTGTCTCACTTACATTTATACATAAGTTGTCTGTATTTATTTAAATTTTAATTATTTTCAGTAAAAAATTATGGTTAATTTGGAAATAACGGTGTAAAAAATAAAATAACTACAAGTATTAATTTAATACGAGGACATATAGAGATTCACTTTGTAGTTGTTGATCTTTTTTCTTTTATTTTTCTGGATAAAATGGTAATGAAGGTAAACGATTTTTTTTAAAAAAAATAATATCAAATACTGGTAAAAAGAAGTATTAAATTTTAAAGAAAAAATAAAAATTGTGGATGTTAATTTTTTTAGAAAATTATAAGCTTATTTTTATATAATTTTTTAAAAAATTTACATATGAGATATTGAGAACTAGTGAACTGCTATATGCTTTTGAAAAATATTTTCTGATGATCAAACATTTGAGTCGAATTAAAGAACAAAGTACCGAAGGATATACGAATGCAAGTGTAATTGACACTCGTAGCATAATGTGAAGACGATTCAATGGAGGTGACTGACAAACGGTGAGATGAGTAAATTTGTACTATATAATTATTATGGATGATTAAAATTAAAAATTAATTAATTATAATTACTATTCATGAGATTATTATAAAAATAATGTGATTTTGTATTTTAATTTTGACCGTTTATGTAAGATCTAATAGTCAAAATTCATTTCTCTCAGTCTATTAGACATTTATCATTTATTACTTTAGACCATTTCATTAAGGATGTGTTTATGAGTTTGATTTAAAAGAGAAAAGGAGGGAAGGGAAAGATTTATGAGGGTTTGAACATGGTGGTGGGTTTTATTTTTAAGAGGGGAAGATGTTTGAGGATTTTTGCTAATCCCTCAAAACCCTCCAACATCCCTAATTTTGTAATTCCCCCAATTTGGGAGGTTTTAAATTGATTATTATTTAATTTACTATATTATCCCTATTAAAATATCAAAATACCTTTTATACTAATTAATATAAATCATATTAATTATTCTAAATTAATTTAACGAAGGATAAAGTAGTAAGAATACATTATAAGCCCTCTATTTCTTTTCTCTTGTCAATTTTAAACTTATGAATAAAGTTGGTTGAAACCCTTTCATCCCTTTCCCTTCATTTCCCTTTGATAACCTTCCTTTTCATTCTCTCAAAACTCATGAACACAACTGAAGAATTTGTTTACAGAGTTAGTTATTGACACACCGTCGCTCCTTGTATATAAATCCTTTTATGTTCATGAATAAACCATTTTAGTTTTTTCTCCAAAGCGTTGGTTCTAATATAGCATCAGAGCTCGTTTGGTTGCCAAAGGGTATATGCATCCAACAAGCTAGTATAGATTTCATGGAAACTTTCTCCCTTCTTGCCAAATTAACCACAACTTGTGTACTTCTTTCAATTTCAGCAGTAAAACATTAGCATTTAGCCCAACTAGATATGAATAACGCCTTTCTAAATGGAGACCATTTTGAAGAAGTGTGTATGGATTTACCGTTGGGATACTCCATTAAAGGGAGAATCTTGTTTGCAAACTAAATAAATCAATATATGAGTTGAAGCAAGCCTCTCAACAATGGTTCTTAAAGTTTTCCTCCACTCCTATTGCTGAAAGATTCATTCAATCTTATGGTAACTATTCTTTATTTACCAAGGGTAATGGCAATACCTTTGTTGTTTTACTACTCTACATAGATGATATCATCATAGCTAGTCCCACCAAAGAAACTAATATTGTGTAAAGTCTCAGTTGCAACATACTTTCAAGTTCAAGGATTTAGGCAACCTGAAGTATTTATTGGGGCTTGAATTGGCCACATTGAAGATTGATTGGTAGGCTTCTCTACCTTACCATTTCAAGATTTGATATAAACTTTGTTAATAAGTTGAGTCAATTCATGCCTAGTCCTAAAACAGACCACCTCCATGCTGTTCACCATCTTCAACGGTACCTGAAATTATCTCCTGGTCAAGGCATTTTGTTCTCCTCCCATTCAGCCATGAGACTATGAGGATATGCAGATGCTAGCTAATTGGGGAATCTGCCCTGATAGTAGAAGATTTAGCTCTAGATTCTGCATTTTTTTAGGAGACTCATTGATATCTTGGAAGTCAAAGAAACAACCTACTATGGCGCGATCTTCGACAAAAGCTGAATATAAGTCCTTAGCATCCATAGCTAGTGAACTAACTCGGCTAAGGACACTTTTTACACGACTTGATTTGGCATTGATATTGATCCTTCTATGGTGTATTGCAACAACCAATCGGCCATCCTATCATGAACACACCAAACACATCAAATTTACATATTGTCATTTTGTAAGGGAAAATGTTCAAAATGGTGTGATTAAACTTGTCCATGTTCCTTCTATTCATCAGCTAGCTAATGTTCTTACTAAACCATTAGGCAATCCCTAGTTCACCAATCTTGTATCCAAGATGGGATTGCAGAATATTTTACTCCCATCTTGAGGGGAGTATGGACAATTATCATTTATTACTTCAAACTGTTTCATGTGCTGGAGAGTTTGTTTAGAGAGTTAGTTATTAGTTAGTTTTTGGCAAGTTGTCACTCTTTATATATAAACCACTTTTATGTTCATGAATAAACCACTTTAGTTTTTTCTCCAAAACTTCAGTTCTAATACAGTCTTAGAGTAAATCACCTTCTCACCTGAGCCTATGATACTTTATCTATATAATTAATGTGTCTTTTTAAACAATTTATACATTAGAAAATTAATAGATTTAACTATAAAATTATGATAAAATGTATTAACCTTTTAATATATGGACTTGTCTCCGTTTCTTAAGACGATTAAGAAGGAAAGGAGAGGGTAGTATTCAATTATTAAGCTGTCAGTGCTCTTCCTAATCCCATTCGGTTTGTCTCTTTCGTCTGTTTTCGACCAGTTTTCACAAAGTGACACGAGTCACTATTACTCATTCGTCCATTCACATCAAAGGCACATCCAAATGAACAGGGGAATGCTGGGAATGGATTGGTAGAGTAATAGTATATTTCGTCAAAATGCAGGTTCATATAATATCCTGGCCTTCAGTATGAAGTTGCCACTTGAGACACTACTATGCATGTATATGTCCATTGCCCATGGTTCTATTTGGCTTTTGGTGTCATGCACGTGGCGGTCCCTCTCCGAGAATGTTCACATGTCATGCGACCATCGATTCTATATGTAGCGGCATGGCAAACAATTTTAGGAAGAAAAGATTATCAAGTACAAACAGTTGTCTTTTCCGGTTATAAGAGTCATGCCTTTGTTAAATACAATCCTTTTTTATATTTTAGGATACACTTTTGAAGAGTTGCTATAGAGTGATTTTGTTATGGTGCGATGGTGATCAAAAGAGTTTTTAACTTGAAGAAGAGACAATTATATTGAGTATCTATATTAATCGCCAAAGTGCTTGAAGAAGTAATATTTTAAATAGACAAAAACAAAAAAGTTATTTTATTCGCTTTCCATCCATTTTGTGTATGATTTTTCAATCAAATTTATCTATCATTTTAATTATATGCATGTGAAGTAAGGAATTTAAAATAAAAAAAAACTAAGAAATATTTTGACTACATTACTCCCACTAAGTTAGTATATGTAGAATATTGTGATCGATAAAAAAGTACTTGATATGCTTAAAACATTATAAAAATTAAATTTAAAATCAATAGTGATTTTTTATTAATATGTGAAAGTAACAAATAAAACAAACCAATATTTATCTTAAAAGAATAGTTTGGATAGACCAAAGAGTATTTCTTAAAGAATAGATTGGATAGACAAAAGGGTATTTCTTTCATTTATTTCTTTTTTTTTTGGGTGTGGTGGATTTAAAAAAAAAAAGGAAACAAAAGCACAGCAAAAAGATGTTGAGACAATACAACTAACACAGCCTGCCCATTAGCGGAAACAGCACTGATGAATTCAATTGGCATTGTTCATCACCGTAACATATTATGCTTCTAGTCCCTCTCTGGTTGAATAATTATACATTTTAAAAATATATTTTATCTAGAAATAATTATTTATTTTAAAATTTTAGATAGTATTAATTATTTTTTTTACTAATAATACCCTCAATTAAATACTTTTGACTCATAAAGTGAATGGGGAGAAATTAAATAAAATTGGAGTATTAAGAAGAGACAAAGGTAATTTAGTAAATCGTTCCTAAATTTTACTAACATTGATATTTTGCCATTCATTTTCTTAATTTCAGTAGATATTTATAACTGGATAATTATTCAAGTATGGATAAGCTATCATGTTTTTGGGAAAAAGAGCAAAAAACCACCTTAAACTTTTATTCTTTTGCAAATGAGCACCCCAAACTTTAAAACCTTCCCAATTAATCCCTAAACTTTATTAACACTTCAATAGACTTTTTTGGTTTTAAATTTGTTCATATAGTAATGATATAATGACACATAAAAACATATTAACTATTTATTTTACATTAGATTTAGGCCATTGACTAAATTTAGACCACTTATTTAACCGTACATAACTACCAGTAATTTTATCAAATTCTTTTGTATAAGGATCTATTGAGTCATAAGTTAAAGTTTAAGGACTCATTATAAAAATTTTAAAGTTCATGGTAGCCTTTTGTAAAAAGGTATAAGTTTAAGGGGCACTCTTTCCCAAGTTTTTAAAAGCTCAGCAACTTCTTCTTCTTCTCCTTTATTTTTTTTCTTCTTTGTCAAAAGCTCAACTACTTCTGTCATTACTGTTAGAGGGGCCATTACATTAGGGGGGGAAGGAAAGTACAGAGCCCAAGGAACACAGATCCACAACGAAATAATATGGTGGAGAGGCCCAACCCAATTGAATTCGTTGTGTTTGTGGGGCAGGGGAGATAAAAAAGAGAGAGAGAGTTTGCCGAAAAAAAAAGAAGAGGGAGAGAGAGAGAGAGAGAGAGAGAGAGAGAAAAGGAAGAGGAGGTGGGCAAGTCAACAGCCAATTTGGTTAAGATGAGAAGAGAAAAGAATCCAGACCAAAAAAAAAACAAAAACCAGGGTAAAGAATATAGAAACATCATCAACTTTAAAATCTTCCCAATGGATACTCAAACTTGTGCCTCACTAGATGTTTATACAAAAGGAGTTACTAAATTATTAACAGTTATAAGATATGGTAAGATTTTTTTTTTTTTCATTCGTTAGTATAGTATTGATTAATGTATAATATCATTAATCAGATCGTTTATAGTTAGCATTTTTTATTTATAATATGTTTTATATTTATTTTTTGTTTTAATTTTTTTATCTATTATATTAGCTATTTATAAAAAAAATGATTTTTGAACAAAAAATGATTTTTGAACAAAAAATAAATTAGTCAATGGACTAAATTTGATGGAAAACAAATTAGTAATAAAATAATGTTTTGATATGTTATTATCATTATTGTATTAACAAATTTAAAAGGGTCTATTAAAGTACAAGTCAGCGTATTGGGACTAATTGTAAAGATTTTAAAATTTGTGGTGGTGATTTACAAATGAGTTAAAGTTTGGGGTGATTTTATACTCTATTTCTTAAAATGAATATTTATGCTTCTCCAATAACTTCAAATTTTTTCGAAAGTACAAAAATATCTTGTAGGGACTAACGATTGCAATTAATATTTTTTTTTTGTTGAAAAAAGTCTATACAAAAATTTATTTAAAAGTATTTAGATTCATGATCATATAGTAACCATTCATTGATAACAGGTATATCCCACATTTATTAAAAATTAAAAAAGACAAATGCTATATGGCTCGACGAACAAAAGGAGGAATGGGTGTGCAAATGAATTGGAACAATAAAAATAAATAAATAAATCAAAACCAAAACGGTTATCTCGACCACCCCATAACTTTTCACATGAGTTGAAAATGTAAAAGCATATATAGCACATTTTTCGCTCATATTGTTTTGCAAATTTATATTTGTACCAATCAACATTTTTCTTAAAAAAAAAAAGGGAGTGAAGGGTGGGGCTTAGTCATAATAGCATACTGAATCAGTTGTTAAAGTGACACCAACTTCCCACTTCACATACTTGAGCCTCTCACTAGTTACCCATTTTTGCATACATTCCCTATAACCAACCAGCCACAATGAGCGAGGTCAATCAAACTCTCACATTCTTCCCTCTCTTCAACGTCATCATGTTGCATTGTATAATACAAATATTAATGCTAATTATTATTCCCTCTCCCTCCCTGCATGATGATGCTGCAGAAGCAGAAGCAGAAGAATAAGAAGAAGAGTGATGGCGAGAACAAGGACGGTGCAAACAAGAAGGAAGAAAATACTAGCAGTATTACTACGGTGGTGTTGAAGCTGGACTTGCATCACGATGGATGCGCTACCAAAATCCTCCGATACCTTCGCAGTTTTCAAGGTTCGATTCCCCTATTTCTCTGAATTTTTTGTTTTGTTCCCGTAATAATGATGATTATTGTACATTTAATGCTATTTGTTTACTGGTTGTTTTTTTCAACCCTTTTTTTTTTTGTGACTGAACTGCTCGTGAAGCATTGAAATTGAACATTGTTGTTGAAGGGGTCGAGAGTGTAAAGGTGAAGAGCGAGGTAGGAAAGTTAACGATCAAGGGAAAAGTTTACCCTTCCAAACTGAAGGAGAAGCTTGAACGCAAGAGCAATAAGACGATCGATCGCATCTCTCCACTCCCCAACAAGAATAAAAAACTGGATAACAACAAAAAACCCCAAGAGGTTCTCATTCTTTAATTTTTTTTCAATTAATTATTCTATGCTTATTTCATTTATGTATATGGTTCATCTTCGTTGTTGTTTGTTTATGAATCGAATGAATGAATGAATGAATGGAACAGCCTTTAGTGACGACCGTGGTTCTGAAGGTGGCGTTCCATTGTCAAGGCTGTACCGAGAGGATTCGTAAGACTATATTCAAGACCAAAGGTGGTTTTTTTTTTTTTTCTTCTTTCTTTCTTTTTATAAATAAAAAATAAAAAAGGGTATTATTTTTATTTATTTATTTTGGTAAGGAATTGCAGGTGTTCATGTGGTGGCAATGGACAAGGAGAAGGAAATAGTGACGGTGAAAGGGACAATGGAGGTGAAAACTCTGGTGGGGAATTTGATGCGAAGGCTTAAGAGGAAGGTTGAGGTGGTCCCTCCCAAAAAGGACAAGGACAACAAGGAAGACAAAGACAAAGACAAAGAAGGTGTCCCCGATAAAAGAGAGAGTGGCGCCGCCGCCAAGAAGAAGAAGAAGGGTGGCGATGATAATGGAGAGCACGGCGGTGACGATGATGGAAAACTAAAGCAATCCGGGATGGATTTTACAGCACCTGCATTGATGCCATATGGTCTTGGTAATGGTTATTATGGCTATGATTATGGGCCACTCTACATGGGAAAAGTGCATGCACCACAGATCTTCAGTGATGAAAACCCAAACGCTTGTTCCGTTATGTGATGATCACTCTCACAGATCAATAAATTACCTTAGACACGAGAAGATGGAAACGAGAAGGTTTTGTTTTTCATTTTTTTTTCCTTTAAGAAACAAACGATTTTACATAAAACCACGCCTGGCCTCCATATCATTGTATGTCATTATTAGTAGCTAGGTTTCAATACTCTTGTTGTCTGACAAAAATTAAACCAAGCATGCCAATAATCAAGTTTTGCATGCTCTTAAATCTCCAGCCCACCCTACAACAACTATACACAACACATAAAGTTGGAGACAAAATCCAAAGCATGAAAAATTTAAATTTGATTAGGTATTTAATTTAGCATTTAATGGCACTGACATAAGGTCAATTTGATAGTTGTTAGTTTTTTTTTTTTCCCTCATGGTTGTAGGCTATGAAGGCATGTCTTGCAATGTACTTGAATCCCCAAAGTTGAATAAATGAATTTAGTGTTTAGAAAACTCTTCCTCTTAGTTTCTAAAGTATTGCATCTTTTATTTCTAGATAGAAAAATATTAAATATGACTGATTTGTGTGGATTTGATATGATATTCGTATCAGAGCTGGTTAAATCCAAAACTAATTTTTAGAGAGTTTGTGAGAAACAAAGGTAATATCATATAATTAATTTTTATATAGTCGGTATGGCAAATAATTACAATATTGTTTGCTCCGGTCCCAAATTAGATGGGAAACTTGATTATTATTATTAGAAAACTTTAATATGCACCCATATAAAAGCTCATAATATTTGGAACTTTTTTGAATCAAGCATTGAAGAGGGAGTAGATCAAGTAACTCAAAGGAGAGACCAATTGACATTATCACAAATCCATCAAGGAGTATATTATTCAGTGCTTTGGCAAAATTGCAAATGTCAAAACTACCAAAGAAACATGGAATGCTGCTCTAAAGTTGTCTTACAGATGTGTAGATAACGCACAAAAATTCAAACTGTAGTCTTTGCGTAGAGAATATGAAATGTATAAAATGTTCAACTCAGAAACTATTGAACAATATTTTTCTCATGTCATTAACCTTGTCAATATGATGAGAATATAGAAGACAACATAGTGGTTGATAAAATTCTTTGCACTATGCCAATCATATTTAATCATATGGTGACTACAATAATTGAGTCGCACAACATAGACAAAATGACAATTGAAGAATTGCAGGGAAACATAGAAAGTCATATTAACAGGATCTTGGAGAAGATAGAAAAATCAGTAGAAGAAACCTTGAAGAGCCAGATGAATTTAAACAAATTTGCTAAATCAAACCACGAAGGATAAGAACAAAGTTATGGCCAACACAGAGAAAACTTTAGAGGCAGAGGCATAAAAATTTTAGAGGAAGAGGTTATGACACTAATTACAATAAAAAAAAAGATAATAATTTCATACCATACGATCAAGAAGAGGAGGAAATAATTTTAGGCCTGCTAATCGAACAAAAGGAAGAGGTAATTTTTATTAAGAAAGAACAAACTTTAATTGTTTTCACTGTAGAAAGTTTGGGAACAGAACTGCAAATTGTAAATTTAGACTAATGAATCAAAGCAACAACACTCAAGCAAATGTTGCTGAAAATTAGTGTTAAGATATTCATGAGAATTTTAATTCACAAAGTCTATCTTTGGTAAGCAATTCTTTTAATGTGAAAGAAAATACATGATATTTAGATATTAGTTACAACAAGCGTATGTGTACTAAAAAGAAATTATTTTCTTCATTAGATAAAACTATAAAATTATATGTAGAATTTGGCAATAAATTAAATATTTCGATTTTGGAAAAAGGTCAGATAGAAATAAAATTGAAAGATGGTTCTCACAATTTTGTTTCTAATGTGTTTTATGCTCCTGGTCTTCATCAGAATCTATTGAGCTTGGGACAATTGTCAAAGAAAGGCTATAATATTCAAATTTATCAAGAATACTACACAATATTTGACAATAATAGAAGATTTATAGCCAAGCTAAAAATGACTCAGAATAGGCTTTTCCCATTGAAAGTTCAACATGAAAATTTTTCGTGCTTGAATTCAGTGATATTTGATAATAACTCGTTGTGACATATGTGTTTTGGACATTATCATTTTTCTTAATTAAATTACTTGTTAAGAAAAAAAAACTTATTTCTAGTTTGCCAGTTGTTTAAATTCCTAATTGTATTTATGAGACTTATCAATTGGGAAAGAAGCATAGAAAATCATTTCCTGTTAGAAAATCTTGGAAAGCAAAAAGGGTATTAGAGATTGTGCATTCAAATCTATGTATCATTGATGTTTCATCACATAGTAGAAGCAGATATTTCATTACTTTTAGTGATGACTTTAGCAGAAAGACTTGAGTGTATTTTTTGAAGCAGAAATCATAAGCATGTAATGTTTTCAAATTATTCTTCAAGGTAGTTATGGAGAATCAAAGTGGCTATAGAATCAAGATCCTAAGAATAGACAAAGGATATGAATATCTTGCATGTGCAGATTTCTTTGAGTAGCTCGATATTCACCATCAATTGACAATCAGATACACTCCCCAACAGAATGGATTGAGTCACTGAAAAGAAGAACAAGACAATCATGGATATGGTGAAATGCATGTTGTGCTTTAAACAACTGCCAAAAGAATTTTGGGTAGAAGTAGTTGCCACTGTTGCGTATATTTTGAGTAGGTGCTCAACAAAAAGTGTTTATAACAAGATTCTTGAAGAAGCTTGAAGTGGAAGGAGGCCTTTTAATTCATCAACTCAGAGTTTTTGGGTGTATTGCATATGTTCATGTATCAAACCAGCTAAGGAAGAAATTGGATGACAAAGGTAAGAAGTGTATTTTCAATGGTTACAGTGTCAACTTCAAGGCATATAAATTGTATAATCCATATACAAAGAAGGTGATAATCAGTCGAGATATGACTTTTGATAAAGAAGCAATGTGAAACCATTCTTCCAAAACTCAGAAGGAGTCTAGGGTGATTCCTGACAGTTAGGAAGAAAAAGATGTACATGCAGGCACATCGGCTTAACCAGAATCATCAAGTCGACCACAAATGAATCATCAATTACTAGTAATATTGGAGGATTATGTTGTGAGTAATGGTAATGATCTATCTTATGAGAAGATTATCAATTTTACTTTATTTGCAGATTGTGAACTAGAAAGCTTTGAAGAGGCTTCCACTGACAATAATTGGAGAAAAGCAATGGAAGGAGAAATTTTACAATTGAGAAAAATGACTCTAGGTTTTAACAGATTTGCTAGCAGATAAGAAGCTAACATGAATGAAATAGGTGTACAAGACAAAGTACAAACTCAATAGTGAGATTGATTGGTTCAAAGCTTACAAAAGGATACGAGCAAAAGTCAGGTATTGATTACTTTGAGATATTTGCCCCTATTGTTAGACTTTATACAATTCGAATGATTATTTTACTTTCTGCTCAAAATAAGTGGAAGATATATCAAAGAGATGTCAGGTCAGCTTTTTTGAATGGTACTTTAGATAAAGAAGTATATGTTAAGCAATCTGCAGGTTATGTGATGCTTAGAGTAGAAGATAAAGTCTACAGATTGAAGAAGACACTATATGGTTCGAAACAGGCACAAAGAGCATTGTACAAGAAGATTGATTTTTATTTTATTGAGAATGATTTTCAAAGACACCTATTTAAACATACTTTATTCATTAAATCTGTTGAGTTCGGTGATATGCTCAACATATGTCTTTATGTTGATAATTTGAATATTGCTATAGAATTCAAGGAAATCATGGTGAAACATTTTGAAATGACAAATTTGGGTTTGATGTCCTACATTTTTAGCATTGAAGTTGTTCAAGATGATTATGACACTTTCATTTCTCAAAAGAAATATGCTAATGATATTTTGAAGAAGTTTCAAATAGAGAATTCAAATCTAGTCTCCACTTCAGTTAAAGAGAGCTGAAATTGATAAGGGAAGATCAAGGAAGAGCTATGGATCCTATATATTATAAGATTTTAATTGGAAACTTGTGATATTTCACTATAACCAGGCCAGACATAATTTTTAGAGTTGGATTACTGATTAGGTTCATAAAGGAACCACACACCTATCATTTGCAAGTAGCTAAAAGAATTCTTCGCTATATCAAAGGTACCATTACTAATGGAATTTTTTTTATAGTGATACTAATTAATAATGTAAGACTTGTTGGATGTATAGATAATGATTGGATAGGTGACATAGAAATAAGAAAAAACACTTCTGGAAATGTTTTTCATCTTAGGTATAGTGTAGTATCTTGGTCTTTAAATAAATAACCAGTTGTCGCACTTTCCATAGTTATCAAAATATACTACAGCAGCCAGCTGTGTTACACAGGTAGTATGGCTTAGAATAATTCTTGAAGTATTGAAGCAGAAGCAAAATACTCCCACAATAATATTTTGTGACAACAAGTTTGCTGTTATACTTTACAAAAATCTGGTGTTTCATGAAATATCCAAATATATAGATATTCGATTCCATAAGATTCAAAAATTACTTAGAAAGAAATTGTCACGACCCACCTACGGAGTGTGACCGGCACGTGAGGATTTGGGTCTCCACTGAAGCCTCTGGTAACGTAACTGACTAATATGCATAAATAATCCAAATTTATTCAAAATATCAACTAAAACTTCAATAATATGAAATTGTTCTCAAAACATAAATTCTGAACATAAATCTGCATAAAATCCATATTCTAGGCCAAAGCCAAACATAACAAAACAATTAACAGAAATTCTGAAAATATATCATGCATGTCCGGGGATCCTGCCTACACAATTTATTGGAGCACTACTAGACTGACATAATTGACAATAAGCTCCACTCCAAAGCGAAACTCACCAAGGAAGCTGTAGCACAACTACTGAGGATCTTGTGGTACAACCTAAATCAGAGTCAGTATCTGTAGGAAAAGGAAAAGAGAGGGGTGAGTTCATCAAAACTCAGTGAGCGAGCCTCTACTCATAACCCACACGGGACAATAACAAAATACATAACATATACATGCAACTGATGTGAAATATATTACATATATAATTACATATAAATTAACTGAATCTATGGCAATAACTAGTAGAGAAACATGAATTATTATGTACATAATTATCTGAGCTGAATAGCTAAATACAGCCAATGGCTAATCTGATGGGCACCTAACTAGGTCCCATAAATGGACACCTCACTAGGTTCCTTATTGTGGGTGAGCTAGTCCTCTAACGGACTACTTGGGACCAAGGTTAACGATCAATCCTGCAGACGTTAACTCGCTGATCTGTTTCTCACTAATTAATATAAAATAATTTGTTCATAAACCAAATAAATATAAAAGCTCTGAATTCATATAATTCTAACAATTTGACTGTAGCATAACTGAGATTCTAAAATCATGCCCAAGGAATCACTAGCTTGTAGACATAGTGATTTCAGTAATCAATAGAATATGTATCTGACAATTGTTATGAATTATACTTTATTCAATACTTTCAATAAATCATATCTAATATTCTAAAATCTTCATAGGAAATACATAGTCTGAAAACATGATAATCAATATTTCTACTGTAAATATTAAACTAAGGTATCACAATTTCATAAACTAGGAAAAAGATATTCTATAACACGCAAGGTATCAATTATGGTCCCATGAGTTTTGCTAAAATGATTAATCTTCATGATAACTGTAAAAGTAATAATATTTCTAAAACAGACATAATCATAACAACATATTTTCTTGACATAAATCATTCTAAAATTTCATAAATAATTTATATAATATGAAAAAATATTAATAATGACCAAAAGTATGATTATGAGCTTAATCCCACTCATCATTGGTAGTTGTGAGTGTGCTTCTACTAATAACTTTGCTCTGAAGTATTGGAATGGTACAAATAACCAATCTCACAGATTAAAAGAAAGGAGCGTCACAACGTCCCAAGAGAGGATTAGCTAAGCTCACTGAAGCTCGGCCATGAAGATCATGAGCTTGACAAGAGATGAGTTCGGCCAAGAAGATGTTTGGTTTAGAGGAGGTTTGACTTAGAGGAGGTGGAAGCAAAACTTAGCAAAATAAAACTAAACATTTCTTACACATATACACTCCTACACTCATATATTTATACACAAATATAATAATCATAAATAATATTAGTGCTATTTGTCTACACTTAATAATAATAATAAATATTATTAATGTTAACTACATTTAGTAATTATAATGCTAGCTACACTTAATAATTATAATGTTAAATAATAATAATGCTAGGTACACTTAATAATAATAATGATAATGCTAGCTACACTTAGTAATAATAATGTTAAATAATAATAATGCTAGGTACACTTAATAATAATAATGCTAATGCTAGCTACACTTAGTAATATTAATTATTATTAATATTAGTGGCATATATCTAGACTTAATAATAGTAATAACTAATATTAATGCTAACCACACTTAGTAATTATAATGTTAAATAATATTAGTGTTAGTTGCACTTGATAATAATAATAAAGAATAATAATAATAATAATTCATAATAATTATAATTTCTTTATTTGGGATATCACACAAATGTTGATTGATTACTGTCACACTGAAGAACAAGTTACTACTATTTTTACAAAGTCATTAAATATTGAGTTATTTTGCAAGTTGAAAGAAAATACTTGGAATGATTAACTTTACATAGTTTAAGGGAGGCAATGTCAAACAAAAATTATACCAAGTATGCTAAGATTTAAGTTTTGCATCTCTACCTCACCCTATAGCAACTCTACACAACACATAAAGTTGGAGACAAAATTTGAAGCATGAAAAAAATTTGACTTAGTATTTAATGTAGCATTTAATGGCACCTACATAAGGTCAATTTGGTAATTTGTTAGTTTTTTTTTTATCTCATGGTTGTAGCTTATAAGAGCATGTCTTACAGCATACTTGAGTGTTTAGAAAACTCTTCTTATTATTCAATATATTGCTACGCCTTTTTTATTTAAGACAAAAATATTAAGTGCGACTGATTGTGTGGATCTGATATCACTAGTGCCCTCATTTGGCTCGTTTCTACCAATTTCTTGTTTGTACTTTCTACATGTACAATTTGTCAAATGTAAATGCCAGGGACATTCCTTATATATGAGGTTTGTATGGAGTTTAAATTTGTGATGAGGACCATGGAAGAAAGTGGGTCGCTCCACTGTTCCTTTTTTTTTTTTCCCATCCATGGTTCAACTATGCTCTCACTAATTGCTCGGTGAATGGTGAGTCACGGTCACATTGTAATTAGCATCACATTAACATTGCAATAGAATTACTCAAAGCCAATCACTACTCAATTGTATTACTCTATGTCTAGAGGTGCCACTAGAAAAGACAACTTTAAACTAGAAATCTATCCATCTAAGACAAGGATACTCTAAAGTAAGGTAGAGAGTAAAATAAGAGATTTCACTTTTAGATCAATAAATTTAGACGCTAGACAATTTTTACTCGATTGATCAAAGAGTAAAACTCCTCACTTTAGAGGATCCAAATCCATCTATTTATACTATTAATGTTTCGAAGTTCAAACAAGTAAACTTGGATACATGGGAGCTTTAAGTGAATTTATTACTTCACTATTTGAAGAAGCTTTCTAATTATGGAAATCACTATAAGAGTTTAATAAATCCACTACATTATTTGCGTTTGGTGGAAGATGGATTAATTTTTACAAAATAATTAGCTTTTCTTTTATTAAATATTAAGCTAATGATATCTTGGCCTACAAATTAATTTTATATTAATAAGCTAAATACCCACAGGAAAGAATTAATTGTAAGTGATACAAAATTTATAATGGTATAAGAAATAACCCATTATGAATGTAGTTTTTCAAGCTGCTACCCAATAGTTATTAATATATTACACAAATAGTGCACAAATTTTGAAGAATTTGAATCATGAATGATTATCCGCTGGTTCATTTCTGTTATCGATCCAAACAGATGTTTGGCACATACTATCCAACGCTACTTTCTCTCTAAGACTTGACATTCCAATTGCGTGTAACCAAACAGGTTTAAGGGAACTCCCGAACACGTGGAAGCTCTCACTTCTATATATTCGAAACCGCACCCTCCAATCCCCAAATTGAATCCTCCAACCCTAACCCCTCGCTCGGGTGCCTCTCTTCCTCTTCTCTACTCTTACTCCTCTGCCACCGATTCTACCAGTGGAACCTAGATCTATCTTCATCTTCTCACGTTTCAGATCCAAGGTTTCAGGTTTGCAATTAGCACCTTCGATTTTTTCTTTTTCAGCTTTAATTTTTTTTTTTTGTCAATTTTTTTTCTTGTGTTATTGTTAGTTGATTGTTCAGAGGAGTTGCTTTGTTTCCTGCTATTTGCAGAGAGATTTAGAGGTGGAATATGGTGTCCGACGCGAGCAAGAAGAAGGCCGCGCAGAAGAAGGCTGCGGCGGCGGCCAAGAGAGGTGGCAAGGCAGCTGCCGCCGCAGCTTCGTCGAAGGCGTCGGCGTCAGAGAAGGCCGCCGACAAGCTCGCCGACGGGATCGGAGATCTTCAGATATCGGATCGGACCTGCACCGGCGTCCTGTGCTCTCATCCCCTTTCCAGGGATATTAGGGTCAGTAACACGTTACACTGATGCAGAATGGTTTAGGGTTTACTGGTTTAGGAATGGAATGGTTTAGTTATAGTATAAATTAGTAATCTAGTGTTTATCGTGGAGGAAGATGTAGAAGGCTTGATTTTAAGTGCGTGTTTATTTAGTGTTGTGCTTATGTTTGTTTGCAATTCGTATCATCCAGCTGTATTGTGGGTGAGTTCAGCTTAATATGCTATCAGTTTTTTGAGAGTTAAAGGAAAATGATTATTTAATGCAAACCTAAAGCTGAAAAGGGCATTGTGTAGAAGAAGGGTGCACTGATAAAGTAGTTGGCTTCTAAAGATTTGTAGTAGGTCTATTTTGAAAGGTAACTGAATTTATAATGAAAGATATAATATTTATTTTAGTGATTGTTTTTTCCTTTGTGCCTTTCAAGAGAATTTGTGCCTTTATTCTATTGAAAGTATTCTGGCTTACTCTGGTATGCATATATTGAATTATTCTGCTTGGAAAAAGGAAAGTAGGGGATAATCTATCCCGTACTGTCATTGATTACTAGTTCCATTTTTCTTAATCTGGATAATGCTAAGTTTTCTAAATTGTGGTAGACAATCTCAATTTAGTTTGTCGGCGGCCCAAGGGTTGGGTCCGTGACTTGCACATTCTACCATGTTTTGAAGGTCAATAACTTGTTCCCAGTCATGAACCAAACCAAATACCTACCTAATACGTATTCTCTTGGGGTGGGTACTATTTCAGTGTTGTGTCATACGAAGGGAATTTCTACCAAACTAAGTATTGTTTAGTTACTTGTTAATGCTAAAATGATCAGTGTTGTGTTGATATATTTGTTTTTGTTTTAATTACAGATAGAGTCTCTGTCAGTTACTTTCCATGGACATGATCTGATAGTTGATTCTGAATTGGAGCTCAACTATGGAAGGTTTGTCATCTTTACTTATTTGTTCTTAATTGGATGCTGCTATAATTGTAATTGTTACTGATAGTTTTACTTTCATAATAATTCCCTTTCAGACGATATGGTTTGCTTGGATTAAATGGCTGCGGAAAATCTACCCTGCTCACAGCGATTGGTTTGCGGGAGCTTCCTATTCCGGAACACATGGATATTTATCACCTTACCAGGGAAATTGAGGCCTCTGACATGTCCGCATTGGAGGCTGTCATAAGCTGTGACGAGGAAAGGTTGAGATTGGAGAAAGAAGCTGAAGCATTGGCTTCACAGGTGTGTTTAAGTAGTGTGGCATCTAGATTTCTGCCCTTGTTGCTTCACGTTTTTGGATGTCTGGCTCATCTTGATTAATTTTTGTTCTAGGATGATGGGGGTGGTGAAGCTCTTGAGCGTATTTATGAACGACTGGAAGCCATGGATGCATCAACTGCTGAAAAACGTGCTGCTGAAATCTTATTTGGTCTTGGATTCAACAAGCAGATGCAGGCAAAAAAGACACGTGATTTTTCTGGTGGCTGGAGAATGAGGATTGCTTTAGCACGAGCTTTATTTATGAACCCAACCATTCTTCTACTTGATGAACCAACCAATCACCTTGGTATCCCTCCTCTCCTCTCTGATCGTATTTTTTTAAAAAAAGAAGAAACCTTTTTATTTATGGGAATAATTGTTGCTACCTTGTCATGTTTTATGCTTTCATTTTTGTGTGATTGTTTTCGCCGCTGGGTCACTTGTGTAATTTTAAATTGAAGGATAAGTGGATTCTTTATAAGGAACTTAGGAATTTTACATGTTATACTTTCATATCGAATTTCGTTAATGTTTCTGCCATTCCTATATCTGGATGATGTTCCTGCTTATCTCTTTTTTGCAGCATTTGTCGATATGTTCTACCTTTCCTGGAATAATCGTGCATGTGTAATGGTTTGCTAAAATCTATCTGCAGATTTGGAAGCTTGTGTGTGGCTGGAGGAGAACTTGAAGAAGTTTGATCGTATTCTGGTTGTGATTTCGCACTCCCAGGATTTCCTTAATGGTGTCTGCACAAACATCATCCACATGCAAAACAAAAAGCTGAAGATCTATACCGGTAATTATGATCAATATGTTCAGACACGTGCTGAACTTGAAGAGAATCAGATGAAACAGTACAAATGGGAGCAGGAGCAGATTGCCTCGATGAAGGAATACATTGCCCGATTTGGCCATGGATCAGCAAAACTAGCTCGCCAAGCTCAGAGTAAAGAAAAAACTCTTGCAAAAATGGAGCGGGGTGGACTTACAGAGAAGGTGGTAAGGGACAAAGTTTTGGTATTCCGCTTCGTTGATGTGGGGAAACTTCCCCCTCCTGTCCTCCAGTTTGTTGAGGTGACATTTGGTTACACTCCTGACAACCTCATATACAAGAACATTGACTTTGGGGTTGATTTAGACTCTAGGATTGCTCTCGTTGGACCCAATGGAGCTGGGAAGAGTACATTACTGAAGTTAATGACCGGTGATTTGGTCCCTATAGATGGCATGGTTCGTCGCCATAATCATCTTCGGATTGCACAGTTTCACCAGCACCTGGCTGAAAAGCTTGACTTGGAAATGTCTGCACTCCACTATATGATGAAAGAATACCCTGGAAATGAGGAAGAGAGGATGAGAGCAGCTATTGGGAAGTTTGGACTGTCGGGAAAAGCCCAGGTGATGCCTATGATGAATTTGTCTGATGGGCAGAGGAGCCGTGTGATATTCGCTTGGTTAGCTTATAGACAGCCTCACTTGCTACTCTTGGACGAGCCTACTAACCATTTGGATATTGAAACAATTGACTCATTGGCCGAGGCATTGAATGAATGGGATGGTGGCTTGGTGCTTGTTAGCCATGATTTTAGGCTCATTAATCAGGTAGCCCATGAGATATGGGTGTGTGCTGATCAAACTGTGACCAGATGGGAAGGTGATATTATGGATTTCAAGGAGCATCTTAGGGCAAAGGCAGGTTTATCTGACTGAAGAAAATAGTGGAACTGGGACACAAGCTATTGTCCAATATATCACTATAGAAGGATTCCGTACTCTTATTGCAATGTTGGTGGGTGTTGCCGCTTATGAAGGTGGGTTTCTCTCGAGGGTGATTAGAGTTGAGTTCAATGGCAGAGGATCAATGCAGCAAGTGTGTGGTCTAAAATTTTTTTTTTGGGCCGAGGCGTCCGTCACCCACGTGAGATTGGTAATATTTTTGTTTTCATTATTTGCTGTGCTTATGATTTTATCGCTTGGTTGTTGACCGGCATGATGATAGATGACAAGATATTTCAACTTATGTTAGATGTGATACCCTATCCGAATTAACTAGCTGTACCTGGATTATTTTATAAATATGTTGTACCGAGACGATTATTTTATAAATGTGATACCCTGTCATTGTCTTCCTTTTTTTTTTTTTTTTTTTTTATGAAAAAAGTTTAGATAAGGGGAAAGCTCGCCCTCATGTAAGGCCAGGGCAAATCATCAATCTCGGCAAGGGTTTACGGTGGAATTACAGATCGCCTACCAACGCGTTGTCTAGAATTGAACCAAAGTCCTGGCGTGCATGAGTGAAGGGCCTGACCAGTTGAGCTACCCTACGTTGGCCGGTTGTCTTTCTTATGGATCTCACTCTCACCCGTCTTAGAAAATAGTGGCAGAATATGATTTGATGCATGACTAAAGTAAAACATGATCAAATGAACAGTCTTAGCTAGGCTTTTGTAGAGTGCCATTCGCTGTGTAAGAATGAGACATGAGCGTTAGAGTACTCTCTCTCTCTCTCGGCTCAAAATCATGAATGACAATACTCAGGCTGGTGACTTGCGAAGGTCTAAATGAGAGAAAAAAACAAGAGAATTAGAAGCAGCAGCAGCTGCTAGGAGCATGCATTGCAGTGGCTTGGGTTCCCAATTCCTTAGTTGCAAAGTTTGATCACGTACACATAACTACTTTCCATTCTTGCCACTACTTGCAAAGTATGATCACGTAAACATAACTAATTTCCTTTCTTTCCCTGAGTGGCATGGTCTAGCTTACGGATTAACACGCCATTAATCTGCTCGTAAAAACAATTTGTACGTGCGAAATTTGATGACTACGAGCTGTGATGGAATCGGTTCTCTTTTGCAAATCCATAAGGAAAAATGAACCGGGTTCACATAGATGTGTTTGTATCAACTTAAAAAAAAAAAAAAAAGAAACTTGGAGCATTCTACCATGGGGAGGGTGGACATATGGACTAGTATGGTTTTGGGGTGGGGGGGGGGGGGGGGTGTTTTACTATTTTATAAAGCTGTACGCCATTTTTAGAATTGAGGGAAGAGACAGTATTAGTTCTATTTAGGGTAAGCCTTTTTTTTTTTTTTAAGTCAACATTCTATTTGATCCTTTGAGAAATTTTTAGGGGATTATTTAGTCCCATAGAAAATGAAATTTAACTGATGGTCCCTTCAGATTGAAAGTAATGGATGCATTAGTCTCTCTGTTAGTGAATTTATACTTGTGGCATATTGCAATAATAATGACGTGACATTAAAACATTGGATGTAAGAAAAATGACATCGTTTTGGAATATATTTTATTTATTTTGGTATACACTAAATGTCATTCTAAGACTTGTAATGAAAATTTAAATAATTAATTTTATGTAATTTCAATCATCAAAATTATTCATTTTAAACTTTATTCTACTTTAAATGACATGTGTCACTTAATGTCATGTTAACATAGTCATATGTGTAATTTTGTTAATGTTTAAAGGATCAAATACACATAGGGACCAAACTGTCATATTATTAAATTTTGAAGGAGCACAAATTTAGTTTCAAATTTTATGGGACTAAATTGTTTTGTGAAATTTTTTTGGAGGACTATGTAGAATATTTACTCTCTTTTTCTTGGGAAATGTACTAAGCTATTGTGTTTCCAGGATATTATGTGATTGTAAAGGAATTATTAAATAGAAACTCTAAAACAAAGTTTCCATTTTTAAAACAAAAAGTGAAAGAAAAGACTATTATTGTTTCCGTTGAATTTATATAACTAATTCAAACTAATTTGTTTAAATTATTTTATTTTTAAAATGAGCGTATAATGAAAATTACAGCCTTATACATAACTATGAAATTTTTTTTAAAAAACAATTATTTTTATTTTGTTCTAATTTTACTTTTCAATTGAGCTTTTATTTAAAATTACAATTATTTGTAATATGAAAACATCTATATGATAAACATTGATAGTGTAATATATGCTAACATTTTAATATTATACAATATTTCATACGACAATATATAATGTGTCACCTTATATGATATACTATTATCATGTCATTATTTCAAATATTTCTAAATATTTAAAAATTATAAATAATTTTTTATATTTATAAAATTCAAAATTGATATTATTATTTAAACATCTATTATTTGTAGTTATATATTATATAAAAATGAAAAATATAGTAAAATAATAATTTTTATTCCTTATTCAAATTTAAGTTTAAATTAGGATGATTTATAGGGTATTAATTAAGAATTAAGAAGAATCTAATGCATTTTAGTTTTTTTTTAATTTCATAAAATTAGTTCGTGAAACTATAATTTAGTTCTATATGTTACTAAAAAAAAAATTGAAATTGGGTTGTTCAATTTCAAACTCTAATTCCATATTCAATTTCAAATATCAAATGATACATTAATATTTTTTTTTTAGTTTTTTCTTTTTCTAGTGGCTGAAACTTGGCGTTATTAATCCAAAACAATTAAATGCATACTGGGGTATAAGTAGTAAAGGTTTTTTTTATCCTTTTCTGGGCCACACTAATATTGCTAAGGTCATGCTTACAATGCATGTGAAAGAAAGCCCAATATGCCACAACCAACGACCAGGTAACCACATCCATCATTTGAGAAAAAAGATACATTAGGATTATGTTTGGTTATAGGTTAAAAATATAGTAAAAAATTTTATGGAAAAATTTCAAGTATAATTCTACATATTGAGTTTTTCTATGAAAATTTCCATTGTATTAAAACCATTCAACTGCTCCATTTGTTTTTTTTATAACCTTTGAAGATTTTAGTACATAAATTAAGAAATCATTAAAAATACATAAAAAATTTATGTTAATAAAATTTCCCTTTTTGAAAAAATTATATAATACTCTCTTTATTCTTTATTAATAGTCATTATTAAAAAACTGTCAATTTTATATATTAAAAAGTTAATATATCTGATTACAAATTGTTATATGGTTTAGGGAGTAATTATTACTATAAGAAGTTTGTGCATAAGAGAGAATACATGTTAGGACAAAAGTGAAAAAAGATAATTAATATTTTCTTAAAAATCTAAAATGACATGTAATATTGAACATTTTTTTTCTAGAAAAAATACTTACAAAGAAATTAAGCTGATGGAGTATAATTATGACCCAGCAATTGAGAAGCTAAAATTGCGGTCAAATGTAATTTCATAATTTTTATTTTGTTCATCTTGGGTCATTTGTGTGATTTCCGTAAATTTACAAATGGCTTGAATATATAAGCTTTAAAGGACCATCAAGGACCAAGCCGCACGTAAGAAATATCCATGAAACTTAGTTTTAAATACACGTAAAAACAAGTTCGGTGAGAATGAGGAGTTGTTTATTTTTTTCCTTGTTTGTCCTAAACCAGAGTCCCGCAACGCATTGTTTCGAGCATTTAACATTTTTTTGTTTTGATCATGGTAACTATGCCATCTTCTACCTTTTTACCTAGCAAACTCGCACCATGTAGTACTTAACCAAATGACAATAAGCTTCAAAAAGCGCTCGTCTACGGCCCAACACACAAAGAATGTGAACTAAAATAAATAAGAGTGCTCTGTGGGGCCAAGAAAAAGTGTTCATTGGTGGATTTGGTTTAAGTAATTTGGTTAAAAAAAAAATGAAATTTAATTTATGTTTCAATCCAGACCAAAAAACGCGAATTTAATTAGCAAATTTTGTCGTTTTTAAACAGTTCAACTTGTAACCGAAAAAAAAAAACAGTTCAACTAACTCAACTAGATTGAACTGGTTTGGTTCAAATTATTGAGATAAAGAAAAATATTTTCATTTTTAAGTTTTTATCTTCATAATAGTCAATAATGATGCGTGGTTAAAATATGGGATATTTAATAATAATTTGAGTGGGAGTTTGGAATGGTATTTAATCACTAAACATTTCCTCATATAGTTGGTTAGTCTTCCACTCTATGTATGCTCTCGACTTTTAAGTTTATTTATTAGTGAATGATTTATAAATGTGTCACTATAACCGTTCGTTGAGTCTAGAAAAATACCCGACTTTTTACTATATCAATAAAAACTGGAAATAAAGATTGGTATGAATGTAAACGAATTAAAAATACACCGAATAAGTACCTGTTTGTTTCGCAATTCAACAATTAAAAAATAATTCCTATAGAATGAGAAGCATATTCTACAGTAAACGAATGTGCAGTTGGTTTACTTTTTGGTTGCTAAAACTTCATTCTCAGGCAGTTCAAATTAATTCCGGTGAAAGCAAGAAGGGAGTTGCTTTTCAATTTGGGTTAGTCAGATTGAATGATGTTTTTACATGACTACCCCTAGTGTCAAAATATACTAATCTTTCTCAAAATTATGTTGTGTATTTGGGTAATTATATTTCTAAAGGTGATTTTGCTTTATCCTATCCAAATAAAAACAATTTTTTTAAACTTTCTTTTGAAATATCATTTCCAAACACGTATCAATTCTTTCAAATTAATTCTCCTAGAACTTAAACTAAAGAGAGTGAATCATATGTGACATCATTCTCATAGTTGGTGTCTCGTGCATATATTAGAGAGAAGTATTATTTGTATATCATTGTAAGATATCATGTATAACATATTTTCACATAAATATATACTAATCTCTTCTAGACATGCATATATTTAATATTTGGATACTCAAACTCACAGTAATATAGAGTATAACCGATATCTTTATTTTATAGATTTTAAAAAAAGTTTCCTTTAATGAAATCTCAACTTCTTTTTATTTGTTTGGTCGAAATGAAATCTCAACTTTATACATGAAAAAAGGTCTGTGGCCAATGAAGGTCAACTATGAACGAAGAAGCCAAAAAAGTTGCATAGCGTTAAAGTCAGGCCAGGTGTAAGAACCGTAGCTATCATACCATAACTCTGGAGGAGCAACACGGTTCCCCTAATATCATAACACTTTTTAATCATTTGGGTGACAATAGATCATAGATGGGCCAGAAAAGTGCATCTTTGCTGGAGGAACACAAGCAAAAGTTGAAGATCCGAGTAAGCAAGCCAAGCAGTACTGATCTAAAAATGGAGCAGTTTAGAGCTGTCTAACTATTAAACAGAAAAGAAAAAGAAGAAACATTTTGACACTATTTTCTTGACATCATTCCATGCACTGTAATTTTTTTAAAAAGAATATATATGTTTAAATACTTACTTTCATAGTTTCAGTATATAAGCACGATTGGAATGAAATAATATAATATGAACAATATCTTACTGAGATTTAAAAAAAAAAAAAACAAATACATCAATTCATCAAATTAGAGAAAGTGATTTTGTGTATGTTTTAGTGTAAATACCAGTGAACTAGCTAGTGATGAACAAGTTTTGTGAGACAGTGAGAATAATCTCAAATCAGCAACATTTTCCGTTTGCTACTGGTGCATGAATAAGATTGTCAAATTGAATTTTAAATGACACAATTACAAGATTTAGTAACAAGAGGATTTCTTAGTTGTTCTTGAAGCAAGAGATTTCTCTTCATCTTGTCCATTCACATACATCAAAGGTGCAGGAAAGAAATAATTAAGTTAAAATTGGACTGACTTAACATCTTGTTCCAATATTATATATATGCATGCCGTTGACTGTATATATATATATATATATATATCAGTAGCTTTGAAGAACCATGGATTCATTACATGAATTCCAGCTTTCAGAGACTCCTTCCTGATCTTGCTGCCATTGCTGCTCCACCAGTATCCTCTCAAGCACACTAGGCCTGCAAGGAATAGTGAGTGCACCTTCATGATCAAAACCATACTCTTCTGCCGCTTGCTCCAACAGGCTCAAAAATGTTGGATTTGTCAAACAGCTCAATGGCATCACAAACCTTTTAGGTTCCTTCCCACCCTCATCAGCAATCACAGCAAAATGCCCTTCCTTCACATCATCTGGCACATATTTTGAGGCACACCCTTCATCATATTTGTCGTAGTTGGAGCTTGATTTGTTATTACTCCTCACCATTAAGAGGCTCTTTTGGAGCTTCTCAACCACAAACTTGAGCTTCACAAGGCCAACCCCCCGACCCTTCTTTTTGCTGCTGCTGCAGTTTCTGACACTTAACTTGGCCATGATGACAACACAAGTGATATAGTACCAATGAAACTGTACTCACTGCACTCTGCAGGTGTTTGTTTAAGAGTTAAGATTGTTATGATCTTGGTCCATTGGTTGAGGCATTTACCATATATTTATATACCAGAAGTGCATGTGCTGCTTACCGGTTACCAAAGGGTGATAGATAAGATTATTTGGACCATAGCGCAGCTAACATATCGGACATAACGGGAAAGATAGACATGGTCGGAGTGAGAGTGATGTGTGCAGTTAAATTCGGGAGACCAGTGCATGTGAGTGCAGTGTCTGCGAGCTTTCATACCGTGAAACGTCCCTTTCCCCTGGTCATGTCCGTTTCCAACTTCATAATTATTAACCATCTATATATATATATAGCAAAATGTCAACTTTTTCACAAACTTTGTAAGAAGTTATTTGTTAAAATAAATATGGTATGTTATTTGCTAAAATAAATAATATGGTGTGCTTATTTATTCTTAAATCTCAAATCAAATATGACGGCAAAACTTACTTACCAAGAATGGGGTGGCATAATAATTGAAACTTTGATGAGGAGCCGATCATATCATACTTACTTCCACATTTTTCTTCAGAATTTCTAGCAATTTTCTTCTGTAGCATTAATTGGCCCTTAAGGATATATGTTGTCCATTACTCGATCAAGTTAGTTACATTTTCCATTTCTATACGCTATGCCTTAATTAGTTTCCTCATCTCTGATCTGCTATTCTTTTACGATCTTGGCTTCCTTAGATAAACTAGGTAACTATCTATACTGTAACAAAGATTCACTGAGTTGAGCTAGTTTTGCTCAAGCTCCACTCCTTAATCACCAACTATTCAAACTCAAATAACTAACATCAATGCAAGTGAAAATTATTTAATCATGTCAAAATAAAATCAAGTTCTAATTATTATTGTTAGCGTTCCTTCCTAGTTTTCTAGGGTGTACTGATAATGGGTCTGACTATTTTGATCTTGACTATTAATGTATGGGATGGTTTGATGCTCAAGTCAATAAGAGTAAAATGTGTAAAATCCATACAAAAGTGAAACATATTTAAACATATTAGAGTAGACACATTTATAATGGTTATGTTCGTAACTATTTAGCTTATTAAGCATGAACGGTGTAACTGTCAAGCAGCTCATATGCTCCATGGTCAAATTCTGTAACGGACTTCTATTTTACGCCATACACGAAATGCACAAATGGACATAAAAAATGAATCCGGTCGGATATAAATCTAATAAGATATACAGGTCCAATCTAGTTGTTGTCATTATTTTTAACATATTGAATCAGTTAAAGGTTTAGGGTTTTATTATTGAGAAAAGCTATCTTAACACCCAAAAGTAATTATTGGATATAATAGATATCCCACTTATTTTTAACATCCATCACATCCAATGATTATAAAGAGGGTGTCTAAATCAGACACCCACTTTTAGTGAACTAATACTCTCAACCTACTAAGTTATCATTAACCGGAGCTTGCGCGTGTTCATGAACAGGTACGATATATATCATGTGATGAATGGTGAGGCAAGTGTCCATATTGGGACAAATGTTTACGTACAAAATCATTGCCTAAAAACATATTTTTTGTTTTTAAATTTATTCAATGCAGCTAACTGTTCATTTTAGGCAAATTTATCATTCATTCGGCCTAGCCAATTGGCTTAGCATCTATCAATCTCCAACCACTTGATTCTTTTCATATCCATTTATTGATTTGAGTGTATGTGACTGACCAGGAGATAGATATGCTTCTGTTCATATATATTTCAACGTACGTATGATATACTTATGTCGTTGTACCGATCGAGAGAAATAAATGTCAATTCACATAATGGTTGCATCAAATAATTGGAACTTTCGCGAAATGTAAATAACCAGTAGCCACTCATTCTCAAGATCAGTGTATTGCCAAATCAAATGAATTGCATTTTAATCTGCATACAGCTGTGTGTGTTACACTCCAAGCTAGGGAGGGATGATTAATTTCCATCCACAAGAATTTTTATTTTTAGATAAATCAGTGTGTGTCATGTTATTTATATAGGTTGATATTGGCTTTTACTTCAATTATTAACTTTCTTTTTGGTAATTTAATTATAAAAAAATTACTATTTAATCTCTTTTTGATAAAATAATTAAGGCTCTCCGAAATTTATTTAACATGAAATAACTTTTGAAGGACTAAAATGACATCGCATTTCAGCTTTTAGAAACATATTGGTATCAAACAATCTTCAAAGATTAGTTTACTTCACATTTTAACTTTTTAGGATCTATTTGGTATCTAAAAATTTTAGGAACTTGGCTAATATATATCATGTTCATCTTTCAGAGACAAAAATAGAGGTGTATTGAAAATAAAAAACTTGTGAGCTTGAATAAGATGAACGAATAATCGAAGGGGAAGAAACCAGAAAACTAGCTGAAATGCTTCTCAATATTTACATAAATTATTGAAATTTTGGCGAGATTATGTTAGGAGTTAAATTCAATAAGATAAGTGAATGACCTTAACTACCCATTAATTTATCAGGACATTCCAATAGGCCGGCTAGACGTACAAACGAAGTACCTACTCCCTGGTGATGATACAGCTCAGGCACCAGGTTAAATGGACTGAAGTCTCTTCTTTGGTGAGGTGAGTCGAACCTGCATTGTTATTAAAACCATAAAAAAAAAAAACAAATGTGCCGTTTCTAATATATTTAACAGCTTAGCTTATATGTGTAGTAAACTTTTATTTCGGTCACCAAAATGTTTTTCAAAACTTCAATGTATTGTGTTTGAACACAATTACTTTATGTTAGTATCATTATAAAATATAATCACATACGTTTAGAATTTAAATAATACTTCTTTCATTAAAATAAAACATTAAGCTATATACACTGGTTAACATATATAATTAAATTAATATCACCCGGTCGGTGGTTAAAAATCATCATTTTGGACTATTTAAAGCAATTGTTTGTGAAGCAGAATGTTTCAAAATTTTGACCGCCAGAGGTTTTACTCTTATTATTTCACTGCTACTGCTGCTGCTGCTATTATTATTATTATTATAAACACATATGAAAAACAAGTAACTAATTGTTTGCAGGAAAAATTGTTATTTTATTTGATGTGCACGGGACACGCTATATTAGTGTTGCCGTATAGTCTAGTCAAGCAAATGTTACTTTTTCGGGGTCCATTGCCATGTTGTCACCCTGGACAATGGACATGGCACCCAAAAGCTGATATTTCTGATATCGGTTCTTTTTAATTTAATACGAAGTTATTACAAGTTTTAAGAGTAAGATATTTTTCACATACGGTATCATCAATTATCATTTGACATGCCAAATTTGTGAATTATCATCTTTAACTCTTTTAATATTTTTAATATAATTATTGATGCGGAATACTATATGAGTATCTTAAAGGGTTTTCTCTCTGTAATAAAAAACAAAGAAAAAAGGTTTTCTCTTTTAATTAATTTGTCCCATCCTCACAAGGCTTACGTGTGTAATAATAAAGGAGGACCCGATGCAACTGACACCTAACGAGTCGCTCTCACTCAGACGTACACGGAGAAGCACAATACAAACTAGTCTAAAACTTTGACGAAGCCAGTGATGGGGCTAGTAACAGATCCAAAAAGGTTTAACAATAGGAGTAAAAATTATACATCAACATAAAAATAAATAGATTATATTATATCTTATTATTTTATTTCATTTAAAATTAGTGTGGACTCAAACTCAATAAAATTTTGAGATAAAAAATTATATCAATATATAATTAATAAAAAAAGGTCAAAATTGTTATGGGTACATAAGCCCCACCCCCTATAAGATGCATCCGCCCCTGACGGGGACGATGCTAGGCTGAAGCTTTCTTTGGATGAAGTGTGCAACTCTATCATGTCTACGATATTTTGTTGCAGCATGTATACCTGTCAGCAGATATTTATAATGGTAGGGTGATAATGTTTCGTGTTTTGTACTTGTACTAGCTACTTGAGTCATCAATTAGGGTTTGAGGACAACAAAACACATACACAACAGAATGGTCCCAAAGACGCTCTGTGTTCTGCAGGCAGCAATCTGATCTCTTGGGCATGCAGTCCCTTCGAATTCGAAAGGGTTATTATCTTTGAAGACCCGTAGATAATGAAGGATTAATTCACAGTTTTTTATTTTGACTTTTTTGTTTCGCCATGTTTCTGTGTTTGAATTTTAGTGGGAAATAAAAAGTCTGAAGCATAAGATTTTAAAATTTTATAGGTTTAATTCATTCTCTCAAGGAAATACAATATTCATAAAATATTATGTTTTTTATAATCGGATTTAATTGAAAATTTTCATACATTATAGAAATTTAGTTAAAACTTTTTAAATTATAACAATTTAATTAAAAAATTGAGTGAAACTGTAGAGATATGTAGAATAATTAAATTAATATTATATTATAAAGTTTTTATTCCTATTCATTTCCCTCCAAAATCTAAATTTAGAAAAATATCCTAAGAAATAGTTGTTGCAATTTTAGATCGGAGTGATGACTCTATGTATTATATAAGAGTTATTGTTAGATATTTCTCTATATTTACCAAGAAAATATTTTACATGTCATCTGTTCAAATTGTTAGGCATTTGCGGTGATAGATCACATGCTTAAGTGAAGAGATAATTAATATGGAAAAATGTGGTTTGTACCGAGTGAGGCACTCAGTTAAGATTCATGGATCCCATTTTAAATAGGGTTTAATTTAAGTTCATTTATTATATAAAGAAATTTTATATTATTATCTAATCAAATCACTTTATATATATAGCTTTTGAAGTAATTGAGTGATGGTCAAACTTATTTTGTTAATATAATAATATACAATTATATAATTATGCAAACAATTATTATAATGTTGTCATGAAACCATTTGTCCCAAAAGTTTAAGCTATTAGGTTATGACACATCAATAGTTTTATATTTAATACACCCCCTCACGCGAATGCCTCTTTTTTAGATTGAAACGTGGATAATGCACAGGCCCACCATATCTTATGTTGAAATTTAATTATTTTTATTTAGAAGTAGGGGCAACGAAGATAGAACTGTAGGTCACTTAGTCGTAGAGGCTCTAATACCATTTGTTCCAAAAGTTTAAGCTATTGGGTTATAAAATACTAATGGTTTTATATTTAATAAATATATCAAAATTAAATGTTTTTAATTAAGTGTAAACTTTAAACATAATGCTTAATGGCACGTATAAAGATTTGTGATAATACATGCGAACTGATAAAATGAATTGATTTTTTTTTCTGCGGTTTTGACCGGTGATAGTTCCTCTCTCTTACCATATTTTTAACTAATAGCACCGCTTAAAGTTTGAATTATGTAATATAAATGTTGAATATGATGTTAACTAATAATGGGTGATCTATCCATCGGGTCAATATAACGGTTTGACATCTATAACACTTATTTTAATTGTGACCACCATATATTTATGATTGAAAGTAATGCATATCCATCCAATACTAAATTAAAATCAACACTTATTTAAAGTAGGATCACTTGATATCAATTGAGGTGTCTGAACAACTATAGACAACTAACATAATTCATTTTCGCATACTTTAAAATATTGTGTCGATCAACTTTTGAACACCTTTTGGTGCATCAATTATGTCAACAGAACCCATAAAATTTTAAGAAATAAATATCAAACTATATTAAATAATTATTTATTATAATAACTATCCATCATAATTTGACATTCTTTTTAAATTGCATTAGTTGATTGGGTGCATATATAAAAATTAAATTCTATAGGTAATGAAATAGGAATGTTGCATTCTATTATTGGAAAGCTTTAAAATATAATAGAAAGAAAATAGGATGAAAAGAAAAACGTTTATCCATACTTAGATTTCTGCCATACTTAGGGCTTTAACTAAATCGTGCTACAATACGACTCCTGGCCTCTTGGGTAGCAAAAATCTTCAAAAAGGTACTCCTAAAAGGACAGGTGAAATTATCCATAGACCCTACTGAATGGGGACTATTCATCGATGCTGATTTGTGCTTTTGCGCGTGTAATTAACCACGATGATGATGAATTGCATTATTATATATAAAGGTGCTAATTGGTACTCAGTTTAGTTACATGTATATGCTGGTACAAGTGCCGTTATTTACACATTAAAATAGTGCATATACTATATACCATAAAGAAAAAGATAAAAATAATGTTTTCTCTCTCTTTCACTTTTTCGCTCAGCTTTTAATTTTTTTTTATCTGTTTTAGTTTACAAGTTTACATAACTGGTTTGCAAGTTTTTTGCACTATGTTTACAAGTTTAAGAATAGGTTTACAAGCTTTTTACACTATGTTTACAAGTTTTTAAGACGGGTTTACAAGTTTTTTATACTATATTTACAAGTTTTTTATACTAAAACTTGTATACATAATGTAAAAAACTTGTAAATATAGTGTAAAAAACTTGTAAACCCGCCCTTAAAACTTGTAAATATAGTGCAAAAAACTTATAAACCCGCCCTTAAAACTTGTAAACCCATCTTAAAAACTTATAAATATAGTATAAAAAACTTGCAAATCATTCATATAAACTTATAAATCAAAACAGATGAGAAAAAAATTGGAAGCTGAGCAGAGAAGTGAAAGAGAGAGAAAATACTATTTTTATCATTTTCTTCATGGTGTATGATGTATACACTGTTTTGATGTGCAAACATTTTTCATGCCGCTGCCGTGTGCCTCCTTATCCATCTTTTGAAAAGGTCAAGCAATGATTACTTCAGTAATCATAGATACTCAAACATAGAGTCCAGGCAATCTTTAATGCATAGAGGACATACAGTGAATTTATTAGTTATACTTGCTCACAATGTTTGATCTTCATCTACTTTAGTTTTCTCTGCACAAGAATTATCCTAAGGCAATAGGCACCTAAAAGTGGGTTACTTCCACAATTGACCTAACACTTCTTCATGCATGTTTCTTAAGTGAATAGCTCGGTCGGACACCACATCTTGAATCAAAACTTTAAGATAATAAGTCATGGCTCCTCCACACATTATATACTATTCACTCAGTCCATTCTCAATCCATGTGAGACTTCACTTCTTACACTTAACCCTAACACCTATATATGTTAAGTTTCTAATAACAAAATGAAAAACTCGTGGTAAGTTGGTACACAAGTGATTTAAGGAAGGTCTACATACGCTGAAAGTGGATGTAGAGACTACATCGAATGAAACTAGCATGCAGTTAACGAGGAGATAAAGAGGAATAACGAGAGAAAAATAAATGATGAAAAGTACGTGCATTCTTTACGGTTCACAGCTGAGAAGCAAAAAAAAGGTGCTAAAAGTAAAATCAATGGAGTGAAAAGGACACGGAAAATGAAACTGTACATACACAGGACAAATAATATGAATAACAGAAATACTATTTGGCAGAAAAGAAAATTGGTTAATTGGCGTTCTAATTTACTCCTTGTGTTCCTTTTTAAATTAAATATCTCTTTTAAATTTTATATTCAAATTAATGTAATAATTGAATTTCATTTATTTTTTAAAAAATAATAGTAAAAGATTAAAATATCCTTTTATTTTTTCTCATTGTATTAAATTATATTCACGTACTCTGTATCAAATTTTACTCCTTCTTTCTCCAATATTCACATTTTGTAAAGATATTAGAAATAAAAATCTAAATGAATTGAGAGATATATTGGGAATAAAACTATTAAATGCTCATTTAAAACTCAAAAATGACATTTAATCTACAGCACAAAAAAACTCAAAAGAAACATTTAAAAAAGAATGGAGGGAGTACAATTTCTTTGCGTTTTAAGTGCGAAAAATCCTCATACTTTCTCAATTTTAATCGTTCCACATTGGTTTTGTCAAATTAGTTTTATACTTCTTTTATTTTGTATTAAGTCATTTTTGAAAAATTATGTAATTTTGGTACATTAAAAAGTAAAAATATTTGGATACAATTTTGGGGAATTACGGAACACCATACATGCAATTTGAATTCTGAATAGCTAGAACCTGACCCAACTCCTCGATCGGGCTGCAGTTGGCTTATATGAATCTAGGACTAGGAGTGCGTACAAATGCTTGGCCACAATGCTCCTAACTCATTGATCCGAGCAACTGGTAGAGATCAATGAACAAAAATGAATCATGTATAATGCTTTTTGGTGATTATATGAACCAGGGTCGACATACACGTGGAACAAGAATAACGTGGAACTCATCCATGTAAACAACAGTGTTGCATAATATCTGAAACATTGAATTGAGATGTCTTAAAATATTATATAGATAACACCAATTGTCCATCACATATATAGATGTTAAAAAATGTAATCACCGATTATATAGATACATACTAGTAATTTATCTACAAACAGTATCATGCTAAAATTATAGCAGTCAGTAAAGCACTACAATAAAGAATGATGCCGGCAGTCACCAAAAATGCTTCCCCTGTAAACAACGACGAACTGGATTATCAAAAGAACATATGGATTGAACTGAAGTCCGTTAATCAACATTGCAATTATGCTGAGATATGATCACATGATGGCACAAACAGGAACAAATTATTCCTATTTCCTATCTCAGCATTGTATTGTACTCTTTGTCAGAATCATAGATGAAGCAAAGCAATGCAGCCTTGGGGGACTATTTGTTAGTTAATCCATCGCTTAAGATTAAGGCTAACCAACTGCCAAATTTCACTGTTTCATGTTAGATTACAAATTTAATAAATTTATTAGAACCAAAAATGAAAACAATCAATAAGGGAGAAGAATATAGAAGACTGAGAATTAATAATATCCTGTTCTTTCTTTCTTCTTCTTTGTATTTTTTTTTTTTGGAGTGACTGTCGTGAGTGGTGGTGGGCTAAGTGGCTTTTGCGACCCCAAGTACAAGTCTCCTCATTTCTTAGCTCACACTAATATATATATATAATGTACTGATAAAATACATTTTTTTAATGAAAATCAAATTTACTATATTGATGCAACATTATGTGATTAAATAATTCTATAAAAAACACACTAATTATATCAAAATTAAACTGAAAAATTGCTTAGCAGCTTATATATTTTTACCTTGCCTCTACTTGTGGTCAAAAGCCACACGTGTCCCAGACATTGATTCTTGCGCATGAGCTCTTGCATGAGTCTTACGCTTACCCTTGAACATTGTTACTAGTCTCTTTAATTGTTCCGCGATTCACCCCTTGAGTTAGGACGTGACCTATAAAACCTATTGGCTATTTCACTCTGCTTTTGACTTTAGTTGAGACATGCCACATCACGTACGGAACAGGCCACGCTTATGTAACACGTTCTACAAACATTAACGAAAGACAGAACCACGTCAATGGAACATGTGGACAAATATATGGGGGACCATGTCACATCACCTTCCAGCCAAATTTCAATCAAAAGCCAATTACGAATCACAAAAATGTTCTACTTTCGGGACTGGTGGGGCCTCAGCAAAGTCGGCATGATTGATATTTGAGACATGTCAAACTAATTTAAGCAGATACTACATGCAGGAGCCTCGTGCAGCTCTGGAAGATACATCAAGGATTCAACAAAACGCTTGGGAGAGATCAAGATAAAAGCTATAAACCTCATATTTGCTCTTCATTAGTCAAAAGACAATTAAATTCACAAAACTAGAGTTGACGAGCATAACTCGATCAAAAGGAATTATACAATGTGAATGGTTTCAACAAGGTTCACATCAGCTTGTGTCTGTTGTATCCCTAGTACACTTGAAACTTTTAAGCCGGGATGTTTTTCTCCCGTTTAAGATGAATAATAAAATGAACACAAGAACACGATAAGCCATGGCCATAAGAAACAAAACCAACAAATTTTTCCACTTGGAACTACTGCTAGGGGAGATATTGTACACATTTTGGAGAGCTTGGAACCCTGATATGGTCCTTACCTGCCCAACTGCAAAGGAGGTGCCCAGATACTCATTCTCCAATAGCCCCTACAAGATATGCACAAGCTAATGCTTCAATAAATACCCATCAATGGAAGAAAAGAAAGTGGAACATCCACAAATTTTAGAAAAATGTACTGCTTGATCCTCCTAAGAGTGCATTCATTTCAGATTATATTGACAGAAAAGTGATTTTTTTCACATAGAAGCTATTCATATCAGCTTCTACGCAAAGTAATTCCTTTTGTTGAAAAAAACCAGTTTTCTGTCAAAGTAATGTGATAAAAACACGCCCTTTATTTTGGAAGCCAACCCTAAAAAATAATCAGAAACATACATACAACTTATACAAGTCATAATCTGTTCGGAAGTAATTACTTACCTGAATAGAATATGTATGAAAGGCTATATAGGATACTGGATACGTCCACACAGGCCCAGGTAAAGAATTTCGAATTCTAAAATACCCTGCTGAAAGCATCATGACCACCTGAAATGATGTACATATGCATCAGTAGTTAGTTCAAAGAAGTTCAGAGAATACCTAAGCTCTTTTGTTATCACCACCACAAAGCCAAAATATATTTTGAGCAGCACATAACATTTGTTGATATTTTACAGCTAAAATAAGTGGACAATGAAACTCACATGTATGCACAAAAGCGTCAAGAGGCTCCAAAAAACATCTTTCCACAAAGCAGCCACAACTAGCATTATTCCTTCATTCACTAAAAGAGTCATGAAAAAATTCAGGACAAAGTACATTAACAAGCTGAACTGATCTTCCAGTCCAACCAGGAAGTAGAAGACTAGACTTGATGAGATGGAGATGAGAAAAAGAAATGGGATGCTGGACAAGAGCTGCGCAAGCAAAAATACAAATGTACTGGAATGCTGGTTTGATTCTTCACAGGCATATATCTGCAAAAGGGCAGAGAATTTAATTCCATCAAACTTTAAAAGATTACAGAGTGCAACTATGTTGAATCCATAATCCAATCATCATGAGGAAAAAAAAAGAAAGAAAGAAAGAAAGAAAGAAAGAAAGAAAGAAAGGATATTTTATATGTACATAACTGCTGATAATATATTTAGGCATGTAAGTTGAATTTTCTTTTGCTTCTTGGCTCTGAGGGAAAATCAACTATAAAGTGCATCATTCACTAAACATGGCAAACAGACAACCCAGTGCGAGCACCAAATTATGCTTAACAGAAGTAGTTCAATACATTCTGTCAATATAGAATTCTCGCAATCATAATTACTGCATACTACATGTTTCTGGGTTTCCCGTTTTACATTTGATTTTGAGTATTATCAAGTGCTTAATTTACTAAACACACACAGAAAAAGTACTAAAAATTCCAGCAATCAACTATACTTGGACACCACTTACTCAAATGAGAAGTGTCACATGTACAACAAAAACCTACAACTTTTTAGACTATGTACAAAGAGACAAATAAAATTATGGGGCTCTTGGGGAAAGAAAAATGGTTGCACCACAACGTTATTCGTCTTCTTGTGCATAGTGTAAATATGTTGTAGGTTTATGTTGTACGCAAAACATTTCTCACTCACATACCTTCTGCACATACAACAATGTCCACTGTCATACAGCCATATAGTTACTACATGGTTCTTGGATTTCAATGCAAACATTGTTGTTTCCAACGCAAAATTATAATACTTTGGCTAGTGTTATCGCATCAGTATTAAACAGACCATTGTTAGTTATATCACTTCAAACTGTGAATATGCTTATAGCATATGACTAGCAGAGTTGGGGTGACAGAAGTATTTCTGTGGCAACAGCTTTCATGAGATTTCCTGTTAAACTTAACCCATGAAAAATTATGTGAGTGTCTTAATTTCAATTGCATTTCATTTAGTTTATAGCCATTATTATGCAAGTATGAGAAGTCATTTTGTGTTAAGCTTCACATGTATAGCATATTTGGGGTCCTATCCTTATAAGCCATGATTTTGAAGTAACTATTAGTCTATCATCTAAATCTAAAACTAACACAGTAACTAACAGGACATGCTCTTAGCGCACATTTTCCTTCTAAGAAAAAAGAGTGACCATATTACAGAGCTTGTAAGTTTTTGTATTTAAACTTCTCATTATTTAGTAAAATCACCTCATAAATTAAGGCACTGCATTGGGTGATTGAGGTCCTAATAGACCAAAGCATTAAACAGAAGAAAAAAAATCCACAATGCAACAAAATTTGAAATACTTGCCAAATTGGCAAATTACATTTTATTATATACATATTAATCACATCATCACAAGCTAATAAATTGCAGTAAAGTGAACAACCAGAAAATTAGCAATATTACCTTGATTTCTTTCATTAGTGCAGGCACCCTAGCAATGCTTAGAAGCGAACAAAATGATACAAATACAAAAATTGCTGCAACTCTTGTCTGCAATGTAGGAGATAGTAAAATTAGTTCGTAAGCATTATGACTGTATCTAGAATTGTTGGTATATGAAACTATAAACTACAAAAGAAACCAAATGCAATTGTCACGTCCAGACTTACCACAACAGAAGACAGAGAATGTCCCAAACCAGAGAATACAGTACCAATACACAGTGTGAGCAGCAAGTAAAGAATAAGATGAAGCCAGTAATATTTCCATTCCCTAGAAACAACTAGTAAAGATCGCCACGTCAAAACTGCTATCCGGGTGGCGGTGCTAGCTTTGCCTTTGCTTTTGAGAGCTGGACCTTCCTGGTAAATCAAGCATGTTTCAAATAAAAGATCGCAAAAGTTAGTTATAGGATTGAAAGTTATACTAAACTGTAAATGTTTTACCCCCGGGTTTGGGCTTTATATGACTAATAGTAAACAAGAGCACAAGACTCAGTCAATCACTAAATTTAAATTTGTAACGGATCAGCACAAGTAAAACAATTAAAATCAATATCAAAAGAGATCTCTGCATTGACAATATGTAATATGATATTTATGAAGGACGGGGCCTATGGTGAAACTCCCAGTCCTCCGTTAACAGATGATCTGGCTCATATAGCAGTTATCAATGTTTTCCTCAATTTCAGCAAATATTATTTACCTTCTCAGTGAGTTTCAAAATCATAGTCTCTACAGCAGCTGCATCCGCAGATGACTTATAAGTTGCTTCAAGTGTGCGTATAGCAACAGCTGTGTCCATGTTCACAGCAGAAAAATCTCCATTGTCATCCTATCATGATAATAATGTTAATAACCTATCACAAAAAAGTCTAACTTGTAACATCAACAATACAATCAGCACAGAAATCATCAAACTACTGGAAACAATTACCTGCCAGTTTTTACACATTGCAATTATCCTGTCAAAATCTGTATTAATTGCGCGTAGAAAGTGATCAGAAGGACTTTGCATGATTGGGCAAGGAAATCCAGCATTTGAGAAGTGCTTCATCAACATAAAATTACAGCAGTCAGTAATAAGATAAGTGTTCCACTTACTAGCAGAGAAAGTTATAGACAACCATACACCATAGCAACCTTATGAAGCACAAAAATCAGTGCCCCTTATATTTTCAATTTGTAGACGGAACAGGATCACTTACCAGTTAAACACATCAGATTTCAAGTGCAACAAGAAGGCATGGAAGGTAGGTTACCTGCAAGCAAGCTAATGTTTCTCCAAAGAATAGGGTATTTCCATTTGAAAGAAGACATATACGGTCAAAAAGGCCAAAGACTTCTGTGCTACTCTGATAAATGGTTAATATAAGGGTACAACCAGTGCTTGCAAGTCTCTTCAATGTAACCATCATCAAAAGTGCCGAGACGCTGAATAAAAATAAGTGAATTTTGAAAAGGGTCTAAATGGCTCTAAAGTATGGAAGCAATCAAGCTTTTCCAATATAAGGAATTTTAAAATTGTAAAATAAACACCTGTCCAAATGATAAAGAGGTTCATCTATAAATAAGATACGCGGTCTCATCACGAGCTCCCTGGCAATACTGACAAGCCTTCTCTCCCCACTAGGGAGTCCTTTCATAAAACAATGTCCGCCTATAAGTTTATTTGCATGGTCACCTAAAGACATTGCATGTATTGCATCCTCTACCACACTCTTTTTCTGAAACAAGAAACCAGGAAGTTGAAGTAGGGCTGAATAATACAGAAACTCCCGCACAGTGAGGGATCCAATCAGAGTGGTTTCTCTCTCCACATAACCCTGCAAATTATATACATGTATAAGTGCTGCAACCTAAAAAATAACAAATATTACAAAGCATGTGTGATTTTGCCATACTGATCACTATAAACAAAAAGACCATTCAAATATTAAACAGAATGAGATATGAACTCACATATGACCCATAGAGCATGTGTGATTTTGCCCCATTCACGAACACTTCACCATACATCCTGGCTGAAGGATGCAATCTTCCTGAGACAAAGGGAAAACTCATTTTAGCATTGGTATTCAATATAAATGGGAAGATCATTAAACGCTTAGTAGGAAAGGCCAAAAGAAGCATGCTTCAAGACCTGCGATGGCTCTTAATAAAGTAGATTTCCCTGATTTAGCAGGGCCCATAATTACAGTCATTGTCCCGGGTAACGCATATCCAGTCGAACTCTTAATAACCTTATCAGAGTACTTCCTTTTTCCCTTTATTGTAACCGTCAAATCTTTCCAGGCAACAGAAGCCCCTGCAATTTTCCGAGGAATAACTGCCCCGTCTGGTAGTTGTGGGGATGGCAAGGACCCACTGTTGATCTTTGAGAGAGAAGGAGAAGCTGGCGTTGTTGCAGCATTAATAGAGTCACCTCCTTCCTCAACTCTAAGGTCAGTATAAGTATCCTCCCACTCTGGTGAATCCTCAAATGAAATGGGCTGCCTGAGTGAACCAGGTTTACGCAGGTAGAAAAAGTTACTTGATGGCACCCTACTTGCTGGGCTGCTAGCTGAAGACGACGAAGACCTATAATTATCTGATTGAGACTGTATTTCCTCCATGACTCTTAACTCGTTTTTCCTGATATCAAACTTTATGTGTCATCTCATTTCATAAGCAGCAAGATTCTTCTCATAGCATACCCATACAACTGTGTTGGCAAACATCTAGCAAAACACAACCCTCCATGTGCGTCATTTCTATCAATAGAGAGCACTGGCTATCAAACTGCCTACCATTCAAATCACAAAACCAAAATTAAGAAGCAAGAACAAAAGGAACAAAATTTAATGCCAAATTGCAAATTTAATATAACCTCATTCATGAAAAACGGGTAGGCACCACAATCAGAACAAGGCAATCCACTAAGTATCTCGCTATCTTCACTCATTTTATTGGAGAAGAAACTTACTATTAATATCAATAACTAATAATGGAAAGCTCAACGAGATAATAGAAAAATAAAATCAAAATGGAATATTTAAACCGAAAAAAAGATAGAGAAAAAACAGAATCATGGCGGAACCTTATCAAGTAAGAGGGGCATCTAAGAGGGTCATCGAGGGTTGAGAGAAGGGGGGGGGGGGGGGGAAGCCATAGCCATAGATTCCAGCACAGAATGCAGGCTTCCCCTATTCCTACAGTTTCCATGATACAAACCCCAAATGTTTTTTCCATTAAAATTGTAACAAATGACTGGAAAATCAAAACTTGTACCCAGGATTTCTCATTAATACAATACTAGGCATGACACACCTCTTTCAGAAAACCATAGTGGAACATAAAAAAAAAAAAAAAACACTTGGATGAAACATACTGAACATAAAAAAAAATAGGAAAAACTAAAAACGGGTGATTAAAAATCAAATATTTATCTGCTATGCTAAGTTAAACTGAGCAAACAAACAAAACCCAGAAAAGCTTCCACCTGAAATCGAAGCTTAAGACCTCAAAGTCTCGAACTTGAATAAACAAATGAGAAAGAAAGCGACAAGGGACATACCTGGATCTAAGGAAAGCAAGTTGTTAGAGTGAATGTCAAAGCACTCAGCTCGAGCACAGCACACACTGGAGAGAGAGAGAGAGAGAGAGAGAGGACAGAAGCTGAGTAACACAGACAAGTGTTCTCGTTAAGTGTTTGGTTTGTAACTTGTGTGTTTGAGAACATTTTGCATTTGGGTTGATTTGACCCGCACAACCCGCGGACGCTGCTGTCGTGTTTGTGTGCGTTGCTCTGTTTCTTTTCTTTCCTTCTTAGCATTTCGCATCTCACTTTATCTTTTTGTTTATTACTAGTTAGAAACCCGTGCTACGCACGGTTGATTAGATTATAGGTTTTCTAATAAACGTTGTAATCGTTTTGATTTTAAGCGAAAACATCTTCAATGCCTTGAACGAAACACATTTAAGATGAAGTCAATTACTATAATTTTGCCAAGCATATTTTGCCCATAATCTCATTCTAATTCATTCCTGCATGTCAGTAATGGAAGTGATTTGAGTGACTCACTAAAGACTCGACAAAATAAGTGTCCATTATATTTTCACCATGTAGAATTCTCATTCATAAATGAGTAGATTCAGAAGAACTAAAATTAACACATAGCATGAATAATAGCAACAACATTAAATAAGTTTGATTGTTTAATAGTATTGTATAATATGAAGCATTGCAAATTTTACTTAAAAGCCCCAATTATTATAGTTAATCATCCTCTAAATTGAGTTCCTTACTTAAATAATCCAAATTCTTATATACTATGTGGTCAAAGGGATACTGTATTATCTTTACCATGGACACATACAAAATATTTTTCCTAATGAATCAATAGATCAAGCATATAACCAAGCCTCAAAAACATTTTAGTATAATCAAAATTTATAACTAAGTTTCATTCATGGTGTACAAAAATAAAAGCCAAATATTAGGAAATACACAATTTAAATACATTTTGGAATTGACCTAACAACACACAACAATGCTCTCATTTTATAAATTGTTGAATATTTCCGGGTAAACAACGTTTCTAGTACAAATACCAGGGCGCCCATCCTCATTGCAAATTAACATTTTCAAACCCTCTCGACATTTCACCCGTGATATAGCTACATACAATTGTCCGTGTGAAAATACTGGACGTGGAAGAAATAACCCAACATGTGATAGAGTTTGTCCCTGGCTTTTATTAATTGTCATCGCAAAGCACAAAGAAAGTGGAAATTGCCGTCGCTGGAACTTCAATGGAAGACCCGAGTCAGAAGGAATTAAATTCATCCTCGGGATATACACTCTTTCACCAATATTTTTTCCTGTGGTAATCCGACAACCAATAACATTATTGCCCAAATCAGTAACTGTAAGTCGTGTACCATTACACAAACCTATAGACTGATCAATATTCCTCAACAACATAACTGGCACACCTTGTTTGAGTCTTAATTTGTGATTTGGGAGTCCAGAGCACTTTATTTGATTTAAAAATTCAACAGTGATCCAATCATGTTCAATACCAATATCAGCATCTGACCTACAAACACAATCCGAGCTGAGATACTCTTTTTCATCACATGGTATCATATCAATAATGTAGTCATTAACTCTTTCAACTGCTTCAACAGTTGGAGCCAAAATAGCTTGATCTTCAAAGAATTTGTGGTTCCCAATGTTGTCCAACAGTTCCGGATAAGTGTGCGACACAATAGCTAATATTGGGTCATTCCAATCTAAGATTAATAGATCACTTGGAATATCAACTTCAAAACCGCAATCAACTTCATGTCCAATTTTACCCTCACCAATATCCAATATCCATTTTGCAAAAGATTTCAAACTTTTGAGGTCACCATTAGTGGAACATGACTGAAGACGCATGTTTTTAGTTAAACTCAAAACCTCGCAATCGCTCCACAAAAAAGAAGAATTAACACTGGACATGACAATATCAGCTCGGCTTGCCTTTGGGATCACAGGCAATATCTGTCGAAAATCACCTCCCAAAATAACAACTTTACCACCAAATGGTTTAATGACATTATCACTATCAATGATTCTCATCAAGTCCTTAAGAGTTCTATCCAAAGCTTCAAAAGCCCACTTATTTGTCATTGGAGCTTCATCCCATATAATAACGCTACAGTGTTTTAATAAGTTACCTTTTGGACTATTAGGCTTGATGTGGCACATTGATTCTTCAGTTAATTGCAATGGAATTGCAAAGGTAGAGTGAGCCGTCCTACCACCCGGCAACAGAAGTGAGGCTATCCCGCTAGAAGCAACATTGAGCACAACCTTTCCTTCAGAACGCAATTTAGCAGATAAAGCTTTCCAAACAAATGTTTTACCAGTCCCACCATACCCATGTACAAAATAGAACCCACCTCTTGCAGAGTTAACAGCATCAATAACACGACAATAAACATTCATTTGTTCATCCGTCAATTGTGGAAAGTACTTTTCATGCTCAACTAACATGTCATGCTTTGAATATTTAAGCTCATTCAACAATAACACATTGTCCATGTTATAAACAACATCAAGTTCTGGATAAGGCATACCATAAAATTCACTCAAGGATTTCCCATTCTCCATTAACATCTTCTCAATCTCGAACAAACAAAGGTTTTGCAAATCCCCATCCTCAATTGTCAAATCTACAAAAAAAACTATAGTTAATGACATGTAACAAATAAAAAAAAATAAGCATGAAAAGGAATATGAGTAAAAAAGTCTCAAACCTGGACGTTGGATTTCACGTCTTTTTCCATATAAAATACCATCAGCCAATAGATTCCAAGTTTTCTCCCAAACATATGAAGGCTTACTCATTGAGTGTGAAAGTAACAAAGTAACAAATAGACGGCGCAAAGAAAGGCCTGATGATAATTCAGCAGCTTCTTTAATCGCATCTATGAACTCTTTATCATCAGTTAATAGCCCTAGTGCATAGCAAGCTTCTCGAAATGACTGATAGGTAACACTCCCAACAGTTTTTATATCATCAAAACTGGTGCATCCTTTTTGTACATTGAGCAATAATCGCAAGTAGAACAAATCTCTATTTCCGGGAGGTACAAAGTTAAGTCTACCTATGGAAATTCCCCTCTTCCTAGGATGCCACTCTCGTTGACCAACATTATACACAAATTTTGTGGGAAACTCACCATAAGTAAGATTTTTACCTTCCAAAAATTTTTTATTGGCTTCCATCCATGCAGTGAACATTGTGTTTTTCTCCTTATTTAGTTGTACGATGCTATCAATTGAGTCTCCTCCTTCAAACAACACACTTTGTTCCATTGGTAAATGGAATACCAATCTCTGAACAGGGGGCCATCTGTGATGAATATCAAAAGCAAAAATCCTCCACGCAGACTCACATGGAGACAAATATCTACAATCATAGTATTGCTTGATCTCATCGACTTTTTCATCAACACTATTAACCATCTCACCATCAGGTTGTCTCACGGTGACTGTAACACGGTCTGGTCCTTTATTTATATACTTAAACAAATACTTTATGGAATTAGATTTATTGCAGAACTCAAGATTCATGTGCGCATTATATTTCATGAGCATTTTAGGATTGTACGGAACAACAAACCTATTGTCAACCTCCACATCTTTAATCATAACACGAACACCTGTATCTCGTCTTCGATAAACTGGAAATCCATCTTCATCAAAATATGTTTCTTTCACAAACTTCTTGGGGAAGAACTTCGTGCATTTCCCATCTTTCATGCATGGGGAATTCAACCTCGCAAGTCCGCAAGGACCATGTACCATGAATTTCGTAACAACACCATACAACAATGGGTATCGTGATGGATCAGGCAATTCAGCACAAATCAAGTTATCAATTATTCCAGTAGGTTGATTGGCAAGACTGTCTTCAAGCCATAGTAATATGTGAGCGTGAGGAAGACCACGTTTCTGGAACTCAACAGTGTACATTCCTAAACAATGTTAATAGAAGTTAATGTTCAAATCACTTGGGTTGAAGAAAACAAACAAAACGATGAATAGTCATTGAATTTTCAACTTACCAGCAACCACTTTCCCAAAAAATGTACCCTTTTTAAAGTCATCCATCAACTGAATTAGCTTCATATGGAAAACTCGGCAAGTAATGTCAGGTCGGTCATCTACTGACAATCCTTTGTCACAGACAAATCTCCTAATTTCAGGCCAATTAGGATTGCAAGTCACAGTCAAGAATAAATCTGGGTATCCAAACCGTTTACATATAGCCATAGCATCTTGACAATTGTTGAACATGTACCTCCTACCACCAGTAAAAGAAGAAGGTAAAACAACGCGATTCCCAATAGACGTTGCATCAGTATCACCTCTCTCAATGGCTTCCTCTAATCCCCTTAAAAACTCACTTCTGATATTTTTTTGATTGTTTCTAATAAATGATAAACGTTGTGATTCAACCATTGAATAACAATCAACAATGAACTGCTGAAACAACCTTCTACTTCTTAAGAGTATGCCTTCCTCAGCTGATCGTTCTTGAATTCTAAATGCAATAAATTCACGGAGAGACACTCTTACCCTCTTCGGACAATTAGTGTTGCCCGCTCTGAATGGAATATCCTCTTGAAATCCATCCTCTCCGTACGGAAAAAGCAAAGGATATTGAAGGGGTATGTAAGCCGTATGAGTTTCATGCAATCTTTTTAATTGACCAGAACGACACTCAACTACAATGTCCCGACCATGTTCCGTACTATCAAAATCACCAACAATCAATGCAGCAACTTCATCAACTGTTGGTGTATTGTATGTACGGGCATCAAAACCTCTATTCCTAAACAAACGCAAGCTGAAATGATGGATAGGATTTGATTGATAGTGATCACGGACTCTTCTAAATGATTTTGCTAGAACATTGTGATCATCAATCATTTGAATAAGTTCACGAATCAAGGATTCATCGAGCTCACAACGCAAATCCATTGAACTATATATACCAGAATAAATAAATAAGTAATTGCTAAAAATATGGAACTATAAACATGACATGAACAAAATATAACAATAACATATCATACCTGAAATGTGATTTCCTGTTTCCCAGCTCGTTCAGTGTGTCATATATATATAACTGGGCAAATTTGGGCTTTTCACCAGCTATTGGGAGAAGAGTACCTATTCGGTGGTAATTTTGTCCACTAATTATAAACTGTGGTGGACCAGCACCATCATTCATAGATTTCTCAATTTTTCCACCGATGGATGTGAATGCAAACATACTATTGTAAGACCGAATATTCCCAAGAAAATGCTTTGACCTTGAATCATGCCCATTAACTAAATCATCCAACAATCTAGGAGGCTTGTTTAGTAAGGGGAGGTGAACTCTACCCTTACAACAACAGATTGAAAAATCAGGATTATTTGAGCCATCATTTTTCATTGCGCGCTCAGCATACCACAACATTGCACCACAAAATGAGCATTCACATATACAATCTCCAGAATCTACATATGCTGAACATGTAAGGAACACATATTAAGCAGTAACCAATGAATTATTGACATTAAATTAATTTCACGATAAATAAATAGCCTACCAATATGTTCACTTTCATTAAAAAAGTCACTATCCAAGTGCTCTCCAGGCATAGATGAATCCAGAATATTAGATAGCCCTACTAAATCCATAAATAAATAACATAGTTGAGCGTTAATATAGGTTTTTTCATTTAATGATGTATTAAAAATTTAAATATTACAAAAAAAAATACAAACCTACAAACGGTTTGCCTTGTGAAAATCGTGGCTGAGGTTGCTGTGTTACAAAGGAACTAACAACTTCATTATTAGTTCCATTTGTACCTATTCACCACATAACATTTAATAAATGAATGATTATATCTTACTTGAAAAAATGTAACAAAACAAATAGCATAACTTTGCTACTATCGCAAAAAACATTTTATCAATTCAATTACTTACTTAGTTTACCAAAATTATTTCGTAACCCCGAACCTTTTTTCATTCTCATGATGTTAACTCTGCTAGCTCTAGCAGCTTTTGACATAGCCTTATGACACCAATTAAGTTTATACTTATCAACCTACCATCATGACAACAAAAGAATAAGCACATATTCAAATTATCACTATCTGGAAAAAAAACTGAATTTAATTAAAACAGAGATTCCAAAAGTATCATCATTTTTTAGTCATAAAATGGTAATAACAATTATGACAATAAACAATTACCAAATCTTTTTGAGAAGAGTCCAAGTCTCGAAGGTATTGCTGGTTTAATGAAGTTACTATACGGCACAAAACAAATAAATATTTTAGTATTCACCATCTTGAACTAATCCGATTATTATCAAACACTTTATTGAAATTACAAAATAAAAAAGATCATAAAAAATTTTCGATCACCTTCTTGATGAGACTTTAGCAGTTTTTTTACACGTAATTTGTTAATTCTATATGTCCTAGCATTCTTTGTCATAATATTTTCCTTACCCATCCATGAATTCCATTGTACCTGGAACCAAACAATATATAAACATACAAATAACTCATAAAATCAACAGCACTCATAAAATTTGAATATAATTATAACACACACACACACACATAATTAATTTCAAATTAACCTCAAAGAAAGACATAAGTTATGAGACTAAGAATTACCGGGTCAAGCCCACAAGAATTGGTATTAACAATTATGGCTTCACTACTGCTTGATGGTTCTACAAAATCATAGAAAAATATGTCACTTTTGGAACCGCACAAGATCTAGGTCACTAAAGATTAGAAGTTAGTGAAAAAAAAAAACAAATCACAATATATCTAGAAAGGTGAAATGAAAGTATCGCCATGCATACGTTTTTGAGAAGCCCTCTTCATTTGCAATTGGCTTAGTCTATAAGCTCTAGCGATCTTAGCATTGCTCTTGTCAATAAACTGTCACAAGAAAAAGCAGAATATGAGTATCAATACAAAAATAGAATCATACCCCTGTTAAATCCATTGTTTTTAACATGTCCCTACACCAACAACATAAAAACAAAACCAAACCATAGAATTCCATCCACAATGGCTTAAACTCTCCATCATGGCTTAACATTTATTTTCAAATCCATGAATTAAATTTGGAAATATACCTTTCCAAATGGAAATTATAAATAGTGCCCAAAAAGGCTTAGTAACGTCCAAAAAACCATGCCAATGTTTGAATAAATAAAAACATCAACTGATTGTATACAACCTTTATTTTTGGTTTCAATGTTAAACCAACATTTCCGTAGAGATCACTTTTAGGTCTAAAAAAATTTAGCTTCCATAACATATGTGTGTTCCACCATGAAAAGCGTACGTGATCTCCATGGTAATTAATTTATGATAAAATTTAACAAAGTTTAAATAAAATTCAAACTCATTTTTACTTACCCCAACCTCTTTTTTTTTAATATATATCATAATCTATGTTCTATTTTTTTTTAGCCTTTAGTTTATACAACTAACATATCAATGGCCCAATTGATCAGCCCAAAAGTGCCCAAGGTCAATATTAATAGCACCAAAAGTATTGTTGTATTATAAATAAAGAGGCATATTTGTAATCTGCAAACAACTAAATTCAAATAAGTGGCCCATCTAGATAAGCCCGTTTAAACTTTTTATTTTTTTGGTCTGTGTGAAAACAAAATTCAATTGCTTGGCTAAAACAAAGACTAAGCCCAATATTAATAGCAACACTTGCGTTGTTGGTAGAATGAATACAAAATCATATTGAAGTTGTGTCAAAAATTGACACAATAAACTAATTGGGCCACTGATAAGTTCATTCAAATAACTGATTTTTGTGCAATACATTCAAGACCAAAATATATAACCAAATACTTGATCGAAACATAGTCTAACCCAATTCCAACAGCACTTCCTAAACTTAATAACTGGATCACAAAATATATCTAGATATTGGACCACCTCATCAAAGTAAAGAATAATCACCAAATCACCAACGACTTCACAAAATCCACCCAATATCAGCAACCTTCCAGTTAAATACACATACACAATTACTACATAGTCTATTCAACCTAACACACACACTAACATCAGCACATATCAGAAGCCTTAATAAAATACTAATAGTTAGTCTGAAACTACATTTTTCCCCTTGGTGTCCTCGACCTCAGAAGAACCTGCAGCCTCATTGAACTCATCTTGAAGCTTCCTCTTGGTAGGTGTAATAGAACCAACACCAGATTGGCCACCTTTGAGGCTCTCAGTGGGCATAGTAGAGTTACATATACGGGAACCAATCTTCTGCATCATTCCAAGCCAAGGAAAAAACTTACCTCAGATTTTGACAAAAGAAAATAATAAGAACTAACAATAAGGAAATAATAACAAAACCAATAAACTTGCCTTATCAAGCAAACCATGAACATCACTCACAGCTGAATCATCACCTAAGCTAATAGTAGCACCCCCTCCTACACCTATAGAATCCAACTCCCCTATACTCAACACAGGAGAAAATGCAGGAGAAAATATTGCCTATAACAAAACAAATCAATCAAAACCAGGTTCAACAAACTGACAACCTTAATTATATAAAACAAAAAGATTACTAACCTTTTTCGGTGTAAGCTCAGCACCATTCATGCTAAACATAGCCAACATTGTGCTATCATCACTTATCCGCTTAACACAAAAAGTGCCATGGTATCTATTGGGTGATACCACTTTTGTTTCAACTTTAAACAACAATTTTCGACCACACAATTCAGAGAAAACAGAAGGGTACATATTGACCCTAACAGACTACAATCAAAATAGTTAGATAAATATAAATTATTTGTGAATCACATATTCTCATAACAGAAAAAAAAAACAAATATATCAAAGAAGTTAGAATTATACCTCAGGGCTTTTCATGTGTTCTAAAAATAATTCTGCACATGTCTTTCGAAGCAACATAGAGCACTCACGCTCAAACAAAACAAATACAGCAGTGCCAGTAGAATCCTCAACTTCAACTTTCAGTTTGAATCTTGGATAACAGAGGGAAAAAAATTACAAAGTGGTAATTGTAACAAAAAATATGCATGTAACTTAGTAAAAGCAGAGAATAATGTGGGTCAAAGTTCCATACCTAGGAGACACAGAGAAGATGTATCTCATGCAAACATCACAATAATACATCCCTAATTCAGGCATAACTGATCTTCCACATCGACAGGAAGAGTACCACCAAGGGCCCTCCTCAATAGCAGAATTTATGGTTCCCATGATAATGAAGGAACCACCCTGATACATACATTTTAAAAATAATTGAAATTGATCTTGTAAACTAAGACTATTCAGGCAATAAAGCATTAAGTAAGAAGTTTTTTGGAAAAATACCTCTTTGTTCTCAGCTAAGTTCTCAATCATGCAACGGGGTGTTAGTCTCATGAAATCCTCATCCACACTGACATGAGGGGCCTCTTTATAGATGTTGACACCAAAGCCATTAGAGCTCCCTTCAATCGAAATGCTGCAAACACACACAACCAAAAATAGATAAAATGAATATCATGTATAAAACCAGAAATGTATAAGTAGGGATTAAACCAACAACACATACCTATTTTTAAAGTCACTCACTTCAGTAGCATCAGGATTAAACAAAATCTTAGTAGCAAACATAACATTTTGCAGACCAATGTTCCCTACCAAGAATTACAAATTTAAAGCACATCAGTAAATCTGCAGTTATAAGTAATGAGTAATGAAGAATCATAAAATAAATGATAATATATTCAAAAGGAAGAAAAAAATTGTTGACTATACCTCTAAAATTTTTGACCTTCACAGCTTGAAGGACAACCACAGGCAAATCAGCATCTCCAGACCGGACATAGGATTGAATTTGATCCACATATTCCCCAAACAAAGCACATTCAAGCTTCATGCTAAATGAAAAATGTAATAGCGACACAATCATCAATATAAATTTCAACAATAAAAATATAAGATATGTTAAAAAAAAGTACATAACACATGGTAGTCTTACTTCTCAGATGTGAGTTCCAAAACAGACATTCTGGACACCTTCCCATCCCTCTCATATTCCTTTGGTTGAGTAAGTCCAGTCATCAACCCAATGACATCTAATGAACAGCAAAAAATTAAAGTGATAGACTTAAAATTATACATAATAAAGTGAACAATATCAGAAAGGAAGAATTATTACCTATTAAGTAGTCAGTATCCAATGAGTCACTGAGAACATCACTGAATGGGATCGGACTCAAACCATAAAGGTCCACTTCAGGTAGTTCAATGGGACTCACAGTTGTTTGAAAGTGGAATATCACCTTGTAGTCATGCTTTGTAGTCTTGTAAGATCCCAGATTGGGCATCTTAACCACACTGCAGATCCTATAACACCTCCCCTCTTCCAAGATATTCTGAAACCTGGAGACCAAATGCCTCCTCACTGTGCAGTGGATCTTGTCACTCTGCAATAATGATAAAAACACATATATCAACCCAATCATGTCCAAACTAAACACTATCACAACAACACAGAACATATATTCAATGTGAATAAATAAATTGATATCTGAATCAACTCACATTTTTGTCCATAAGCACCATTTCAATACTACCAGCAACACTTCCATTGTTAAAGCTAGGTATAGTCCAAAGCCTAATAACTCTAACCATCAAGTTGATAGTCTCACGATAACCAGAAATATCACAAATAGCAACACATGAAGGAGCCATGTCTCAACAATAAGAGAAGCACTCAGCAAAATAGAAGAGAAAAATAAGAGAATAACAGATGATGCTTCAAATGTGGAGGTGACAAATGAACCACCATCTGTAGGTCAATTTATAGGAAATCAACCCCCTGTTGAATTTCTTAAAAATATTGGATGGGAAAGGTGTTCATTTGCCACATATTACGACAGCACAATTTTATACTAATCTATGTAAATATCTGTCACATAATATATGAAGGGAATCGAAACTTCCCTTTTAAAGCATAGAGATACACAGCAATAACGGAAACCAAAGAGTTGACCAAAAAATCTAAATAAAATCTGGCACATAATAAAATCACTCGACATAATAGCATAAAAACCAAAGAGTCCGAAATGAATCATAAATAAGATGGTCAGCAAAAAATATTGAAGAACTCTGGAACCTGCAAATCAAAACAAAAATGGTTAGATGGTCAGCAAAAAACAACATCGGGTATAACAGAAAGAACAAAAGAGAAATTTTCTAGGAAAAAGAAATCTCCATATAGGCTAATAGTGACATTATATGGTCAGCGCAATAAAACAATAAATATAAAAATGATGAAACTGCTCAAATCTATAAGGAAAAAAAATTTCAACACAAAATCATATAACAAATTATCCCAAAAGGATCATAAAATTCATTAATAACATGCAAATTAAAACAAAACTCTTTCCCTAAACTAAAAATTAAAGTGATAATAACCAACACCAGATACACCAAAAACAAAAGAAATGACATTTTTTTGGAAGAAAATATCAACGTATAAGCCTTCAGTGATGCAAGACACTAAGATAAAAAAAACCAAAAACATGTAAACACTACACATAGATATCTGAGAAAGTGTAAAAAAAAAAAAAAAAAAAGCTTCCCTTTCAACAACAGAGAAAAAAAGAAGTCGAATCTCAAAGACAAACTAATTTTTTAGCACAAAATCATACAACAAAATATCCCAAAAGGATCATAAAAATTATTAATAACATGCAAATCAAAACAAAACTATTTTCCCTCAACTGAAAATGAAAGCGATAACTACCAACATCGGATATACCAAAAACAAAAAAAAGGAAATTTTTTTTTGAAAAAAATATCAACGTATAAGCCTTCAGTGATGCTAGACACTCAGATCAAGAAACCAAAACATGTAAACACTACACATAGATATCTGAAAAAGTGTTTAAAAAAAAAAATCGCTGTCAACAGCAGAGAAAAAAAAGAAATCGAAGCTTGAAGACAAAATGATTTTTCACATAAATGATCTAGATGTCTGCGAATAAGAAAAGGGAAGGGGATGCAAGTGACTTTTATACACAAATCCCTTGCACCCCCATCACAGATCAAAGCGGTGAGTCGATGATGAGACCAAAGAGGACATGCGTGACAGCACATAAGCACTCTGCAACCATATCAGAGAGCTAAGCAGTGAGTAGGTGGATGTGTGCAAAGTGGGTATGAGGTAAGAGTAGACAGTGATTTTGGTAAGAACACTGTGACAATAGCGCTCTGTTTCTCCAGTAAGGAAAAAAGCCTAAGGAAGTAATCCTGGTGTTAGCGGCGGCAGCAGAGAACCTATCATGAAAGAAGAATGAAATGGGCTAGGTTATAATTTAGGGCCTGTGAGAAGTAAGCATAAAAGGGAGTCTGATGGGCTTCTTGTAACTAAGGATTTGATCAACCACGTGGCTCTCTATATGGGTTTAAAACACACCAGGATGAAACAAAATTTAGCATGTATGTTGTGCGCTTGGCTGGGCTACCAACTTAGTTGAAAAAAAAATAAATCAAAAAACGTACAAAAAGGAATGGGCTGTACGAACACAATGCAAAGGCTATACGTGGAAGAAAAGTTAGATGTGGGTCTTCCCCAAGTGTAGCCTTGGGTGATTATTTTCTTTTTTTTTTCTTTTACTTTTTTTTCTTCTATATTTTCCCCTTCTTGTCTTTTCTTTTATAGTGGCAGCATTTATATTGGTGTTTCTTTCTTCTTTTTATTAAGGCGAGTGTAATGATGTTGGCTTCTTGGTGCCAGCACGACAATTCCAGTAACAGCCTAGGTGCCACCTACTCACCCTTTTTTTCCACAGGAGCTTTGGTATTTCAATATTTTAAAGTGAATAAAAGATAATTATTTTATTACTGTTAAATGTAAATAAATAAAAAAGATAAATAGATATCATTGTCATATTAAAATAAGTGTGCCAATAAATATTGCTTTTAAGGTATGGAAATAGTTTTGATAAACACCGATTCACACCCTTCAACCTTTAACTTTGATTTGATCACATCATCATATTGTTGTTGTATTTATATTTACGTAATTGCTTTCACACCTTCCAAGTGTCTTCGATCTGTTGATTAGTTTTTGTGATCACACAAAATTCTTCTTAACCTGTAAATTTCAATATTCAAACTCTTAATATATTTTATTATAATCTTTTTCTATGATTAACCACTATTGAATATAAAATAAAATGCCTTCAATATACATATATACAGATACACATGTTATTGAATCACTAGATATCATTAGTTATCATTTAAATTATTCAAAGTTCAGGTTAGTATTTTAGCTTTTTAGTTTAATAACGAAATATTACTGGATAAATCTAAAAGGCTTACATCATTATGGGAATTGTATATTCAACCGGAATCAATTTCTTCCCGAACCTTCTTCCTTCCTCAATCATCACTATTGTAATTATAGAGGAAATCTAGTAATCTTTTCTCGTTTATTTAGTTATAAGAAAAATGTCCAAGTTTCCTAATGAAATAGAAATATACTTTATAACTCACTCTTCCTTTTCTTTCCGCATTAATTTGTGTATTTCTTTTTGACAAAGAGATGGTGCTAATTGTATTACCATTAATCATTCTTTGATACTATTTTTTTCTAACCAAATAGTATTGTTGTAATAGAAACTCTCCACCAAAAAGAAAAGGTGCTATCCTTGTATATAGCATTGTTCTAAGTATGATTTCCGATATTATGCACAATGTGAATGTGATGGTAAAGTCGTTCGTGATTGTTCAGTAATGTATATTATATATCTTGGCTTGTCGTCTTCACATGACCTAACTTTCATTTTTCCATATTTTACTAGTTCATGAAAACGGTGGACCATTTTAGCTAGTCAAATTCAATCAAAATGCGATTATTAAAAATTAAATGCCATTTACCCTTACCTTTTATTTTAATAAAATACTTTATATGGGTACTCATTGGCATCCACTTTTGGTGGGCTACTCATCAAATCACAAAAATAGGTGCAGCAGTTGATTTTTGGCATTGGCGAAGAATAAAACAGAGTGCTACTCATGCATGACATGATTTGTCGGACCCATAAAAATACTCTTCAATTTCAGTCCAAATCATATAAAAAATTATGTTCAAGCAGCAGACACTAGGTTATAAAAATGTGTTTTTCCTAGTAAGTATCATAAGGATATTGGTTAAAATTTTCACAATAAATAAATTAAAAATTTTTTAAATGAATTTCACGTTTTGAAAATTTATCAATTACACCTTTGAAGGAAAAATATTGTTCGCGGGCTATGAATCATGCGATTGCACGCACAATAACTTACTGGGCATGTTGATTAGTTCCTAGTATGAGACTTGCGTGAAGCTTTTCTCGGACAAAACTTGCTTTATAAGGGAAATTCATGGTGTGGTAGGAGATAGCAATCATTGATGTAATGTACGTGGGAACATGGACAATTGTTATAGATATGTGTATTGTTTATACTAATTAAAAATTATAATTATGCAAGCGTAACATTGCAGGTAATAAATAAAAGAAAAAAAAAAACAGATTTAAAAAATCTCATTCCCCTTTTTTCATCTTTGCGCAATAGAAGATAGACGCAATCAATTGGGCCGCTTTCTTTCTTCTTGGCCTTGAATTGGGCGGCTTAATCACATAATGACCCATCATCTATAGATTCAAGCCTTAATATTTTTCACGGGCCAAGTCCAACATAGAAGTTCAATACAATTTGGGCACCAATAAACAGCTTTCCTGGTTTAGCTCAAATTGCATGACCAAAACAAGGTTTTTCAGACCAAAAAAAAAAAAAAAAATCAAAGCAAAGGTTTTGCTCAAACAACAATTAGATTATGAGGGGGTGTTTGGTGCAATGTATTAGACATGATAATATAAGTTAATAATATACGTTATGTTCTTTTTTGTTATTTGATACAGATAATGTATTGTATAATCTTATATGTCATAATTTTCTTATACATCAAAATATTGTATAACTCAATATAGTATGGGGAACTCATATTAGACCTGGTTTTTAATGTATAAAATCATTTTTTTTAAATATATTATTAAAATAAGTTCTTAAATAAATATTAATAAAATAAAATTATAAAAATAAAATTATTTTTAGTAAAATTATTTTATAATAAAATAAATATAAATAATATATAATATCAGTTTAGGTATATATAATAAAAAAAATATAATTGATAAACAATAAATAAAATAAAATAATAAATATTTAATAACAACTAAAGGTTTTAAATAAATAACAAATAGTATATAATATAAAATTATAAATTTAACTAATAAAACATATAAATAAATAATAAATAATATGTAATATATAAAAGTAAGAACTAGTAACTTAAATTTAAATAATTATGATTAAAAATATAAAATATTAAAATATATAAAATTGTATTTTATATATATATATATATATATATATATATTATTGAAATAATAAATAATTATAAAATATTGAAATAAATAACAACATTTAATAAAAATTAAATTATAGTTAGTAAATATTTACATAAATATAATATTTGAAAATTATTATAATAAAAATTCCTATTGTATTATAATTGGATTTTATTTAATATTTAATTAAATATTAGAATTATTTATAAATAAATATTATGATATTACTGAACATAAAATCGAATGTCTTATACAATATTACACTAAATACTATATAGTATTAAAAATTTATCAAGTCCTATATTATCAGTCATTATCCTATAAAATCTTGTACTATCAACTCTTATTCTATTAGGCGTGCCAAACATACCCTAAATTATTACATGACCAAAAACAACATTATGTTCGACCAAAAGATATTATGAATTATCACAAGTCCAAAAAATATTAAAAAATATCACAACCCTTTCTCTTCTCAAACAAGGCTGTATTGATTGCTAATACGGTCAATGCCGAATTGAAAAAATCAATTTATATAAAATCATGTTAAATTATATAACGGATTAGTTTGTAATCAAATAATACGTAATTTAAAAATCAATTTAATGTGTAGCTTATTATTTTCTTTCTGAGATGATCTCAATTAGTTTTTCATATTATTGAAGAAAGATAATATAATGGATATCTAAAAAGAAAAATAAAATTAGATACAATCAACTTCAAATATATTACACCAATTAAGAATTAATTAAAATGATAGATATTGTGATTTCTTAACTAAAACTCTCGAATTCAAGTTCTAAAAATGTAAAAAATCTCCTTGAAAGACCCCAATCCCTGGAATTTTTGTTGAGTTGGAAAATCTCTTTGGAAGACTTCTATCCCTGAAATTTTTATCGAGTTGGACAATGATATATTAGCACAAAAAAAAAAATTCAAATAGATTACTTTTAAGATGAGGATTATTTCTAAAAGATGATATTAGTCATCCTAGAATATTTATATTGAGAAATATTAGATGTATAATATATTTTTTACTAAAGTTTACACTATACAAAATAAGTGTAAAACCTAACAAAATATTTTATTTTTACGTGCAGTATAAATTTATTATAAAAATATATCGTGCACCTAATATTTTTTATTAATATTTATTTGAAATATGAATTCACTGTATCTCCATTTCCATACTAATCTCCTCTACACGCTGAAGTATGACTTCAAAATTCATATAACCGTAATCGAAACGTTGACACCCCAATTAAGAAAAGAAAAGGAAGGCACCCTTACTCTTTTTTTTTTTATATATTTTTTTTCTAGGTTTGCCAACCCAAGCCAATAAATAGCAAATAAAAAATTAAAAAAAAAAAAAAAAAACCTCAGAACAAAAGTATCAGAGGTCTTCTCTTCAGCAAAGCAAGCTCTCTGCTTTTGGGTTTTGTTCTATCGACCGATAGACGCACCCACCAGGCTTCTTTTCTTTCTTTCTTTCTGATCTTCCAATTCTAATTCAATTCTGCCATCGCATCAATGTCTCACCAAGGCGAATCGTCCTCCGACCCGTGAGTCAACTCGTCCCTCTCCTTCATTTCTTTTCCTTCCCTACCACACTCACCACTAAGTACTAGTTATTCTTCTTCATCTCGTGTGTGTTTGTGTGTGAGAGAGTGAAGCGAGGTTGTTATTGATAATCGGAATTGTTTGGGAATTGCAGGAAATCGGGGAAGAAGGATTACTCGACGGCGATTCTGGAGAGGAAGAAGTCCCCGAACCGCCTTGTGGTCGATGAGGCCGTCAACGACGACAACTCCGTCGTCTCCATGCACCCGGAGACCATGGAGAAACTCCAGATCTTCCGGGGCGATACTATTCTCATCAAGGTCACTTTTTTAACATCCCTTTCTCTTCTTCACCACCTTTCCCTTCCTGGGTCTTCCCTCGATTCCCCCAAAAGAAAAACAAAAATTCTGTTGTAGGTTTTTGTTTTGCCTTTCTGTGAGGGGTTTCGAATTTTGTAATATGATAAGAGGACTAGATAAGTATTGTGTAGCATGGTTTTGTGGCTTGTTTGGTGGTGAGTTTGTTAGTGTTATTTGCTGGTGTATATGTTACAGGTGATTATGTTACTGTTATGCTACTTACTTTGTCCTTTGTGTTGCAGCAACTTTTAAGGGGCTGTTTGATTTAGATTTTGGTAGAATTGCTCTTGAAATAATTGATGTTGAAGGAATTGATTTTGAAATAATTGATTTATGTTTGGGAAAGAGTCTAGAAAAGTGAGTTTAGAAGAATTGATATGAGATGGAAGAGTAAAAGCTAAAATATTTAGCTTTCATTAGAATAAGCTTTTTTCAAAGTGAAACACTTCTGTTAAATGTAAAACACCAATCCAAACAGTTTCAATTTTTCTCAACCCAATTCTATCCACCGCAATATGAAAATTTGTGCAAACCAAACACACTGTAAGTCAGGTTTGGATTTGGATGTTTATTCATTGCAGGGCAAGAAACGGAGGGATACTGTTTGTATAGCTCTTGCTGATGACACATGTGAGGAGCCCAAGATCAGGATGAACAAAGTTGTGAGATCGAATTTGCGGGTTCGTCTTGGAGATGTTGTGTCTGTGCATCAGTGCCCTGATGTCAAGTATGGCAAACGCGTCCACATTCTGCCTATTGATGACACCATTGAAGGTGTCACTGGCAATCTGTTTGATGCTTTCTTGAAACGTGAGTTTCTATTCTGCCTTGCTCCTCCATGTTGGAATGTTTCTTGGTGCAGTTTCAGTTGCTATGATGCTTCAGTGGGGAGTTTGACATGTTTTGCGAGTTTCCTCTAAGTGAGAATAATTTGAGTACATTTTTAGTTGTTATAGGACTTTATTACTGAATTTGGTGGCCATGTGTTACCACTCCTGATACTTTGAAACTTTTGAGTTAGTGGGATTTCTTGATGTGCACCTCGTCAAAGACTTGCTGTAAAGATTTAGCCTTTGCTTCATGAGATAATTCTTGCAATATTACATAGAGTATCTCTGGGTCTTTTCTTTTTTCATGATTTAGTCAATATCTAAGTGCCTTTGTTGGCTTTCCTTTTCTTGGAACCCCTTTTAATTATCTCTAACTGGAGCTCTTACATTTGATGCATTCATAATTACATTTGACTAGGTTTTGCATGTCTTGATGTTTTTCCACATTGATTGTTTTATAAATGTATCTAGCCATTTTTCTTGGGAGACATAGTCTGGGGAAGTTCACCTTCCTGGGGCTTGATGTATTGCCTTTCCAAAATCTGATTGTTTCAGTTTCGATTTATGTCAAAGTGACCCTATAGCATCTATGAGTTCATAATGTTCAGTTTCCTGGATGCTATCACATGTGGAACATGTGTAATTATGTGCTTGTACAATATATTAACTTTTCTATGATATTTGCAGCTTACTTCTTGGAGGCTTATCGTCCTGTCAGAAAAGGAGATCTATTTCTTGTCCGGGGAGGGATGAGAAGTGTTGAGTTTAAGGTCATTGAAACTGATCCCGGGGAGTATTGTGTGGTTGCTCCAGATACCGAAATCTTCTGTGAGGGGGAGCCCTTGAAAAGAGAGGATGAAGAAAGACTGGATGAAGTTGGGTATGATGATGTGGGTGGAGTCAGAAAACAAATGGCACAAATTCGTGAGTTGGTAGAGCTTCCACTGAGGCATCCCCAACTATTTAAGTCAATTGGTGTGAAACCACCCAAGGGAATTTTACTTTATGGACCACCTGGTTCTGGGAAGACGTTAATAGCGAGAGCTGTTGCTAATGAAACTGGAGCGTTCTTCTTTTGCATTAATGGACCAGAGATAATGTCCAAATTGGCTGGAGAGAGTGAAAGCAATCTCAGGAAAGCATTTGAAGAAGCTGAAAAGAATGCACCATCCATCATTTTTATTGATGAAATTGACTCTATTGCACCCAAGCGAGAGAAGACACATGGTGAAGTTGAAAGGAGGATTGTTTCACAACTGTTGACTCTCATGGATGGATTAAAATCTCGTGCTCATGTCATTGTTATTGGAGCTACAAATCGTCCAAATAGCATTGACCCGGCATTGAGAAGGTTTGGTAGATTTGATAGGGAAATTGATATTGGTGTCCCTGACGAAGTCGGGCGACTTGAAGTCCTTCGCATACACACCAAAAATATGAAGCTGTCTGATGATGTGAGTTGAACATTACTCAGCTTTTAACAGTTGTTGGTATTTACTTCTTCTTCTTCTTTACTTCAGGCTGTGGGTAAAGTGTTGTGCTTATGATTCAATTCATGGATTCAAATCCCCAGCACTGTGCTATTTAACTAGGATAAAGTTTAGTTACCTCAACATCTTCTCTATAATAAAACTTAAATCCATTCTGGTTGATAACTATAGCTTTGGTTCTGATTTTGATTTTACTCTTTGACCATGAACTCTCTGTTGCTTGACTCTTGTTACTTACCTCTGTAGGTTGATTTAGAAAGAATTGCAAAAGATACCCATGGATATGTTGGTGCTGATCTTGCTGCCCTTTGCACTGAAGCTGCTTTGCAATGCATTAGGGAGAAGATGGATGTCATTGACTTGGAAGATGAGAATATTGATGCGGAAATACTGAATTCTATGGCAGTTACAAATGAGCATTTCCAGACTGCACTTGGAACAAGCAACCCGTCAGCTTTGCGTGAAACTGTTAGCATTTTTTTGTACTTCTATAATTGAAAATCATTCCTTGATCTGTTGATATGGCTTTCCTTTGTAGTTTGCTTTGTAATTAATTGTATTTGTTGACAGGTTGTTGAGGTGCCTAATGTCAGTTGGGATGACATTGGAGGCCTTGAGAATGTCAAGCGTGAACTGCAGGAGGTTATAAATCATTCTTTCCTAATACACAATTACACCTTTTTGCTTGTTAGTAATTTCTATACCAATTTAATCTGCAACTAATTTTTGTTTTTGTGGATTCAGACTGTTCAATATCCTGTTGAGCACCCAGAAAAGTTTGAGAAGTTTGGTATGTCACCATCAAAAGGAGTTCTCTTCTATGGTCCTCCAGGATGTGGAAAAACTTTGTTGGCCAAAGCAATTGCTAATGAATGTCAAGCTAACTTTATCAGTGTGAAAGGACCAGAATTGCTTACAATGTGGTTTGGTGAGAGTGAAGCCAATGTTCGAGAAATTTTTGACAAGGCTAGACAATCAGCCCCTTGTGTCCTCTTCTTTGATGAGCTTGACTCCATTGCCACTCAGGTTGGTTTTTGGTTACATCACTCTCCTTCCTACTTTGCTATAATAGTTTGCATTAACCATGAGTAACAGTAAAGTCAAATTTGCAATCCAAGACAAGGTTGTTATTATTGCTTGTTTGGAGAAAAAATTCCTGGTGATCTCTAGTCACTGAAGTTTTTTCGATGTTTTTAATACTTCCACAATTGTCTGCATCTCTTTAATTTGGTATTCTCATTATGCATGTACATCATTGTGTCATTCCTGCAGAGAGGAAGCAGTGTTGGGGATGCTGGCGGTGCTGCTGATAGAGTTTTAAATCAACTTCTGACAGAAATGGATGGCATGTCTGCCAAAAAGACCGTGTTCATAATTGGGGCAACTAACAGACCAGACATCATCGACCCAGCACTTCTTCGGCCAGGCCGTCTGGATCAATTGATCTATATTCCTCTTCCTGATGAGGATTCCCGTCATCAAATCTTCAAGGCATGCTTGAGGAAGTCCCCCGTCTCCAAAGATGTTGATTTGAGAGCACTGGCCAGATATACTCAAGGGTTCAGTGGTGCTGATATTACAGAGATATGCCAGCGAGCATGCAAATATGCTATAAGAGAAAACATAGAAAAGGTATAATTTCGATTAATATATATATATCTTGCTTGATTAAGTTGTCAATATGTTAATTACAAAACTCTACAAACTGTGGTTGAATTGGTATCGCGTGGGGTGAGGTGCAGCAATGTTGCCAGTAGTCTTAGTATGTTTTCTAATTTCAAGATTTTGATTTCTGTATGATACAGCTCAGTGAATTTCTTCTCACAAGGTTTGACCTGAAACATTGTGATTTATTTCAGGACATAGAACGAGAGAGGAGGAGGAGGGAGAACCCTGAGGCCATGGATGAAGATATTGTCGAAGATGAAGTCGCGGAGATTAAGGCTGCTCATTTCGAGGAGTCAATGAAGTTTGCGCGCAGAAGTGTCAGTGATGCTGATATACGCAAATACCAGGCATTTGCTCAGACCTTACAGCAATCGAGGGGGTTCGGAAGTGAATTTAGGTTTCCAGAGAGTGGAAATAGGACTACTGGATCTGACCCCTTTGCAACTTCTGCTGCTGCGGCTGATGAAGATGATCTGTATAGTTAGGTTTTATAAGTGGTGTATTAGTGTCTTTATAGGCTTTAAGCAGCCTTTCAAAGGAGTTACTTACTTCGGTGCCTGTCGTTTATTTAGCTTTTCTGATACCTGAATTACCCTTAACGTAAATTTCAGATATGGTATGTTTATGGATGAAAATTTTAGTATTCTCGAAAATAATTGAGCATGTCATGCATTCTTGGATGGTCTCACCCTGGAATGCCAGTTCTGTTTGTGTATATGTTTCATTCAACATCCATTAGGTTGGCGGGTAACTCTTGACTTCATCGGAACAGGACTTGAGTTCAAATTTTAAGAAGAAAATTTCTATAGAATTGTAATTCTGATCCTTCCACTGTTGAATAAAGATCAGTTTCCTGAATGGTTCAAATAGGAGGGACTAAAACGAATATTTCATCTAATAAAATCATTTAACAACTTTAACATGTATTTTATCTCTTTTTAGGGTTTTGCTAATCGGTGTTTTGAAGGAAACAAAAAAAAAAGGATAAATTTGAAAGTTCTTAAGTCGTTCCTATGTATAGAAGGCACTAAAACTCTTTTTTTTTTGCATTATATAAACTATTTTTATTCATTAACTACTATTGAACCTTTTGCATACTATTTGTAGTCACATGGTTGGCCGACACAATTTGGCACGGGCAACATGCATCTTGGCTCCTGATGTTGAAGTACTTAGTACATGCAGAAGTTAGGTTTCTATATAGAGAATGAGTTAAGAAGCTACTAATGTGTTTCGATTTCTAATAACTGGCATTGATTATTTCGATAAAGTGGCTTTGTACAGAGACAGCATGACCATCATTTCAGGGCAATGGAAGGGGAGTGCGAATCGGAACTTTTGAAAAACCGAAGTACAGAAATTTGAAGCTTCTGAAAAATATATGGAAGTTGAATTGTATATTCTTCTCTAGAATTTACGTTTACATGGAAAATGCATTTTTTCGGGCATAAGAAAATAACTTTACACCTTATTAGAGGCAAAGTCTGGGCTCTATTCATTGTTGCCTAGTACTTTATGTCCTTCTATTTCTATAATATTTATTATCAATTAGAAATAACATTATCAGAATAATATACTCGTATCATATGTATTGAACACCGCTGTTAGCTAGAGGATAAGGATACCAAGGTTCCACTTAACAAGTAATTCTAGGCAAGCCTTACATGCTCCTTGGATATCAAGTATCAATTATCAAATACAATCAGCAGCAACAAAAACAAAAAGCTATATTCACCCGTCAGAAAATAAACTACACATACTACATGAGGCTTCTACCGCACTACAATACGAAATTGAATAGCAAAACCATAATAGAATAACTAGATCAACTCTGTACAGAATACATTATGAAAGTTGGATTAAATATAATGATCAAACCCACTTATTCATCAAAGTATTATTGGTTATGTCACGTCATTCTGGCACTCATTTTCTAAAAAAAAATAATAATAATTGTACTTTGGAGGTCTCGTTAGACAGTTACAAATTTTAGCTCATTGTTGACTGATATATTACAATCAAATTTCATTCTCTATTTTGTAAATATTAGGCCAATATCTCACACATTAGCTAACAGGAAATGGCCGGACACTAACACGTTCCCCCTTTCCCATGCACATTGTTCAAAATTGAAAGTGACAATATAGTCAACCACAACAACCAAAGTAAAGAAAAACATACATGATTTTCTCATCTTCTAGCCACTCGTGATCTTGTAAAAAAAAAAAAACATATACAAATCAAAACAAGCCTCCTCCATTCATGCGATCAAGGTTTCCCTGAATGTATTCCAGAACAGCCACTTGAGCCAAGTGGCTTATAGTTCACGAATCTGCTTGGAGCTGAGCTATGCCTAAACCCTTTTGGCAAGCAACCCTTCACTTCTCTCACTTGGAAGACTTTCTGTTTGTGATCAAGCTGTGGCTTCACGTAAGTTTCAACTTCTGATGAAACTAGAGGCCTTGTTACTGTACTTGGAGCACTGGGGGGAATGATCCTTCCACCCATGGTTATGCCAATAAGAGTATTCAGTGAAAGGAGCAGGCAAAGGGCCATAAGGGAAACATATGTAGTAGACATTTATGTTATATATTTTTTTTTTTGGAACTTGTTCTCTCTGATTTTGGGCTTGTGAAAAGGAGAGGCTTATGAGAGGTTTTATGCTTGATTGTTGTGAAGGGCTTGATACTAGGTGCCTTAAATAGGCTCGTGAATAGGCACAGAAAATGCATAGGTCATTTTTGTACCGTACCCTCCATTACTGTGGAGTTGAGGTGTGATGGTGAGTTGGCAGGGTGGGTGCACCTTTTTGTCTGTACAACAAGTGAGGATGCTCGTGAGTGCATGTTATTGCACTCAGCCAAATATATTTTCCTGTGGTTTCACTTGTTTGCCTCAAATCCAAGTATATATTTATCTTTACTAGCAACTTGGGGAACGCAATTAAAGAACATTTAAAGGTTACATAACAATGTGGTTAAGAGTTTCTTGTGTTTTTCTTCATTGCAGTTGGTAAGTCATTGTAAGAATTCAAGACAATAATCAAATTTCTATATTGACTATCACCATAGTCTTTTAATGTCCCATTAAATTGGTTGGTTAAACTATAAAACGAACCACGTAAATCTTCCTTTGGGCTGGTAGCTTTGCCTCCCATCCACAAATTGTAAAAATTTCCACCTCTTAATAGCAATTAACTAACAACACCCCCACCAAGTTGCCATTAATTAGTACCACTTGATAATTTATTGGAGGCAATACTATAGATGAGATTACATTCAATGAGAGGATTCAACTACAATGCAATATTTTTCTCGTGAAGTTCAATTTTAAAGTAGAACATTAACCCCACTTCCCTCTTTTTTTTTCTCCCTCTCCCATAAAATTTAAAACTTTGTACAATGTGTTCCTAGGAGCAATTGGTTAAGTTTGGTCTGAAATATATAATAGACATGGTAGCAATCTGCAGTGTAACTACTGGCAGTAATAATTGGCCAAATAAAAAGAGAAGGATTTAAGATTATACCAGAAGCAAGCATTTACAGAACCTCCTCAGTTTGAGGGTCATAAATTGTGTGCAACCTTTACCATTTATGATTCACGAACTCAATAAATTTATATGTAGTAAACCGCTAGAGCTTAGAATGGATGAAAGAGATGCAGCTTCCATCACGTGAGGGGGTGGCTTGAATGTAATCCAATTTGAAAATTGACATGCACATAACTTATTTATTTATTGTGGAATGGGTTGCCATAGTAATTGCATTGGTTCGTTATTATTGTTGTTGATTGTGAATGAGAACTTACCCTGGAAAAGGCTAAAGGTTTCAGAAGAGCCTGCGGGACTTAAATTTACTTTCCTCACGTGAAACCCCTCACTAGTTGGAGACTTGGGTTCTACTACCTCCGAAGCCACAGACATAGAAAATCTTTGTCGATTTTCATATACATTTTTTTAAAAAAATATTTTAAGTGCTATGACCTGATTTGTTCATAAATCTCTCCTTTGTTGTTGAGGCTCATCGTAAGGACATTGTTTTGTTTGCAGCTGGCATACGGGCGATTATTGCTATTTTTATTTAATTAGTTTGACACTTAAATGTAGTTAGCAGGAAAATTTTATTAATTGCTCAACGAATTCGATTTTTTTTTTTTGTGTATATATAAATTTTAAGCCTAAGATTTTTAATTTCTTTAACTCCACCTTATCTTTAATTTGGCTTTTTTATCGTTGTTGATTGAACATAGTTCAATGGCCTTATTAAATCAGCTGTTGAACTTCAACCACTCTCCATTTGGTATTAATAAGTGATAATTTTGTTATAGATCCTATTCTCCGAAAATTTTCACTGGCTCAAAGGTCCATTCATGAATATTAAGAAAAATTTAGTGAAATTAATATGCTTAGAGTTTGTGAAGATTGGCTTAATGGAAATATCATTTTCCTATAAGTTATCATCTCATATGAATATGCCAATATTCAGACATGCAAATTTACTTAAAGAGTGAAAATAGATTATAACTGCAGGTGAATAATCTTACCTGCTATGGAGAATGAATAGACTCATAGAATCACCCATCATCTATAATTTAAAATTGTATACCGAATCCAATTACTAGCTAGATCTGAAAAGCATGCTAATATAAAGAGGTGCGGTTGCCCTTTAAAAAGAGGGAGTACGGCATTTACAGGGATGGTTCTTCTTGTCGGTGGAACCACCGTGCCAATTCATTGCAATCTTTATGGAGCCATAGTTCAGCTCCGGATACTGATAGACTCACATCACTTTCATCATTTTAAGAGCAATAGTTTTGTGTGGTTGGATCATTATATTGTACCATGGATCATTAATTGTCTTTTAACTCAATTGGTTAGAGATGTTTGTGCAGGGGAAATGGAGACAAAGTCTTGTTATTAAGGTTGTCAATTAAAATATTTTTGGTGACTTGCTGTTGTTGATGTTATTGCGGTAACCTTGCCCACGTGGCTAGGTGCAGGTGCTTTTTCTTTCCTTGGGCCTCTGGCTTCTGATGGCTGGAGCAAAATCAATGCCACTGCTTAATCTGGGCTTGTTTGCAATATATTGTTTGGGCCTGACAGGGAAAAAATTGGAGCTTTCTATGAGAATTGCTTTCCCAACAGGAGACAAAATATTGGACCAGAAAAAAAAAAGACAGCAGGAGACATAATGTTTGAACTTGGACAAGATCACAAGAGTTTGACAGAAACAAAAAATGGGTAATAATTTTCCATAAATATTCATTGGCGTAATTTCACTCTTTATTTGCAACTGATTAGTTACTACGTGAAGAAATTTGGGGATTGAAAGTTGCGTCGTGTATCTTATTCATCTCAAGCATAGCCAAAAAAACTAATTTATAATTACAAAGATAAGATAGCAGAAATTATTAAAAGCTGGTAGAGCATTAGTTGGATTGTGTTTATGTATCTAATAATAAAATGATATTTTAAGATATGACTTGGCACTAATTTATACTTTTATCTAAAATCATCAGATGTAGCTAGCACAAACATAAGATAGAGCGGCACATGAGTTGCCTAAATTTACTTGCAGCGTAAAATATTGCACCGTAAATATTGCAAATTTGAATATTTCAATAAATCATATTACTGTTCCTTTTGGAAAAAAGACTCTCTCGCATCTCCTGTTTATGTCTGAGTAGTGTTATCTACACTCACACTTTATGAGACATCCTGTCAATACACTTTCATCTACCATTGGATGAGATGTGGATCCCAAACTAAATGAGGTACACATCTCATCCAATAGTAAATAAGAGTGTGTCAGTACGGTGTGCTATAAATGATGAACATAAATAGCATTTCCCTTTATATCTATTGTGATTGTTTTTATTGATGATATCAACTATCAAAATAGTTAAAATAGTTCATCGGATTTGGCTTTAAAGTGAGAAAGTCGATAAAGTGATAGAGTGAGGGATCAATTATCATTAGATTATTTAGTAACACTCACACACAATAAATATGTAATACCATAGTTTTAAATAAAAGGGCTTGTTACCCTTATATGTCGCTCTGGGTGTCAGTTACCTTTATATGTCATTCTGGGTCCTGAATTTCACTAAATATGGACTCTCCATGTCCTTGGAGGGCAATATGATAGAGCCACATTCTTGGGATCGAAAGTCCCGATAATTGTTCTCTAGAGAAAAATAAATTAAAGAGTGATTTTTAATGAATTTTATGAAACCTTTAAATATTCCGTTTTTAACCTACAAGTATATAAAATTGTAAGAATTCTCAAATTTAAACTAAAATCCAAAATTTGTATTTTGATTTGTTGGAATTTTGATATTTTTGATATTTTATTTGAATCCAAATGGGGGGTATTTTTTTATTTACATTTATGTTTTAAAGTTAATGGAGAGAAAAATAAATGAGTATATTTGTAAATAAGTGAGCACTGAGATAACCAAGCCTAATACATACCAGTATTGGAATTACTATTAAAGAAACCAAGAAAAACCATTTTGGTAAGCATTGCTGTAGTGGTCAAGTGAACATTAAGGTGATGCAGAGGACAATTTTATACTCTCTGATAAGCATTACAGCGGTCAAAATCTTTATAAAAACCCCATTTCAGGTTCTAAACCCCATAACTGACCTACACACACCTCCCACTCCTTCTAAACGCGAAAACTTCACCTCCTAATCTCATTCCACCTTCTAAACTCCATTTTTTTTTCAATTCTTTCAAGTTTAACTCGAAATATTCCATCCTCCAAGCTTAAAGGTGATGTTATTTTGCTAGTTTTGTTTTATTTCCTTTAAGTTTTCCTTATTTAGAAGGGGTTCTCTATGCTTCTCAATGGAAAGGAGCTTTCTACATTGTTGTGGATGGATTCTTGGGCATTTAGATGTTTTGAAGGTTGATTTAGAGTTCTATTACTTTTATATCAGATATTGTTGTCAATTCAGCTTCCAAGTGTCTTGTTGGTGTGGATCTTCACTATCACCTCACCAGGTGAGTGGGTTCGCATCTGTTATCTCTATGTTGTGCATTAGATGTTATTTTCATGGAAATACAACTTGTTGTTTGGGTTTAGAGCTTCTATATAAGGATTTGAAGTTACTGTTAGTTTATATGTTTTAGAACTCCTGGTTTGTAATATCCTAGGTTAAAAAAAAAAATTTGGGAGACCGCCTAGGCGGTCATCAGGAAGTAAGTAGGTGCGGGAATTTCACTGGAAATCACCCAGGTGGTCAACAGAGCACTAAAAATACCCTATTTCAGGTCCAGAACCTTCCCACACTCATTTCTCGCCCTCAAACTCGAGCTCTCACTCCCAAACTCGGTTCCTCCACCATTTTGATACCTTCCAAGCTTCATTTTCAGCAATCTAACTTCAATTTTTCATTTCTAGGGCTTTAAGGTACATTATTCTCCTAGTTTTGTGCTCCTTTCTCCCTTTTCTCTGGGTTATTAGGGTGATTTTCTAAGTTCCTCAAGGGGGAGAGGTTTTCTACCTTATTAGAGACGGATTCTTAAATATTCAGAGGTTTTAGATGGTAATTTAGAGTTCTATGGCTACTATATCATATTATGCTGTCAGTCCTGCTTCCTAGTATGTTGTTGGTATTAGTTCTGCATTATTCACCCCTCCAGGTGAGTGGGTTCACATATGCTATCCTTATGTTCTACATTAGATCTATTTTCATGAAAATATAATTTACTGCTTGATTTTAGAGAAATATTGTACGAGGATTTGAGATTGTTGATTTATATGCTTAGAACTGTGGATTTTAGAGCATGAAACCTGTTTCTGAGAAAACTCATGGGACCATGTTTGTTATAATGATTTTATATAGAATTGATGATATATGTAACTATTAGAGACTTTCATGATTGTTTCAATGGATTCTGGAGCTGGTTTATGTATATAATATAGTTATAAACTTAAAAGTGCTATTTAAAGAAGAAAATAAAATTGTGATTGCAAATGTTGTTATTTGAAAATATGACGTTAAACTTTCTAGACTATGAAAAGTTTGATGATTTGAGATATGTTTTAGAGAATTAAACAAAAACAGTTTTAAAGCTTGAATCTTCATGAGATTCAGAATAGTTGACGGATACATATTCTAAGAGTACATGAAATCATGAATGTCTGCAAAAAAGGTAACCCATTAGGCATGATTTCACAGCTATGGTTATGCTAAAGTCAGATTGTTAGAGTTGTGAACTCATAACAACTGCCAGCTACATATTCTATGGCTTGAAATCACAGTGCCTTTAAGTTGGTGATCCCTTAGACATGATATCATAGTCGCAGTTATGCTAAGGTCAGACTGTTAGAATCAGATAGATTCAGAGCTAACAAGAGAAAAAGGCCCACGAGGGGCAAATTTATGTAGAGAAACCATCAAATAATGAGAAACCATGAAACTTAGCCCACGAGGGGCAATTATGAAACTTAGTCCATGAGAGACAATTTATTCAGAGAAACTGATGAGAAGCCATTAAACATTAGTCCACGAGGGACTAGATTCACGAGAAACTAAGCACTCATGAAACAGAACAGAGATAGAGAGTGAAACAGAATAGATATAGAGAGTAAGCGGAACAGAGATAGAGATTATTGTTCTTTTAGCAGTTATTATATGATAAACCAATATGGGTTTAGAGATGAAAGTGAATCAGGGGAATTGTTTGAATTTGGAAAGTGATGAATGGTATCTATATATATGCATGGGTTTTATTAAGTTATGTAAATACTTGATTTTTATTATTACTATTATTGTTATGATTTCATGCATTATTTCCTTGGTATCCCATGATAGAGGGTTTCAGGTGATGGCTTACTCACTGAGTTTTGATAACAAAACTCACCCCTCCATTCTTTTCATATTTTTACAGATACCGTAGTTGCTGAGGGTATCTCCCAGTTATTGACTCCAGAGGTGAGCATGATATTCATGGGTTTAGTGTGCTCCAGTGTAGTGCAGGCAGAATCCCGAACCTAGAGCATGTTGTAATTTGCATTTGGTATATTATGGTCATATTTGTTTTGTATCTAATGACTTGGACATTCAGATAAGTGTATGTTGACTTATATAGATAAATGATTTCAAGAGTTAAACTTGAAAGATTTGTTACAAGATTTTAGAGGTAATTATCATGATTTTAGAGAATATGTGATTGATTTGCAGAAAATATAATAATTTAAACAGACTTTATGAACAGAGCATGCATTTAGAGACAATCAGCAGGCCTTAAGGCTTACGTGGGAACGGAACTTCTCACGTGCCGGTCACGTACCCAGGTCGAGTCATGACATGGTTTTAGAGCATGAAACTGGTTTTAGATAAAACTCATGGGACCATATTTGTTATATTGATTTCAAAAAATACTAATGATATATCTAATTGTTATAAACTCTTATGATTATTTCAATTGATTCTGGAAATGGTTTATATATATGATATAGTTTTATAGCCGAATATGAGCTTTAGAAAAAAGATTGGAAATATGGTTTTAGATCTTGTAATTTCATAACATGATATTGGGTTTTATCTAGTTTATGAAAATTTTGACAGTAGAAATGTAATTTAGATAATAAATCAAAAGGTTTTAAAGCATAAATCTTCATTAGATTTGGAACAGTTGGCAACTACATATTATGTGGGCTTTATAAAATCACAAATGTCTGCAAAGGGTGATCCCTTGGACATGATTTTATAGCCACAATTATGCTAAGGTCAAATTGTTAGAATCAGATAAATTCAAAACTCTCAGAGAATTAAAAGATTTTAAAGGTTCTTATATTTAGATGGATATGTTTATTTAGTTTAGATAGTAGCTATAGAGAAATAGTTAGTAAGTTAACGGTTAAAATTGATCGTTAACCTTAGTATTAAGTTGCCCAAGGGCAATCTCACAGAGCAAAGCAGATAATGGAACCTATTTAGGTGTCCAAATTCGGTTCTTTAAGAACCACAGAGCAAAGAAACAATTATATCATAATTGATAAACATAATCACATAGTAGAGATTATTGTTTCTCTAGGAGCTATTACACTAGTGTGACCTTGTTTGATTTCGGATATGAAAGTAACTGAGAAAGTTGTTTTTGAGTTGTAACATAATGATTATGAAGGACTTTTAGAAATATATATATATACATACTTGATTATGTAAGATTTTTTAGTACTATTAATGTTATCATGATTTTTATGTCAGGTAAGAGCTCATTCACTGAGTTTTTGAATAAAAACTCACCCCCTCTTTTCTCTATTCCCCTTTACAAATACAGAAGCGGCTGTGGGGCCTTCTTAGCCATTAGTGTTCCAGCAGCAGTAGAGTATAGCCAGTAAGCTTCACTTAAGTGAAACATTCTCATTTTGTTTAGGGTGCTTTAGTACAATTGCAAGCAGGATCCCGAACCTTATATTACGTTATGCATTTGCATATTATGATAGTATATCCATGTTTTGTATTTAATGACTTTATTGTAGTAGTTTTAAGGACATTTTGAAATAAAACAACTTATAAGTATATGTTGTATTATGACTTCAGACTTTAGAGATAAATTATGAGAATTTTAATACTGATTTTATGAGTTAACAGCAAGTGATTTATACGTAGAAAATGAAACTATATTTTAAATAAGCTATAAATATCATGTTTACAAAGCATCCCAGGTCATGAGATTTACGTGAGAATGGATTTCTCATATGTCGGTCACATGTCAAGGTCGGGTCATGACAAAATATTATTGATTTGCTTTCTCAAATTACCAACCTCTCATTGTAGAAGAGACAAATTCTAATTTATCAACATAACCGAAAAATGATACTAGCACACAAACATTCCACTTGTATTCCGGCTTCTTCTCGACATTGCTACACACATGTGTTTTTGCCGTCCAAAAGACTTTAAAATTTATTGAAATTGGAAGAAGCGTATATCAAAGGATATTGTGTTTATTTGATTTAGATTTCAATAGAACTGCTTTTAAAATAATTGATGTTGAAGGAACTACCTTTGAAAGAATTGACTTATATTTGAGAATGAGATTAAGAAAGTAAATTTGAAAAAACTATTTTTATTTAAAAATGATAGTTTGGAACAAATAATTACTAAAATAGGCATTGTTTTTTTTTGTAAAAAAAAAAAAAAAAGTGGGACTTGTGCGATGAGATTGGGTCCATAAGCACGGAGTTGCAATAACTTCAAATATGGAGCAATAAGGACATGGGTAAAATGGCCATAACAACTTTTTTCTGTAAAGTTCAACAAACAAAAGCTAGTAAAAGGAATTATTTATTTTCAACTCAGATCACTTTTAGTGGCAGTAAAATATGTACCCAAACAGCATCACTTCTATCCAACTGAATTATATTTAATACAACGGGACAATTTTTGTTGACCAAACATGCACATCGTGGCAGAGGTGAAAATGAAGCCCCCTTTCACGAGATTTGATTATTATAAAAAAAAGAGAGAAATCTATTCAATTGCGTTAAAATTAGATTAAATTAAGTAATTGATAATTTTCAATGATTCCATTATTCACAACCTAATGACTTCAGCCTAATCAATGTTTCGCAGTTTACACGGAAAACCAAACCAAGTTAATTTATATGAGACGAGCATGCATTAACTTGTGTTAGCAATCTGTTTGGCCGTTTATCAGATTATATATCTGACTTGGTATATACCATGCTTCAAGAAATGAGACAGGTCAACTTCTATAATCTGAACAATAATTGATTTGCAAATTCAGAATATGAATTCTTTTACTGATTCCACTCCAATATATAATGGAATATATCAACTTAAATTAACATTCATCATCTAGATCTGCAATGGCGTATTGATGATGATACCTACCGCAAGCAATTAAACAACTCCCCACATATATGAATCTATTGTCCATTCCATACAAGCCAAAATAGAATATTCTATGTCTGCATACTAGAAGATATAGATTTCTGATTTAAAAAAAGCTTTTCTGATTAACAAAAATAAAGCCTTGTTTATAGAAAAAGAGTCCCGTTGCTCACAACGCAGAATATTCTATGCCTGCTTGCTGTAAGCCTGTAAGGTTTCTGATTAAAATAAAGCCTTACTCAGTTACTTGTAGAAAAAGAGTTCCCATTATTACATTTTGTCTCATTTTCTAGAGATGTATTATTCATTTATTTGAACATCTCAAATTGAACATTTTGTCTCTTTCAAAATTTATCTTTTTATTTGTTTCTCACTTTTACTCACATAATGTCTAAGAAGATACACATGTAAAGAAAAACATTTCTGCATTTTCCCAAAGCTGTAATTGTCTTCCACATTGGAGTCTTAGGCACGACAATTTTCTAGATATATAAGCCACTTGCAAACATATATAGTTAAGGTTTTTTTTTTTCTACTTTCTAGCTTAGCTTAGACATGAGTTGGAGTTGCATTTGCGGGTGTTGGTGCTGATTCCACACGCTTTCCTCTCTCAGAGCGGCTATTCTCAGCAAACTTGAGGCTTTGCTGGTGCAACCCTTTCTGCATCTCCTCCTCATTCCATTCAGAAGTGTAATAGTACTCTTCAGTAGATTTGGTCACATCCCTTGAGGGTGGTAGGAACATGCCACCCCACTGTGGGAAGTGAACTAGGGTCACAGGAAGAGTGCAACAGACAATCATGGCACCCATCAAGGAGAGTCCTACGGATGTTGAGAATTTGGAGGTTGAAAAGAAAACCAATTGGGTCAAACCAGAACCAAAGTTTCCACCTGCACCAGTTAGGCCTGATATGATCCCAAGAGACCTTCTAGAGATGAATGGAATGATGCCAAATGTTGCACCACATGCAGCTTGAGCTCCCATAGAGAAGAGGATCATGGCCAAAACAGCAATAGGAAGTGAATTGGCACGGCCAAGCCATATACAGAAAACCCCTCCTAATGTTTGGAGGATCCAGAGGGTCCAGAGTCTACCCCTCATGCCAAATATCCTGGCTGCAAAATCAGAAGCAAATCCACCAAAGGGGCGTGCAACTATGTTTGCCATTCCAAATGATGCAGCAATGATTCCAGCAGTGTGTAACTTGAGATTAAACCTGTTATTTTATTAATTAAATATGTAAGGTTAATCTTAGTTGAAAAGAAAAAAAATACCACTTTGTAGAAGGAGTTGCATGTTAGGCCTTGAGCTGAAACTAACCTGTCATAGAAATACTCAGCAATGACATTGTCAGTGGTTAATTCAACTCCCATAGAGTATCCGTAAAGGAGGGCGAAAATCCATGTCCTGTAGTTTGTTATGGCGTACCATAGCACCTGAACAAAAATTGTAACCAAGTTCATTGGTTAGTTCAAGTCGAGATATTTTTCTCTCCCCAAAATTTACCTTGCTTTCACCTTTTTAATAAATTTAGATATTAATATATCAGTTGTGTTAACTTATGAAAAATGTAACTTTTACATCAATTTTGAACACCTTAAAGAAACTATGTTAAGTTAGGTGGTGAAATATAAACTAAAAAATTGAATAAACAATGGAAATATCCTTTGATTGAAGAACCATACTAACCTTGGAGAACTTGTCTTTATTAACATTACCCTTCTTCTGTAAGGCACCAAGGTTTCCATCTGGCAAGTCTTGGCCTAGTGTTAAGACCAGGATCCCCATGATCACATGCAACCAACCAGGAATGAAAAATGCAATTCTCCATGCAGTGAAGGGAGTAGCCCCAGCTCTCCTGATCAATTCATACACCAATGGCATTATGAGCTGAGTGGCCCCACCACCCATGTTCCCCCACCCAGCTGCTGTCCCATTTGCAAGCCCTATAATCTTACTATTGAACATTGTGCTCATCCAGTATTGGCATGAGACAAAAGTGGCCAAGGAGAAGCCAATCAAGAACCTAACCACTATGTAACCAGCTGCATCTTTCACAAATGACATGCAGAACACTGTTGGGGCAGAGAGCATGATAAGGAATGCGCATCCATAACGTGGGCCTAATAGGTCACACACTGCACCCATTGCAAGCCTGGAGAAAATGCTCCCAGAGACAGAAGCAACCCCGGCATTTCCAATGTCACTTTTTGTGAGGTTAAGGTTGTCACGGATTATGGGGACAAGAGGGGCTGCTGCAAAGGTTGAGACAAAGCAGGTGAAGAAGGAAATCCAAGATAGGTGGAAGGTTCTCATGTGGGGATTGGCTAAGGAGAAGAGTCTGAACAGCTTGGCCTTGTGTTCTGAATCAACAGGGAGGGCAAATTTGGCTGTGGTATCAGTTGGCACCACTGGGGAAGAAACTGATGCCACAAAGGTTTGTTCCTTGCCAGTTACTCCATGCATGGAGCTTCCTGGTGACCCCTCAATATTCTCAGCCATTTGGAAACTAAACTACAAATGAACTGAGAAAAATTAAAGAGGAAATGTTGATGCAGAGATATTGAATAGAGAACAAGTGTTGGTGTGTTGTGAAGGGTATAAGCATAGTGCATTTATAAGGAAAATTCTTGTGTAGGGAATATGTGTTGACAATGTCAAGAGTTTGCCACAAGCAAATTGGATTCCCAACTAATATGATGTGAAGCTTTAAACAAACTATGTTACTTAATCCATTTCGCCGCATATGCATATAGTCAACATGTAAGGGCCTCACGGTATATCCCAAAGGCAAACGCATCATGACATAGAATCAACTTCAGTTTAATTTACCAGTTGCCAAATTAATTAAGTAGTTTTTTTTGGGTACTACATGTGTGTGCATGTTTCATCATCAACTTGAGTTCATTATCCGCGTATTAGCTGCACATTTTAGTTAGCTAACTAGGCTTATTTTGGAGGGGTGGATTTCTGCTGCAGCTAGCATTGTTAAACACTTTAAACACAGCATTACATCAACTAAATATTCCTAACAGCTAATTATATCCCATTTTATTTTTTATAAAATAATTTTGGCTTGACCATATCTTATCAGAGAAATAAGAAAAATAAATTACTTACTTTGTAAATTACTGAGGCGTAAAGATACTTTCATGTAGATTTTTTATAGTTATGACAATTAATAATTATGTTTTATTTGTTAATTCACCATGTTTCACTTGATTTTTTTTTATCATTGTTTGAAAGTCATGTTAGCCCAGCTCGAGATTTGTTAAAAACAAAATAACAAAAAGGATCACACTTTTTTCCTGTGTAATCTCTGTTTTGTTGACCTAGGTAATCTCTAACACCAAGAACTGTGCACGACAACGACATGCATGGATCTTTTTATGAAAAAAATTGGATTAATTCTTCCTGCAGAGCCGACTGACATAACATTTTATCTTATGATTTAGAATTTAACTTTGATATACTCATTTAATTTTAATTAGATCATTTTATTGATATGATTTTTTTAAATAGTGAGTGAGAGTCAATTTCATATTTATTAATTTATTGATGTGATAATATATAATTAAATAATAGTATAAAATATTTTTGCAATATTTTTTACCTGTGATTTTATGGGTTTCTTTTTATTTTTATTTTTACTTAATATTCTCATTATTTTTATTTACTTGTAACTTTATTTTTGTTTTGAATGAAATATGTGTTATTTCATTTATTATGAAACCACAATTAGCTTCTTCTTTTTTCTTTTTTTGCATTGAAACATGAGTGTCTTTTGATATATACAAACTAGAATTGAATGATTCATTGAAGATTATTCAAAAGTAATAGAAATGTGTATGAAATAGAATAAGAATTTTGACATCAACAACTTTAGAATTTTAATTGCACAAAATAAAACAATAAAATGAAAAATTTTGTTTGTCACAACTATATGGCTAATTAAAAGTATTTTCCAAATCACTAAGTCAGCCTAGTTCAATTAATTATAGTTCATTTTTCATATTGTGATTTAATTTTGACATATTGATAATGCAATGTTGCACTCTATCATCTAATCATATATCGCTTACATATAACCACTGTTTCAATGATTATGTAAATAGAAGAATTTGGTTAGATAATTGTGTAAAAAAAATATACTGTCAGTATATTAAAATTAAGAATAAACAATAATCATTTTAACATATCCAAAATCTTTTACAAGAAAATTCCACTCAATACCTTCAAGCCTGCTTAAAAATTAAAAATATTTATAGATCATTCACCTATAGAATTCAAACATCAATTTTTAAATATGGTTCAAATTTGTAATCCTGGCAAGTTGTAGCACCCAGCGGCTATATATATATATATAATAGGGCCTTGACAAAGCAAAGCGACTTGCAAGCCAGTCAATTGGAGGGGCTTTGATATATCACATAGTATATGCATTTACTTCCGTACGTATTAGCGTTACTTCCCCTCTGAATCCATTTTAATTGTTTCATCATGTCCATGGCTTGCTCCAATATATGATTGAAAATTGAAATGAGAACGCCTTAACCAATACAAATCACCAATCAAAATTAATAGCTTGGTCGACATAGACATGTTTTTGTCTTTATAGGTTAAAATTAATATTAACAACCCATTTAGTGTCTCTCACTTGGCTCTGTAATTGAAACTTGCAGCGGCTGATGGCGACTGAAACTATGCCGTATGTGCCCCTTCGTGAGCTCTTAGAGATGTTCCGCTTGATAATATGTTGTTCATTATTGGGTACATGAAGAAGCGTAGACCCTTTTCTTTTGAATTTAATTTTAATATACTAATAATATAAAAAAAATTTATACTATTATCTAAATAAATATCTTTTTTTATATGACTTTTTAAGTAATGGAGTGATAAATAATTATATTTGCTTATATGTTATTACATAATTGGATGAATATATAAAACTTTTTACAATAATAATATATTCTGATTAAATTCTTTTCTTTTTGTTACTTTTTAAAGGATGTTTGGTGATAATGATAATAATAATCTCTTGTTTACATCTTCTATATATACAACAAGGCGTTTTACATTATTTTTAGTTAATTTAAGCAATTTGATTTATTTTATTCAAGTCCTATTGAAATAAGTTAATTTTAAAGTGGTATTATTACTGCAGACCAACTCATGTCAAACTAATTTGTCAGAATTCAATTAGATATTGATGATTTAACTACAATAAGATCTTTTCAACTTTATAAGAACATGAATTGATCAAGGTAATGTTAAAAAGATACTTGTGTCACAAGTGTGGCAAAAAAATTCTCTTTCTCTCTCTTTTTTTTAATGTTAATTTCTTTCTTCCTTTTTTAATTCTTGAATTACTATAGAATAAATGCAAAAAATAATGAGAATAAGAGTTCATTACTTACACATTTTATGATCGGTATTCAAAGAAATATTTATGGTGAAACGGAGTCAATATACTCCTGAAGCGATTTAAATTGATTAATTTACATACTAAAAAAAAAAACTAAAGCTTAACAGTCATGGAATTATATGTAGGAATTACATAAGACGTAGCTTACACAAAAAGATTACAAATAAAAAAAAATGACCAATAATTCCATAAGCCTGCTTTATTGTCCTGTACTAAATTGCATAGACTTTCTTTTATAACGGCAGAAATACACCACCTTCATGTTCATTCACGCTTTTTTTTTTTTTTTGGTTGGGAGGTTCATTCACTCTTAAATAATGACAAGTTATCGACTTTCTTTTATGACAACTTTTTGCAACTATTCCTTTTTAAGATTTTCCAGCTTTATAATTAACTTGCATGCATACATGCACATCAACATGCATGCATTTTTAATTAATTAACCAGCAAGTTTTCCAAGGCTCCAAATTCACCAAAAATTTAAAGCACGTATATTCCTTATCTATAATTGCTGATATGATAAGCACTTAGCTTACTCTAATGACAAGTTATCTACTATGCAACTAATAATGACATGTACTCCTTTAATTTTTTTTGGCGTAGTGGCACGTACTCCTTACTCTTGTTCAAGTTTCCTAATTATATATTATTAATAAAACAAAGTCAACTGTAAAGTCCTAATTTGCTGGATAAGCACCACCAGAAAGCTATTAGGCAATGATACAGCAATAATCGCATGCTTCGATCATCCACAGCTATTTTGATTTTGTTAAATTTCTTCGCTTGTAGTTCAGAGGATTCACTTTGATTCCATCCTTATTTGTTGTCCCCAAAAAGGAAAAAAAAATTCCATTAAAAAAATAGAGATTCTAAATATTTTTCTTTAAATCAACGAGCTAATTAATCCATACAATGAGTTTTGTAACTTCTAGTTTAGTCTAATTAAATAACTACTTAACTAATATAAACTACAAAGCCCAATCCGAAACATAGCGATTATGAAGAACATGGAGCATGGCTTGCTTTGGCCAAAAACACACATGACTTTGAGGAATAGGTCCAATTGAAACATACTGTGTGCCCCAGCAGTCTCTGAAGTTCCAAAATCGAGAGCATAGCTCGAAGCTCTATACCAGTAACGCGCGCGTTGCACCAAGATCAATATCTTCTTCTATGGTACAGACCACTCACAAAAATAAATACAGAATAGATAAGAATTAATCAAGAAATAAAATTTATTTTTTTATAAAAATATATGAATAAAACAGGCTAGAACTCTATTTCTTATCCCTTACAATCTTTCTTAAGTAAAATAGTTGTGCAACCTTTACCGCATAACATTTAAAAACTACAAATATGCAGCGAAGTTACTAAGCATCAATCTATATGTCCAATAAAATATCACTTCCTGCTAATTCGAATATATGGAGTCGACAATAAATCATTACAAACCAACAGTTATTTAGGTTTTTAAATATGCACATCATCAAATGCTTGTACTTCCCGTTCTTTGGACAGGTTTGTAGAGCACAACTGTAACATATTTAGAACGAAAGCGATGAGTGAATCCCAAAGCCACCACAGATCTTGGCGGCTCTCTATTCTCGATATAAAGATGATTTAGGATAACATTCTGTGGCAATGGAAGAGTTACTGAAGTGTCTATACTAGCAGGATAGCCCAGTAAGCTGTGTTGCAAATGTGAAGGGACCATAGGTGGATCACGGGCCTCATCTTCATTTCCTGGGTATACATTATTGTAACTGGAGTCGGGTGACTTTGGAACTTCAAATCCCACAACAGTTGCTTCATCCTGCGGGAAGATTGAATATTTAGACATGCTGCTGGCAAGTAACTGATGTAAAATGTAAATATATAAGAATAAATCACTCACATGATTTTCGGCATATGAGCTGCTCATCTTGGAATCAGAGCCAACTAACAGTATGAATTCATCAACTAGAGCCCAATCAAGATACCAATAAGCCTGAAGAAAGAGCAATTCTGCTTTAAATCAGGTATGCAACAACAACTACTAAGTGGGGTTGGCTAACATAATGCAAACATCCATAATATAATGGATATGTACCCATTGGTAAATCTAAGCAGCCAACAAGTTGTCAATCATAATGTATAGATGCATCTTGTAATACATAACAAGGACCTGTCTGGTCAGACTGCTATCTCTCGATCTCTAGTCTCACACCCATGTTTTTGAACACACCTTCTATTCCACTCCCCTGGGTTCCCAGAACGAAAGCTAAAGGCATGAGGGGAGGTCACAGGGACAGCAATCATCTTCAGAATTACAGCCTCTAGGATGAAAACTAAACTAATACTCCAGCACATCTAATACAGAAAACTTATGAATTGACTCTGATAAATCATCACATGCCTAACTAACTTCAAACAACAACCAGATCATAAAGAAATTTGCAATATTTATTTACTCATTAGGAAAACAAAAAAAATCTCACAGAAAGTAAATTTATTGGCAAAGCTTTAGGACTTTGGAGGGTGGACGTTGATCTCAGGCTCTCAGCAGTTTTCTGTCATAAAAAATCTCCATAACATTAATTGTATAAACCTAGTCTGAATAGTAGAGAAACTGTATATCAAAGTAAAGCAAAGCAATAGAAATGAGGATTAATTCATGACAAAAGAATCTGATAACACCTTAAAGTAATGAAGGATAACTTAGTAATGCATAAAACTATGGGATTATAAACGTTTAAAGGAAATTTTACGGCAACACATGATCTTTTTATTATAAAATATGAAGCAAGATACTCATTATTCATAAAAATGCCACCATTTGTGCGAACTAACATATACTTAGTAAGAGGAAGTTATTATAGCTGCTAGCTTTCACCCAGGTACTCTCTACACTTAAACTCTACAGAGGACAACAGGCCCTTCAGTGCATAAACTGGATCGCAAGTTAGCATTTCACTGAATGTAATCAAAAGCACATTTTAACATTGTTAATTAGTATTAGAGTGAATATTAATACTACAAGTATAGATTAAATCCCCAAACAGGACACTTGATAAGACTCGTGATCAATTGATCATAAGAAATATTGGGAATAAGGGTTTGAAAGAAGCAAGGGAATGACATAACATATACTAAGAATCTCCAGAGTCAATACCATGTGCTGTATGGTCAGTGTCAAGATGACAGGAAAAAGACATGGACTGATAAACAACAAGAAGGTGAATCTAAAAGCAAATACTAGTAATCAAAATAAGAATTCAATTTTTGGGGTAAAAATTGAATTTTCTTCGTCCTCCCTATACAAAACATTCTACCTCTACCGATGGTCCCAATACCCACACTTCAACTACTCTGCATTATTAGAGAAACTACTACATGGCCACTACCATAAAGTCCATCTATGCTGCTATATGCAAACCTTCCTCATAATAAATCAATGATAAAATATAGTAAACTCAATCAATGTTTGCTTGATTCAAGTGGTATAGCACTTGTTCTCTTCTAGCAAAGTCTAGAATTCGAGTCTTGTCAATGAAAAAACACTAATTCCCAGGAAAGTTTTACTTTTTCCCTAATAGTAGGTCAGCTTAAGCCAGATAGTCGAGGTCCAATAGACTCTGAATTGAACGTTTAGAACAAAAAAAAAATGTATAGTATATTCAACTAAGACTATAAACCGTCTAATGCACATTTATAGATAATAACCAAGGCACAGTTTATAGATACTCATTTCACAATCAAAATAAACTCATAGATTGCACCCGAAGTAACCAAAAACTGGAAACAGGGTGCACATTCGAATTGCTCTTTCCTTCCTTCGGAATATAAACAAAAACTAAGCACACCAAAATTGACCACCCCGAATGCAATGACGAAAACATAAACAGCACACACACAAAATCCTAACTGAATCAAGTGTTCAAAACAACGAGATGAGTATTCGAGGAACGAAGATACGGTACGTTGTGGCGCGACGCCGTTCGATTTCGCCAGCTACGGGAACAAAGCTTTGAAGGGAATTGCGACAATGCGTTGAATGGTTGGGCACATTCGACTTGAGAATACGAAGAAATTGGAGGTGGAGGAGATGGATGGGGCTTGAAGATTGTGAAGAAAGGAAGGGATGAAGCTACAACTGCGGAAAGAAAACCCTAAAAAATGGAGGATTGGGGGTTTGGGGGAAGAAGAAGCGAGACGACAGCTAAAACAATGTGCTCTCCTCCGCTCACAACACAAGTCACACTGCTGGCAGCCTGGCATCAGTGTCTTCTCTTCGTCTTTGCTTTAAATTAAACGCATCGTTTCACTCTCATTCTTTCTTCCTTTCTCCTTTTTTTTATTTTTTGTTTTCACTCTTCTTCTTCTTTTTTCTTTTTCTCTCGGATTTTACTCAACCTAGAATATATATCATGAGAGAAATTAGTTTGTTCTGATTGATAAAAGAGACAAATGGATTCCGCTGCACAAATTATGTATAATTGGAATAAAAAAGTATATATTTGTAAAGAACAATTTATCTTTTTTATTGAATTGCAAGGAATTAATATAAGACTATTATGATAGGTTAATTTATTCACTAATATATTTGTGAGAGACCATTTGGTTATTTAATAAAAAAAATCTATAGTTGTAGTACTAAGAAAGAAAAATTAATAACCACAAGTGTAGATGATGACAACTCATCTTATCACTTAATCATGTGGTTGGGGATTCGATCTTCATTTATGGCAATGAAGCGCATTTCATGGCCTATCATTTACCTCTTTAGGAGAATTTCTGTGACGAGAAAAATAATCATTGTTATCGGTGATAGATATTTTGAGTTTATATATATATATATATATATATATATATATATATATATGTGTGTGTATACATATTGCCTCCTATATCTTTGAATGAGTGGTCTTGTGTCCCACTTCTACCTTCCTCCATCTCTTTTTTTTTCGGTTATGAATTTCATTAGAAAAAAAGGGCCACGCCCAACTAATAAGCACAAGGCAGAAAAGAAAACAATAACACACAGCCCCTAGTTGGTTACAAATTCCTAACCTTGTGTCTTTGGTCAGAGCCTTAATGCCCTTGTTAAGAAAAAGGCATACTTGTTTTACCTGGGCTGATTCGAGTTAACCCAGACCGTATCGTAAGCCCAGATTTATTGCTAACTCCAAACTCTTTTTTATTTCTGGTCAACGTTAACAACAAAGAAAGGAGCCTAAAATATATTGGGGCCGCAAGTTAATTTCTTTGGACCACCACAACTTGTCGCAACGATTCCTTCTCATATTTGTTATATATATATATATATATATATGTCCATGCCATCTAGCAATTCTCATTCATTTTATATTATTTTCATATGTATAGCTTCATATCATAAAGACTAAATGCATATTTTTTATTATTTATTATAGGAATTAAATGCATTTTTTAAAATATTAATAGCAGAGACTAAAAATCTTATTATATTAAAGGAACAAAATTAAATAAATAAAACAATGTGACCATTATTTCTAAAAAATTACAATATATATTTAAACTTAAAAAATTGATCTACCAGAAAATTAAAATTAAAAAAAGACAAGAGAGACAAAGGACAGTAGTCCCATTGTGGGTCGCTCTCGGTGCCGAGGTGCGGAACAAAGCAAAACCTTTTCTAAGTAAAGGGATGATGGGGTGTGTGTGGCAGGCGAGACGAGTTATATTTAGATGCCCTCGGAATGAAAAAAAAAAAAAATTATTTATTCTGTTTCACTTAATAAATGATATATTAATTTTATAAATTATTATTATTTATTATTTTTTTCTAAATATTTAATATAATAATTTATGTATTATTTATTAAATAAAATAGAATAAATCCATTCTGTTGTTTGCATAGGATCTAAAAATTTCTTGAGACGAGGTGGGTAGCTTCACGTGGGCAGCGCTGCGTTTTAGTGATACAGCATTAAAAAGAGAGTGTACGGAAAGGGCCCTCAAGCCACGTGAAGGGTGAGTGGGTTGGGTGGCCACCAAGGCAACGAGAGTGGTGAGTGGGGTGGGTGATCACCATGTGTACACCGTGGGAATTAAAACTTTGGTTGTTGCATCCATGCCCTTTCCTTTTCTTTTCTTTTCTTTTCTTTTCTTTGGTTGGAGTTGGACTCTAACTGATTCTCACCATTCATACACCATACGCAGGCCACACGCTTGTACACGTTGCACTATGCCCATTAATATTACGAAAATGATATGTTGTTTTTAATGTGATGAGATCGAAGATATACAGATATTATATATTTATATGAAAAACCCCATATGTATACTAACTAATGTCCGTATAAAGTATAAAAATAAATCGAGATATAAGTACATTAAGATGTGATGTATATCAATAATATGAAAGAGTTTACATTGTTAACTAGTAATATGTTTGTGTTGATGAGATTTTTAAAAACAGTACAGAATTTAAGTCCCACATTTTTTACTTAGTTGTTACTTTATCATCTGACATGATTAAAAGCCCCCCTTTTCTCTCTTTTATTAAGTAAAAAGCCTATTTTGATTTCTCAAAAATTGTTCTTCACATCCGTAACGTCGACAATAATGATGAGGTAAGACAAAATAAGAGATTTAATTAAAGTTTGAAAGCCAATAGACAAGGCCAAAATGAGATAAGACACGCAACAAAATCTAAATAAAGGTTAATAGTTTGAGGGAAAATCCCTCATCATTTATAGTAGGGTTTCAGGTAAATACCGATGCATGGACACAAGCGTGGGCTAGGCTTTAATTAGAAGGTGAGAATTGAAGTGATAACGTGGTTAATTAGAGCCTACTTGATTATTTGAATAATGGATCAACATCATGATGACTGGTTGATGTTACACTGATTACTTATAATGCTAGCCATGAAAGGTGATTCGTGTAACTTTTTAAGTTTTAGGAAACGTAGTGGAAATGGCATGCGATATTTTTCTCGTTGCAACTTACAATGCGGACAAAACCAGAACTTGCTTTTTTTCTTTTTAATTCAGTTTTTTTTTAATAATTAATAACGCCTATACTTTTAAAGAGAATAGTAAAATATACAGTATGGATTTACAAACCCGATAAAAGGGCCATCAAAATATGACAAAAATGAATCGAAGTACAAACAAAAGACATAAAAAATGTTTAGCTTTCATCAAAGTCCTCAATCCTAAACTAAACTAGCAGAACTTCATCGAGATACATCTAAAGCATTGGGTTTAGGGCCACAAGACAACCCTATGCACCCCATTTGCTACATATCTACACCAAGGTTATGAGAAAAAAGTCACCTCCCACTTAATGCCAACACACAAAATCGAAGCGACATCCTTTACCACAAGCCTACTCATAATGGGATTTTTTTTTTTTTTTGGAAAGATTACTCATAATTATCTAATTACTATGCGTAATAGAATGATTAAACCCAGCAAATTGACGTCCATAAGTGCAACAGATATAATAAGCTCAATGAATGTTCCAAATCTTGCGTAGTAATTGGTCTGGCGGCGTGGGTCATCAACCCTCGGACACCTCTCAGCAGGAAGGAAGTTTATATTGACAATTTGCAAATAAGTAGTGGTGGTAGTCACTCATGATTTTTGTAGTTTTGTTTTTATCAAGTTGGGAGTCACCCATGATGAGAATTCGTCAAGCGATAATCACTTTTATAAATAAAAAATATAAGGGTAATCTGAATCAACAAAGCACTTATTCCTATCTTTTCTTACACACACGCAAATAATTGAATGATGAATATGAGTGACAGTGACGGTAAGTTTAATTTTTCATGTCAATCTTGACATATAATCTTTTGAAGAATTAAAGTGGTAGATAGTTTATCTTATTACTTTATTATTCCACTTTGTTTTAAGTTATGATATGATTTGAAACTATAAATAAATATGAATTATCAGATCATATACCATTTAATTGTTATTTGGTTTCTAAAATTTTATACTTGATTAATGTTATAGTATTATATAAAAGACTTATTCTTAAGTAAGTATAAAAGAACTTATTCTATTCTTAAATTGTTTGTGTTGGGGATAAAAATACATTAAGCTTATTTATTTTTAATTTTTTTTTATTCACTAACCAAATAAATCATCTATATGATATATAAGTGATAGGTAGCATTTTTCTTAATATTTTCTTACAATAAAAAAATAATGAGATTTAAATATATAATCTTATAATAAACTAACCAAAGCTCTCAGTATCACAATCATAGTAGGTTAGACATATAGGCGGCATTAACTAGTGAATTGAATGAAAACAAGTTTTTGGTGGCTCGTGGATGGAATAGGCTTGTTTTGTCAATGTACAGTTTCACGATTGTCAGTTCTAGTTCTATTGCAAATCCTTATATGATTCTGCACCTCAAATCCTCTGATTTTTGGATGTTAGTGTATATGGACACAAAACAAAGTTGCAGGCATAGATCATCTAAGTGGCAGCAGAAATGAGACTTGACAGAAGCAGCTTCGGCCCGTGTGGATTTGCAATCATGGAGTTTGTAAGCTGATCGCAAAGTTGGTAAGGGCTCGTCGCATTCACTACTAGCATCCATTGTCGGGGACCACCTGCCCCAGTTTTTTTCTTTTTAAATATTAGACAATCAGCAATTTATCTAAACTTTTATATTTGTGACATAATTATTAGTCTTTAAAAATATTAATAGGTCATATAATTTTATTTCATCAAATAATTATCCTGTTTTCAGCAAAAATTCTGCATGTACTTTTTGGATACATAATATTACTTTTTTGATTTTTGCTATTGCTATGCTTTTTCAAGTATACATTAGTCATTGCCATATATTTAACAGGGAAAAATTATTGCATGAATTTAGGTTTAATCACTAAGATACAGTTAGATTTTTTTTGGAAAATCATTTTTTTATCCTAAAAATTATTTTTAAAATATTTGGATAATTTTTAAATTAAAAAATCAAAACTTAACTCTTAAATTAAATTTTATAATTACTTGTTTTAAAACCTAAACCAAACACATCCATATTTACAATAAAATTAAGTCTCATTAATTTATTTTACATATTATATATATATATATATATATATTTTGGTCCTATCAATTTTAATGTCAGTGCACTCAAATTTGAGATGTTACACTTTTGCTTATTCAATAATCATCCTCCATCTTCAATACTCTCCATTCATCATGTATCTTTTATTTTAGCTTTCTTCACAGGAATAAAAATAAAAATATTTAAATAATTTTGTGGTCCTGCAAATATAAATTATTTTGATTTTATTCCCTATAAAAAAATTCTCTTTTGGTCTTTTTTTCAATATTACATGTTTTGTCTCTTATACTCTACATTCAAATCTCTAAAAGTAGCTTAAAATATATATGTAATCTATATATTGAAAAATTTTATTTTTATCATTATAAGTATATTTTCAAAATATTCCTTTGACTTTTATAAACATCATCACTTAATAATAATAATACAATAATGGTAGCAATTAAAAAATAATATTAAAAAACTGACAGATTTAAATCTAACAAAAAAAAAATAGAAAAATTAAAACCAAATCAACTCATATTTATAGCTAGAGACTAAGACCATAATTGAAACCGAATAAAAACCAATTCTTAAAGCAATGTTCCTCTTTATTTCCTTCTTAGGTCGTTTCTGGCTTGAAATGGTATAGAAAAATTCATGCGAGTTTTTCATCAAATAATAATTTTCTTTAATTAACTGTTCACCTGGGTCCTGTGATGTTGAATTGAAAAAGAGATAGAAGAAGTTGAAGTTTTTGACTCCGGTTTCGTGATGAAAGAAAAGAAAAAGAATAGCGGGAAAGGCGCAGAGCCAGATCAGATTGTACGGAGTGGGCCATGGCCTTTTTCAGGTGGGACTAGGAGTGGGAGCCATTGACAAGGGGGGGATTCTTAGTGCAAGAAGCTGTCCTCTGTTGCATATTCACATTAACATTAATCATAATACTGTCAGCTCATTGTGTTCTTCTTTCAATGTTTGAGAGGCTAGCAGCTCCTTGCGAAGAAAAAATATTAAGCATAACCAAATATACATATAGTTTAATTTTTAATCAAAATATAAATTATAATTTTTCATATAACTACTTTAATCTTATAAAATCTTGAGCTTTTTTTTTTTCCTTTTCTGGACGGGTTAAACCTTATTTCCTCTGATCAATGATTATAATTATATATTTTATTATATGAAATACACACACACTCTGTCTCTATAATATTTAGTGACTCCTGCCTTTGATTGCTAATTACATTAAGAAGGGATGTTTATGATTCAATTCAACTACACCAACTTGGTCAAACCCAAAATTTATTTAGTTAAATCCAAGTATTAAAATTTGACCTGATATACTATTTAAATTAAATTTTGGGTTATATTTTGAGTTGTTCCAATCCGACTCAAAATCAAGCAATTCTTTTGGTGGTCTATTTTTATAATAATTAGTAAAAAAATTAAAAAATTTATAGCTTAATTAATACATTTTACATAACTTAATGTTATTTTTATATTAATATGATTTATATATTTCGAAACCTATATCGTAAAATATCTCTCTTAAATTTTATTTCTTACTTGTAAAATTTTATAATTTTATTACTTATAATGTTCAGATCCTTATATATTGTTTGAAAGTCATGTTGACTTGATTTAACCCGATCGATCACTCATATCATTATCAGATCGAGATTTGGTTTTAATTAGTCTAGATTCAAATTTGGTTCAACCCGTCTTTTGTACTTCCCTAGCACTCATTTAGAGTGGACATGTGAATGTATACCTATTTTAAGATCATCCAATGGATTATAATGAAGATATTGATTATTAAAATAAGAATAAAGTATTAACAATAAATACACTTTAATTTTTTTTTACTTTAAAATTGGTTAAATTTTACCAAGAAAGTGTTAATATGAGTGGAAGAAACTCGAATCCCTAAACCATAAGATATTGAGTTCAATCCTAGTAGTTATATATATGAAAAAAATATTGTTAGAAGAAGTCTCTTGTTTAGACATTTGATCAAACCCTAGAAAATTAATCTCTCACTTATAGTGTGGAGATACTCTTGAAAATAATTTTTTTTCATTGCTTGAAAATAAAAGGTTTAGTTTAAAAGAATCTATTTTTTTTTTTTCATCTAAGTAAGCATCTCACATTTTAGTTAAAATTCTGACGTTTGGATTATTCATGCATAAATTATGATTTATGGCTTGACAATAAAAAACTATTCGAATGATTTGACACCAAAATACTATATATCTAAACTAAATCCAATTGAGATTTTGCAAAAGGCCAAACATGACTGATTGACTCTATTAAGAATGAACAGGGATCAGATATCTTCTTAAGTGCTAAGGCCAGAGTGATCGCGGCCTTCCATTTTCTCTCTCATTTGCTCTATTCACTCAAAACATACAAAATTTAATTATGAACCAGATAGTTCCCGTCCGGTGCATGGAAGAACAATATTTAAAATTATCATTAATTTAAAAATTATATAAATTTATTTTATCTTAGAAAATATTAAATTAATTTTTTAATATTACTTTTAAATATATATGCTGAATTAATATAGAATGAAAATTGAGTAAATTAAACATTTTTCTTCCGATAAACATATGTATTATATAATCATCTTTTCCATTTTCAAAACTACCCCCCAAATATGTTATAACATATACTCGGCTAACGAATTTAATTTTTAAAAAAATTAAAGGTAATAATTTTAAAGTCTTATAAATTTGGCTAGCCCATGTATAGTTAAGGATATATTTATATACCTTTAACTACTATATCGATTTATATAAACTCATTTAATACTTATACATAAATTTATATCAATATGGGATGCTCTTCATAACGCTTCCACAATGTAATTGAACTATATATATTTTGATATATTTTTTAGTCGTATAAAGTATGCATACCTAATTTATGTTCATGTAAATAATATTATTGAAAATTTCATTAAAATAAAAGACACTACACTTTATTGTGCAAAGATATTAAGAAACAAAAACATTCTCACGCGAAATATTTTAATAAATGCTTTTTTAATGAAATTAAAATTCAATGTGAAAATACTTAATTTTTAATATCATTTTTGTTGAAAGCATGAGTATTTCTGAATTGGAATTCATAGGTTTTATTTCACTAAAATTCTATTACTTTAAAAATTATTTTTTGATTTTCTAGTTAGTTATATTTTATAGTAATTGCAAAAAGAGTTGAGTGTGATAAAAATATTCATTTTTAAATAACTGTTAGTGACTTTAATAAGTGTTTTCAAACTTGTCATTTGCCAATAATGGAAAAAAAAAAAAGACTTTTCTGATTCTTTGCAAAGATGATTTTTCAGATTTTTTTTTGTAGCATTACTTTTAAATATAGATATATGATTAAATTTTTAAAAAAATTAAAGGTAATTTATTAAAAAAAATTAAAGTTATATAAATTTGGCTAGCCCATGTATCTAAGGATAGATTTATATACCTTTAAGTTATATATCAATTTATACCTTTAAGTTATATATCAATTTATATCATCATGGGATGCTCCACCTCATAATGCTTTCACAATGTAATTAAACTCTATATTTTAGATATATTTTTTAGTCGTAAAAAAGTATGCATACCTAATTATGTTCATGTCAATAAAATTAGTAATTAAAAATTTCATTAAAACAAAATATATTACACTTATTGTGCAAAAATACTAAGAAACGGAAACATTTTCACATGAAATATTCTAATATAATTTCTAATGAAATAAAGAATTCAATGTGAAAATATTTAATTTTTAATATCATTTTTGTTGAAAGCATGCGCATTTCTTAATTGAAATTCGTAAGTTTTATTCCACTAAATATTCTGTTTCTTTAATTTCATCTTTCGGCCGGTTATATTTTTTATAAGTAATTTAAAAAAAATGATTGTAGTAAAAATATTCATTTTTTTTAATAAGTGTTATTGACTTTGGTTTCAAACTTTTCATTTGCAAATGATAAAAAAAGACGTTTCAAATTTTTTGCAAAAATGACTTTTAGATTTTTTATAGTATTACTTTTAGATATAGATATATAATTTAATTTTTATACACTGATAGTGTCACATCAATTATGATAATCTACTTTTATTCCTATCACTTAAAAAGTCATCCAAATAAAATATTTTAATTAGATGATAATGTAAAATAATTATACATTATCAGTACATCAAAATTAAACTGTTTATTTATTCCTATCATTTGAGGAATTAATGGTTTATTTTGTAAGTTTCTTTTGTTTTTGGAGTTAATCAAACCCAGTTTATTAATTTCGCTATATATTATTAAGTCTATATTCATCTTAAAATGTTTATCTCTTCATACACTGACCGATTCGGATGGGATAAGAGGTTCTTATTTAAGCTGAGACTTATATATCTTCGTACAAAAAAATATATTTGACAAGTCAGTGTAAAGACAGATGGCATGTGAACGAATAAAAAAAGAACAATATAACTTTTTTTTCTTTCGATTGAACATTATAACCTTTAAATCATACATAATGTAAAAGTCATCACTCGTTCATTTAAAATTTTACGTGATATTAGTTTTAATTTTGGCTATACATGTGCTTTATCTAGTCATCAATATGTACTATTCTCACTCTTAAAAATAATGTTATACTCCTTTCACTTTAACTGGTAGAACATGGATAATTAGCAGAATTGTTGTGGGCCAGTTTTTAAAATGAAATGGATTAGAAAGTTGGAGTAATATAAGGATTAGTGACGACACTGGACGATAGTTATCTTAACTACTTTACTTTGCTAATTTAATTAATACATTTTGCATTCATAGTTCGATTATATTTTTTTAATTAATCTACTAGCAAATATTATAAAATAAAACGAAGAAAAAGGAACTCCCTTTATCCCTAAATTAAATCCTTATCTAGAGGGTTTGTTTAAAAGACTATTTGACGTCATAATTTAATTCCAACTAAATTCTACACTTTAACTCTTTTTTTTTTTTTTATAAGATTCTACACTTTAACTTTCCCTTCGCTTTATTCATTTCATACCATACATATACTATTATATATGTATTGTAATTAAAATTACACATTACACACCCATTCCAACTCTTGTGTACATGCTACAAAGGCCGTATACCTCATTAAAAAAAAAAAAGACTTTCGACCTAATTCAACATAAAATGTTCCTTGAAACAGGAAGAATTTGTCATCATTAAATACAGTTATTTGTTTTAACAAACACGATGATTTTTTTATGCCATTTAAACGATACGTTAACATCTAATAATTTATATTGGCTAGCTGTATGAATATATGTCACTGTCTCATAATTTATATCACAAGCGATCACCTTTTTCGTGTCATGTTAGCATCAGCAACTCACTAACCGTTAATTTTCTTTTTTGAAAAAATAATAAGTGTACATATTATACAAGACAGACAAGTGTTCTGTTTAGGTTATTTAAAATGTTTCAATAAATAAATAAATGAGTTTCCACCACCTTTGAAAATGATGGAAATGGGAATCTTGTCAATTGTGGAACGTGGACCTTCACTAGTTGTGGCACTTTTAAAAAATTAAAGAGCCGCAGCCCTACACTTTTTTTTTTTTCCCACATATGTGATCGGTGATCCTACCGTAAGGAAAATGAGCAAGTCCTTGTCGCATCAACACACCTCCAATGAGATAAACTAGGGTTCAGAGAAGTATACAATACTGTGCAGGTGAGTATCCAATCATGTATAAAATTATTTATGTATCCTCTGTCCCATCTATATAAACTTGTTAAAAATATGATGTTATGAAATGGTATTAGAATATCTGCATAACTAAGTGTTATGGGATTTCAATCCTCATTTTAATAAAGAAAAAATTAACTCTTAATATGTTAATTAAATTTTGATTTATATCTCCCCCAACTGAGATTTAAATTTTGGTTTGCCATGTTGTGCTAGACTAACTATAGACCTAATAATCTCTGTGGTATCTAGCCACGTATATAAACACTTGGAGCAGTACACTATATACAGCTATATATGTCCAACCAACCAATGGGAATATAGAGAGAGCAAAACCACCAATCACATTAGGCAATATTTTTCAACCAATACAGCTACGGAGCGCGTATGATATTCCTCTATATATTTGAGCCCAATCTTCTTCTACTGTTACCATCCTTGCTAGTAATTAGTTCTCCCCCCCCCCCCCCCCCTTCTTCCAGCTCCCTACCTTACACAAACACCTAATCTAATTTCTCCTTTGCTTTTCATCTCCCAGGTTTAGATCTCAGGCGTTTCGCTACATATATGTTTATATTTATCAAATATATTAATTAATTGTATGTATGTATATATATGTTTTTCAAAGATATTATACTCTGATCTCTTTCAAGCATATTTATATATATTCTTCTTATTTCTTATGAGCACTTTTCCTCCTTCAGCTTCTTCCTATAAGGATTTGCCACGGTGGTTCTTTCACTCTTTGGGTTCTTACTGTTTGGTTTGGATTCTTAGCTGGAGTTTTTTTGTTTTTTCCCTTGCTTTTTGCCTTCTCCTTCCTTGTGGGGAAACGCTTTTCCTTAATTGGCTGGAATCGAAAAAGGTGTTTTCTAATCCAAACAGTGAAATGAAACCTGTAGATTTTGAAGGGTGATTGTGTAGCTTTGAATCCCATTAACTTGGTTCAGGTTTTTTCCCCACCTCAATCTTTGTAGTCTCTGAAAGTATGCACTTTTGAGTTTTGATGTTCTTTCTTGAAAAAAAAAATGGGGTTTTGGCTTTTTGCTTTTGTTCTTGAAGAGTTGAGGTGAGCCTGAGGAATGAAGGATTTCAACTGGGTAGATTCCTTTCGGATGCCCCAAGGCCTCGTGTGCTAAACATACTCCGGCCACTGGCAGCATGCCACATCAGCTTCACCTCGTGGCCTTGCTGCTAAATTTATTGAACAAATCTCAATTAACTTTCCTTGCAAAGCCTTTCTCCATTTTTTTTGTCTGTATCTAATTTTTCTCCCATCTCTTACTTTTCCCTCTGTTTGATGTTGTTCCCTCTTTTTAGTTGCTCTTTGGACAACCTTCTGTGGGATTGGTCCTTAGTCTTTACCCTTTGAGTAAGCTACAATCCTATTTTTTTTCCTTTATATACATTTAGATAAGATTTGTAATTAATAATGCTATAACTAATTAACTTATCTTCCACATGTGAAATCTTGTTTTTAGCAGCTACTATACCGTAATTGCATGGATAGATTGACACAGTCGTTGTTGGCGGATGTAGCATCATCAAGATTCACATGCAAATGCAGATTAATTTGGATGTGCCATTCCATTGGTCTATGGAAGTGAGAATCTTGATGATGCTGCATCGGCCATAAACGACTTTGAAAAGTTGAATACTACTAGTTTAAACCCCGCAAGGTGAGAAAAAGGATTGGATAGCGAGGTGTGTACGCAAAGCCTTTACCTTCAGATCGAGTTTCAGATGGTGTCCATGGTGCACGTTTACACAAGAGAGAGGTGACTCTTCCCCCCCCCCCCCCTCCCCTCCTCTCTAATTTCTGCTTTTCTTTTCGTTGCTGTCAGGTGGGTTTCAACTTTTGTTTTCAGTTCATATAGTGCGAATTTCTTTTATTTATTGGCACATTACGGATGATGGCCTTCAAGTGCAATTCTTTCTTTGAATATTATTATATATATGCATTAATAATTAGCTCTTTTGCATTTTGCAGGCAATCCTAGGTTATCGAATATGTATGTATTGGAGGCTGGGTGGAGCTGGCGGTTGTTAAGTTCTGACTTCCCAGATCTATGAATATTCCTTTTCAACAGAAATAATTCTGGATAATGGAAATTGTGTCTTCTTAGTTTCTCAATACAGATGGAGATATTATCACACACACACACACACACACATATATATATTCACTTTATCCAAATCTAAAGGGAATATGACAGTCAGACATCCACACACACAAGGAACGGGAGAGAGAAATTAATATTTGGATTTTAGGTCAGGTCATTGAGTGGTGCTCATGCTACCTTTATTATATATTTTTTAAAATTATTTTGATGAATATATGGCTTTAATTAGATCCATATTTCTACCATGACTATCAAATTCTTCTATGGCACTTGTATTTTCACTTTTATTGATACACTGAATTGTAAAGAACTTCAGACTGCAGTTTTGGTGCCTAATTGTACTGAAGACGAGGGAGTGAAAGGTATTCATGGATTGTGTTACCTTGTGTACTGATCGATTCTTGTAGCCATATAGTTTTTTTTTGGGGAGTTTTGGGTTCTTGTACCCACATACAAGCTTTATTTTGTCCTTGTTACAGTAGTTAATATTATACTACATATATGCAGGAATTAAATATGGTATATCTAAAGTAGTGGATATTCTTCCAAGTGGTTTGCATCTGATCTAGGAAGTCAGCAGGTCTCACTGAAAACTGAAGCATGGCTTGGGAACTTGGATGTGCAAAATCACGGACATTGTCTCATTTCCATGATCAAGTCTTGGCTTTAGCATGCACTAATCAAGTAAACCTTCGCTCTTGGTCTAGGTGGTGGACCAACAGCTAGAGCACCTTGTTAGTTGGACCCTCCCTCAGTAAGTAGTAAGTAGTACTCTATTTCAATGGCAGAGATATTTCAAGCCATTTATTATTCAACACCTCTTCTAATTATTATAATGTTGCTCAAAATTAAATAGTATTTCCTTTTTTATTTTTCAACATATGTGCCAATATCTTCTTAGTTGTTCATTGTAGTGATGATTCAGTCTATTCAAGGTCTTACCATGGAAATTTGTGTGCTCGCATCACTGTCCAGTCTTAGTTCATATATTTCAATTCCTCCGCTTCAAGAGGGTTATATCCCATATGGTCTTTGTGCCCAATTTTTACTTGTCTTTTAAAAAGATCAGGAATGTTATATCGCCAGACACCAGCTTGCCCTATTTCTTTGTACCTTTACTTCTTTTTTCCACAGACTCTTATGTTCTCTCTCCAGTGCTAGAGTACATAATAACCATACACTTTTGCTTGAGCTTGGACAGAAGTATGTACAATAGTTGGTTAGTCTCATTTTAAGGGAGGCTTTTCAAATTTCAGAATTAGGGTTTATCAATATATGGCAATGTTAATTTAAAATGTTATGATATACATCTAACAAACCTGTGTTTTTGATACATTAAAGTTTAGGTTGGGAGAATAATTCACCTTAGTTCAAGGTCAAGGACTTACTTATGGACTCATCATATCAAACATTTACAAAGAAATAGCATATCACCATCAATAAAAGATTTTAATAATTAAATCCCAATTTTGACGACGGTTAGCGAATAACCGGCCAGGTGAGCCAACCTGTTCGGTACTTGCTAGCTAATAGATATTAAAATTCAATTAAGTCAATAAATTATCATAGGAACAAAGTTGACCAAGTCAGCCAATCCTCTCTTTTTTTTTCCCAAGTCTTTTATATTGCCTTTTATACCAAGCTAGTTGATGTGGCTACTTAGTATAAAGCCCCATAATCTATAACCAAATTCCCATTGATAGGCAAAACAGATAATGTAGTCAATACATCTTTAATTATAGTTGATCATTTAAAGGAATATTTTCATTTAATTCGATAAGCCTAATTCTTGAGGATTGCTCATAATAGAAACAGGTACAGGAACTAGTTTGGTCCCTATGAGAATGGGGATAGAGTCCCCATATTAAATGGAACAAGGGTGAGGGTTAAGGTCCCCGCCCTATGAAGATCCCCTAAATCCCCATAAATATAAGTTTATGTAAACGTCTTTTATATGTGTATATTCATATGCAAAATATTTGAACTCTCATATTCTTAATTGTTTTTAAATAGATTTATATAATTAATTGTATTGCTAATTTTGACTATGTTAATAATCTTATAATTATGGATATTTATAAGTGTTTTATTCATATTTAAAAATATTTTTCAGATTTTTCTTTTTTTTTATATTTTTTAATTTTTTTGAATAAATTTACGAATATCCATGTAGATTCAAAATCCCATTAGGGAATGACGAATGGAGATTCATAATAGGGATAAGGATGGGAATGGTAGCTAAAATTCTTATTAGGGTTAAGGGGCAGGGAGCATATACTCCCTGGGTATCTATTGTTATCCCTATCTAATTCTATCACTAGCTTCTATCGGTTCACATGGATCTTTTGTAAGTATTCATTTTCAAGTATGTATTTATAGAGTTATGCTATATTCTCCATTTTTAATATTAAATAAATAACATTAACTAAAAAGCAAATATATTTAACATTTTGACATATACATTAATTACATTTTTTATGTAGTAATTGAAAGGATTATATAAGAGAATCTCGGTTATTAAGTGTCACTACAACATGATTGAGACTAACTAACGCTTGGGAAATATTACTAAATCATATAATAATATTAGTAAAAATCTTTAGCAACATAGGGTATATGTAACAGATGTGGTGATCGCTGCAAACATGACAATCTTGCCTGGCTTGTTTTTTGATGCAGATAAGGGCATGGTTCTGAGCACAACAGGAATATGATGCATTTAAAATTGAGGAGATTAAGTTCAGTTAGAGATTAGCTTTTGAGTAACCTTGTGTTATGTCTTGTCTTGTGTTGGTTTACTTTGTTTTTGCAAGGTTTTTAGTCTGTGTATCATGTTAGGGAGTAATAATTTAGTTGAGCCTTCATTGTTCTTTTTATCAATATATATATATATATATATATATATGCGACATTTAAAAAATATTACTAAAGAATTTTAACAACACTTTATATTTTTAGTGACACTTTTTTAAGTGTTAGTGAAAAGTTTTGACACTTCTTAGTAATAAATGTTACTAAAATTTGAATATGACGTAGCGTGTATTTAGAACTATTATACACAGTAAGCACTTTTTTCACATGTACAGTTAATCTTACTGTAATTATTTATTTGCATTAGTATATGATGCATTAATCAATTTATGATCTCGTATTTATATATAATAGGATTGAAGATGGTTTATATATATATATATAAAAAAAAACTTAAGTCATTATTCATCAAATCGATCTTTGATTCATTCATTCATTATCACAACTCAAATTCAGTTCTCAAAATTTTTTTCATTGGTGGGTGATCTTACTCGATGAATTGGAGGCACACATTGATCTTAAATTGGCAAGTTTTCTTAAATAAAAATATTTTTTGTACGACCAAGATGTGATTAACACCCAACATCCTCTTCTGCTTTTTTCACTCTTCCATTGGTCTCATCTCACCTATTTTTCCATTCGTTTATAATTTTTTCTTCCCATTCCTTTTTCTTAAATTCATCTTTGACGAGAAAGGCTTTCATATACTTTTGGTTCACATTTATCTTTATATTTAATAAGAGGATAGAAATGAAATGAAATTTTTCATTGAGAAGTTTTAGGTGTAAAATTAAATATTAAGTTTATTCATAAAAATTTACGCCTCATTTTATCTCCGACCAAACATACTCTAGATGTAAAAATACAGTTTTAATAATATATTTGTAAGTTTTAATTTCGGAGGAAAAAGAAGAAATACTTTCTCTTCTTTGCTTTCCTTTCAGAGTGAACCACACAAGGGAAACAAAATCATTCTTATTCTAAACATTAACCATATCTAGCGGTACAGAAATTGTTGGGACGTCATTGCATGTTGTGCCTAACTTTACACTATAATTAATACTACCACTAAATACTCTTCTATTAGTTATCATGTTTTTTTTCCTTCTTTTTGGCGATAAGTGGATTGTACTGGCGAGAAACAACAGAATGAATTATATTCCCAGAAAAAAAAAAAAAGAGCAATTACACTGCGTACGGTATGACTTTATTAGCAAGCATGAGCTCATGCCTCCTCATTCATTGACATTGTGTCGCCCACATTTCAGACAAAGTTTCGAGCTCTCTTGTTAACCTTAAACATATATCTAATCGTACAAAAATTGTTGGGACATAATATAGTATGCTGTACTCAACATTACAATTAATGTAGAGCTATGACTTAGTACCCACATTATATTTCCTTCCCTCTTTTTATAAGGAAAAGTAGACTAATGAAGTATGTTGTTTGGAATACTTAGCCTACTATAAATTTTTATAAATGTTGATTTTCATTACTATTATTTCACCTGTTTGACCGAAAGCTAATGAGGTTGATCAAGTTCCCGAAATGTTATGCCAATTGATACTTCCTGAGGGCAACCCAGTGCACATAGATGTATACACAATTTTCATATCACAATTTAAAGTGACTTTTTTTAGGATTTGAACTCATAATCTCTCAATCATAAGGCAAGTTGTTGTTGTACTTGGAATTTACCCTCACCAGTTGATAGTTCATAATACTATTTTATTTTATTGTTTTGGCAAAATAAGATATTGTATGCATAATCATCAATATGCGTAATATTCATTTCTCTACATGAATGCACAATTAATTATTAATATATAACATCACATGATTTAATCGTTTGTTCAAACTAGCATTATTTAAGAAATTATTCAAAAACATATAAGTGTATACAACTTGAACTTTTTTTTTTGAAAAACAAAAAGAATGTAAAACCCTTTTTCATTGATATGTGAAAACTATTCTCTAGAATAATTTTCAGAAAGATACAAAAGGTTTTCCATTTCCAATTTTTCAAGCACAAGCGGACTTTTCAACTTTTTTGTGTCCAAATGGACAGTCACATGCCTCCATGTACTACATTGCTTCCATCATCCATTGTCTAAAAATATAACTCCTTTAGCCTAAGTAGGGCAAATGGGATTCGCTCAGTACCAATCGCAAGAATCCACAATTTAAAGTAGCTGGATGCACGCAGCTCACTGTTTTCACTAAGTTCTATACTTTTTTTAATTTCGTACAAAATGTTCTGATTAGATTCTCATATACATCATTTCATGTTGGGATGATGAGGTACACAGATTGATTTCCATCCCACTTGTAGATGTAAAGGGAAGAATTGATGTGGTTCTCTTGCTGCTTTACAATATTATGCTTTCAATAATGTGCTGTAAGTACCAGTATAGATAATACATTTGTCATTTTGCCACATTTTTCTCCATTCAAACCGTTCAAGAGGGAAAGGAGGAACAAATATTTGACAATTGAAAGAAGAAAAAGAATTTCCTGTTTGACATAGTATTGGAAAGCTATCATTGAAACTGTGAGTGGCTATTAGAAAGTCACGTTTCGCCTGTGTAACAACTTTAAAAGTACATGCACTTCATTTTGATCATAATCTTTTGACATTTATGTTTGATTAAAACCTCAACTTAGTCCCTTAAATTGATAATGGGAAATGAATTAGCTCTTCAGACTTGAACAGCCCCCATTAGGGTCCATCAAATTTTAGAAATGATGACAAAATAGTCTCTTCGTTAAATTATCATATCTGTCATTAATAAAAATGTCCACGTATCCTATTAATTTGTTTAGATTTAATGTTAATTTTCATGGCAGGTAATTCTAATTTACTCCACTCCTCTAAACGAGGCTATTTATACCATCTTCATGTTCTCTCTCATCATGGCTCTTTACTCAAAAGAAGTATTGACTTTAAGTTATTTTTTGTTATGCGAAGAACAAAGGTTTTTAAAGTTTTTATCTTTCTTTTGCTCTCATAAGATTTCTTGAAGCTCTTGTATTTCTTTTCCCAGAAGATATGGACAGTGTAGTACTCTCTTTCTGAATGCTTGCAGTGACGCAAGTTGGGACCCATTATAAAAATTAATAATACACGTAAGTAAATTAACATCATATGTGAACATTTTTATTAGCTGCTTAGATGACAATTTGATGGAAAGATTAATTTGTCTCTATTTCTGAAATTTGAAGGACTATGATGGAATTTTTCAAATTAAGGGACTAAAATTTGCCACCACTTTTTAAATTTGAGAGATCATGATAGGACTTTCCAAATTTAAGAGACTAATTTATTCCTACTATAAATTTGATGGACGAATTGAAATTTTAGTTTTTCTATTATTTTCTTGGTTGATAATTTACTCACTATTTGCACGTACTCTAAAAAAAAAAATACATGCCTTGATTTTTTTATCTTTCCTTTTCGATATCTTCATCAATATATAGACACACACAAAGGGCCAACCGCGACTCTACTCAATAAAATCTCTGTTTTGATCCTTGATTAAAATCGTGGGGATAAATTAATTCTTAAGGACTTAAAAGTTTTATTCAGTGACTCACTATTTGAAAGAGAAGACAAATTTAGTCTCTCTGTGATTCATATTATCCCAGTACTTCAGATAAAAGTATATGGAGATTACTAAATTGCTAATGTCATTCCAAATAAGTGAAAATGAAGAATGAATTAGAGAATGAGAAAAGTTGAGATTTTAGGATATATAAGTGTAGTTAATGAAAAAGAATATCAACATGCTACATGTGATCATTTTGATAAGAGGTAAATAATATACCACTGTGAAGTTTGAGAGAGCCACAACATCAACCTAAAGGCTCAAATATATGTACTTTTCCATTGTTGGAACAACGAGTTTATAGAAGGACTAAAAAGTCTTCCTTTTTGGACGATAAGGAAACACAAGGGACTTTTAAGTGTTGATGGAAAATTAGGATTTCTCATGTATTGAGCCAGGGACAATTAATGAAGTTGTTTTCTTTCTAAGCTTTGAGCTAACTAGCTAAGAGTGCTATTTCTCTGCCGTATTGGCATTGCCTTCCTTTAGACCTGAGCTTCTTTCCCCCTTTTAAGATTTCTCTTAATTAGAAGAAATTTTTATTTCTTTCATGATATATATAATAAAGAAAATAAACGATAATATTTACAAAAATCTTCCAAGAAAAAATCATTATCTCAAAAGCTGTAGATGAATTATTTGAGTAGTGGTCTGGACTGGCTCATTTTCTGTTTTTTGGTTATTATTACCAAGAGTCAGTTTTGGTCCCAAGTATCGTACGTTATGGTCCCAAAGTATGCCATAGTGCAGGTGTATATGTGGCGGGCATGCAACTCAAAGGACTATCTATTGAGCTTTGGGACCCCTGCTAGATCCCCTTGCACGGCAAAATCGAATCTGTATATTCTCAGCCAAAAATATATCAGTGTTTCATTTCATATGTAAGTTTAATTTCCATGTATTAATTATTTTTGCACTGATGAGTAATAAAAAATTAAAAAGTGTCAAAGAATACTAGTTAGTTATTCACAATTATAACCATCTAATATACTAGCTACTTGTGCATATTTAGCATTCTCATGATTTTTTTTTTAATTATTTGACCATATAAAATAATTTCATATTGTTACAGTATAAAAATTAAATTTTAATTATATTAGTTAATTAGTTTCATCATATTTATGAGCAAACTTACATTTGCATAAATCTTGTTATGAGTAAATTAGTTGAGTTTAATTTTAATGCAAAAATATAAAATATTTTTACAATGTTATCCAATTAAAATCTTTTATTCGTATGACTCTGTAAGTAGCGAGTAGGAGAGTCAACTATCATGACTAATATATCAATATATAATTGGATGATTCTATTAGATCTACACTGTTATTATAAGCATATTAAATCCACTCTTAATATGGCTAGATGACAATGTTTAATTTTTACAGTGTAAATATAATCGTTGAATCTAATTGTGGCGGTTTTGTTAATCTCATTACTTTCGGTGTTCTTGTCAGCCATGCTTATTGTGCATTGGTATTGGCCGTTTGAAATTTTGTATTTCAGATTATTTAAATATTGAGATTAGTCACATCTTTACCAAAGCAACCAAATGTGCCGATAGTTTGACTAGACGAGGGTTTAGGATGGTGAGAGTATTACTTTCTTTGACAGGATTCTTAACTTGTAGTACTATCTTGCCGGGATATATTACTTTTCTTAATTTTTTCTCCTTTTGAACAGATAAATTGAAAGAGGGGGGTATTGGGAAGATGTGTCATGCGTACAATTCAATTAGACAACTTTGCGCAGCGCACCCCACAATAAAAAATAATTATGTTTATGTATATATTTCTCTTATGAAACATTTCATTCCAATCATGCATGTGTCTAACTTAAGTTGTCAAATGTCAATCCCAATTGTGCAAATATACTGTCTGTATTAAGAATAAATTTGTATGAAATAAGAAATCTCGTAACTGTCATGTCAAACTCTCAAATTGCAAAACGAAATTACACAGCTCATAAACCCTTAACACAAACTCTCGTACCACTTCATGTCTCAACCTCAGTGCATGTGCTCTACCGTGTTCTCTCTGACTACCCAACTCTCGCCACAAAAATCAATTCCTCGTCTTCAGCACCACATTGTCCTCATTTGCAGGTTTCTCAAAAGAAAATATGTACTTCGATGCAGAACATGTGATGAAAAATATATGCCCATTTTCGAAATTTCAGAACACTCATTTCCCCTTGTAACTTCTACGATTCTGAATTCCTATGATAGAACCAAAGTTAAACCAAAATGTACTACCACGGGGAAAAAAAAAAAAGAAGCCGAAGCTATCTCAAATTAAAGATGTTTCGTGCATAGAGTTTTTGATCAATATGGTGAGGAGAAAAATTGTAATCAGTTCGTATCAAGTCATAGAACTTCGAAGAGCTAATTTTGACGGAAAACGGAGTGGGATTTAGGTTCAGGTTGGTAGTACTCTTTGAGAGTATATATTTGCTAATAAAAGTCATAAATTAATCGTCTATTTGGTAAACAGAAAATGTGTTGTACTTTTACTCTGATTTTTGAAAAATAAGGTGCTCTTGAGAGTACTCACGAAATACTTTCTAGTGCTAATGTATATTCTCTGAAATTGAAAAATAATAATAATAATATAACCTCTCATTTAGGTGTTCTAATTTTCATAAATGACTCTCTTAAAAATTACTGCAGGTGCTTCTTAAAAATATCTGTAGTTTAAGATGTTCATCTACTGCAAAAGTCCTTGTATAACTTTAATTATAAGAACATAATAAAATATTATGACTTAATAATTTCTCTTAATTAAGATAAAAGACAACAAAATGAAAGTTGATGTCCTTTTAACTTTTTAAAACTAAAGATGTGCTTGATATGAAGGTAAATATGAAAGAAAACTTTTAAATATAAAATTACGAATAAACCCCTTGTTCTCCCTCTATAAATCGCAAATGCTTTGAGAAAATGGAAACAAAACTTGTACAACGACCATCCATTGGCATGATTCGTTGTCATATTATGGACTACTAGAACTCGACTGAAGTTGTTGAACAGCCTTTTTAATTCGTTATCCCATCTTAATCTTAGAGCACACACACACACAATTGGTTCTACGAATTCCAGACTATATACATTGTGTTAGCAAATCTCACCGACGTCCACCACTGTCAATACAAATAAATTGAGCCTCAATGAAGCATTGAAACAACTGAAAATGATGAAAATTTTGAAAACCTTACCCATAGAGACACGCGACATTGCAAGGTACATAGTTCCTCAAGCCAAAAAAGCACAGGAAAAAGAAAATGGAAGGGCTCGTGGTTAATACTTCAAATATAGAAAGAATTTCCAGCTACCTTTGAGGAGCACCAGAAAGGATGGGATCTTTGATTGCTGAATCCTTTCCCAATGCGGAAATACTAAGAGAACGTTTTCTCAATTTGGCTTTGCCAGATGATGGCAATCTCTTTTCACTCCTTTCCATCATCAAAGAGGAATAAGAGCACAAGGGCTCTGTCACAGGCTCACTTCTGTAAGTTCTAAGGAAGAGATCCAGGTTTTGATGATACTTAATCCCTTGCGTTTTAGTTCCTAGGTCAACGGAAACAGCAGTGGCCTTACTCTTGACCTCCTCATCATCATCTGACCTATAGCCATTTTCATGCACATCTTGCATTGCCAGATCATCATACTCTTCGTCAGACTTGGTAGATTCCTCATCAACTGAGCCTACCTACACAACAATGGACAAGATTAAAAATGACCCAGAGATAGTTTCATACTACAAGATCTCTACTGAGCTACCTATTCAGTAATTCAATTTGCAAGGGCAGAGTCATTCGATACTTAAACCTCCATTCATTGCCTTTGCTGGCAAGGGCAATGCCAAAGACAACCCAGAAGTATGGAACTCCACTCTTTGGTACATTTCATCATATAGACAGACATTTCAGTTAGCTAAATGATTTAAGCCAACAAATGAATTTATACCTCCTCATGGTGATGTTTGTCACCATCATCAGTAAAATCATCATCAGTACCTGCCTCTAGTTGATCATCAATCTCTTCATCACTACCATGCACAGAAAGCTCCTCCTTGACCTAAAATGACAAAAAATGAGGGAGTAAATTTTAATAATCCAAATGCTACACAAGAAGCTAATTTACATTTTGAACAGAGATTAACAAAATATTCAAATTTACCTCCTTGGCCGGTCCATCAGACAGCCTTGGTGAACTACAGCATGAGGATAGATATCTACTACCTGTATCAGTCTCATCAGCTCTTGACTCATCAATGCTTCCAGCACGACTAGTGCCACCATCACTGGGCCAAGCACTGATCCCATACAAACCAAACTGAAGATTTACAGGTTCTGCCTTACCAATCCGCAAGGGTCCATACATTGGATTTCCAATTCTATTATCTGGTCCATAGTCCCATATAGGTTTCCCATTACTGTCAATTGAATTAACAGGCCAAGCCTTTGCCACAGATCCATCAGTATTTACAAGAGCCATAAGATGCCTTGAAGAACCTTTTCTCTGGATCAACTGAAACATTCCTTTCGAGCTCAAAGAATTGGCCGCACATTGATTTCTATATTCCTCATCAACAACAGTTGCTGTATTTCTAACCGGATCATATAACTGTTCTCCAGCTTCACGCCTACGAAGACAGCCGAAAACAGTAGCATGGATGGCTGCCACACTCTTGTCAACATTTGTATTGTTAATTTTGGGAACTAAATGTTTGTCAGCACGCTTACAGAGATAATCTTGGATTGTTCTGATGTTTCGAATATACTTTATGTATTTGTTTTTAGCTGGGTCAAGTGTCATGTACTTTGCGCGGACAGCAAATCTTTCCATATGCTTGTCCTCATTTGTAATGTATATCATGAATGGTATGATTGAAGGGTGTTTCTTCATAAGCCCCATCTGCAGGATAATTTAAGTTATTAATGCTGTGAGACAATAAAAATATAATAAAACATTATTGACGTGGAAAATGAAAGAAGAAACAGTGAAGGACCCAATATATAAAATCTGACATACAACAAAATTGAGACTCAAGTGAACACCCTCAACAACAACAGACTCTTTTCGTTCTTCCCAGGCAGTGATTAGTCTATCGAGACTGTCAATCACCATCTCACTCTGTGCCTTAAATCCTTCTACAGCCATTTGTTTTGCATTTAGCAGTTCAGTAGTACCAGAGCCAACCTCCAATGTCTGTATATCAGATTTCCTAGAATAATGATCCTCAGTTACTTCCTCCTTGGGAAGTGAATGTGACACAACAGCCAGCTTTTTTGCTTTCCTTCTGGCCTTTGCTTCTGCAACAGCAACAGGATCCAAACACTCGCCTGCATGGTAAGTGGAGGCCCATAACAAGGGGTTTTCCTTTTCATCAGCAAAACTTCTCATCATGTGCCTTATAGAATCAGTTGATACCACTGTCGTGATTCCCAACCGGCTACCCTGAAGTGAAGATTTAGATGTTACTTTAGTTATTGAACTGTAAGTTATAAACTGTACTAAGTTTCAATTTCATCACTCACTACAAGACTACAAGTCACATATCCTACCGCAAAATAAGTAAAAAGTGGCAATACATATTTGTAATTGCAAAAAGACAACTACTTCTGTATGCAAAGATACCAGCAGTGCAGACAACGTTGATTTGCCACAGCCACTAGTGCCACACAACAGCACTGTCATGGATTCCTTTCGTTCTCGGATCCTGCCACCAAAGAAAATAATCACAGATATAACAGGGAAATTGGTACAGAAAATAATTGCTCGACAGCAAACAATAAACATAAAAGTTAACTAAGATGCTAGTGAAATACAAATCTTAATATGGGCACTTAATATTAAAGCTCAGTAATTTCGCTCATGAGGGAAATGATTTTCTTCAAGAACATACTTGCAGGCCAGTATCAAATCAGCTCTCTGGTTGGGGCCCACATATTTGTACTCAGCCAGGGCATCACAGACAATATCTAGAAATGTTTCTCTCCGCACGAACGCCGTTGTGCGCCTTTTGTACAACTCAAATGGTATACACTTGCTTTGACAATCTTTCCCTAAAAGTAAATGGTCTCCTAAGTCTGTTTTATCCGGGCAAACAGCAGCAGCAGAATGACCATCTTTTTTCAGATTATTTCCCTTGGAAGCATGGAGATCCGACAAAACCATTCCTTCAGGCTGCAAAGCATCAGGAGAACTCCCATTCCTTGTGAGTTCAAATACTCTTTGGCTGATCTGATAAGTGGAAAATGTATTCAGAGCAATTTTGTTGAAAAAAAGATCAGATTTATAAGAAATTTGAAGAGTATCTTTCAATCAAAAGGCTGTTTACACAAACAAAATATCAACAACAATTGAGTTGACACTTGACAGATAACATATAATGATTATTAACAATATCACTGTTCAACTAATTTATGACAGAGCATCATTTATCAAGTATTCCATTGCATTATAAGTATACTTCAACATAGATTTACCCTTTCAACTGAACAAACACAACCCCACTATGGACCATTGAAGTGAATAATAATTGGGAGGAAAAGGAAAGGAGAGAGGGGGGGGGGGGGGACAGAACTTGAACCAAAGTAGTCACTAGGATTTGGCTCCTCTAAAGTGAGGAGATTAATAAAGTGAGAAAGTAAGGGCTTAATCACTTTTAGATCAATAACTTCTATTGTGTGTAGGTCCTATCAAATGATTTAAAGGTGATCAACCCCTCACTTTCTCACTTTACCAACCAACTCACTTCAGAAGATTCAAATCTACAGTGACTGATAGAATTAAGCTCATATTACGAGTATCATCTTTCACCAAAATAGACTGACAACAAATTAATAAATTAGTAAATAAAAACAAGAATTTATATGCATACGAAACCCTTCCATATTTTCGCGAAGCACAATATCAGATAATTTTTCTCGCCATCTACATATGCACACAACATCCGGAGACTAGATAACAAGAGATCTCACGTGGCCAAGCTGTTGACCGAGCATAAATGCCAGAGATCAAATGCATTTCCTTAAAAATAAACATAGCCTAAAACAGCGACAAAGCATCACAAAGCTAACCAAAATTGAAACAAGTCCAATAGTCCAGATCAAACACCTCAAGCACTCACTCATCTCATTTTCATATTTTCTAACGAAAGATCATATGATCAAAGAAATAATAATAAATAATTAATAATTAAACCTTGAAGGCATGTCTGGCTTTGCATCCCATGAGCTGAAGCGTGCTCTGGAGAACAGGACGTGTGTACCGAAACGATTCTTTTTCTTTGTCCTTCTTGTCCGTGTCGTCGTCGACCACCACCATGTACAGTATTTTCCCAACCTCAGCCATCCCTACCTGATCCAGATCCCGCAATTCCACTTGAGAAAAAAAAAAAAGAGAAAATAAAATAATAATCGGATGAAGAATGCAGAGAGAGAGACTTAGAGAGACAGAGAGAGAAATGCAGTGGGGAAAGGAAGGAGGATGAAAGAGAGAGACCAGTGGGAAGGAAGCGCAGAAGGCTAACAAGCTAGGGTTTATTAGAAGCGTCAGGTTCCGCCATTTGGAAATGGAGGACGAGGAGGCGTGATCCTCTGTAACTGCAGCTGCAGCACGACATTCTCAATCTCACTTACCCAATTACACCACCATCAACCATCCCCTCTTTCTCTCTCTCTCAAATTAGAACTGAGATTAAAAAGTAAAAATGACGGATTAGGCTTTTCAGTCAGCACAGTATTTCATGTATTAAGAGTGTAAATAACATATCTCTTTATTTATACGTACTTGGGATGCAAGGATGAGCCTCCTCTCTTCATGGGTCCCATCAACGGGGATCAAGGAAGGGCTGATTCTGTAAATTTATGATTTGCATTCACTTGTTATCTTGTGATTTATTGTATATCAAAATCTTGATATCTGCCGTTTATCTCTTTCTTTTTTGAAAGATATTTATCTACTTGAAGTCAAAAATATGTTTATTTAATTTTATAGAAGTTATCATTTAACTCAAATTTAATTAATAAATGTGATGAGCAGTTTTTTTTTTTTAATGAAAACTATGAATTTATTCGATGCCATGAATCCAAAGGGATTACCTCCCAAATGGAAAATGCGATAAGTAATTTTGATCTTTAGAAAATAATACAAATTTAATTGACTTGAAATTAATTTTCATACAAAGAAATTAGCTCAATTTACTTAGACGAAATTTAAATTTTGTGATGATTAAAATGATATTGATATAATATTAACATTAAAATAATATCAAACTTTTAAAACTGCTCACTTTTGTTTTTCTTTTCAATTTAATTTAATTTTTCTTTTATTGCTTCATCTAAAAAATATCATGATATTTTGATCATTAATTGGCATACTTAAGAAGTTGACCATGATGTATCTTTAAATGAAACGATGAATACTACGTATTTTATGTATGTATTTCTAAATCTTTTGAATAAATTAATAATAGATAATGATTTAAATATGTTGATGATTTTGTAAACTTTTAGTTTCTCTAAAATAATAGTTTTTTATTTCTATGTTTTTTAAAAAATTATCTTTATGCTCTAAATTTTGGTCTTTAGAATAAGTATTTATAGTCTTTTATGAATATTGAAATTTTTTTTTTTATTCTTAAAAATATTCCTTTGATCTTTATAAATATCCTATTTAAAAGTGTATACTAGATGATTAATGGTAGAGATTAAAATAATCATTTTAGAAAAATAAGAGACAAAAAACCTAACTTCTCTTTTTTTTAAAGAATTAAATCTAAAATAACTTATATTTATAAGAATAAAAACATATTTAAGTGATAGCTAAATATGTGATATTTGTATAGACAAATGGTTATATATTTACCAGCTCATAATTTTTGTATCACTTTTAATTCCAACATAGATGATTTCCTTGTAAATTTTCTTAGAATTGGTTTAGTTATAAATAAATAAACATGTGATACACGTGAGTATGTACACACGGTCGCCTATATCTAAATTTATGAATTTCAATATTTAATTAAATTGAGGAGATAAGTTCGTTGATGTACATCCAACTTCCAATATCATTTTCGGAGACATATGTGCTTGATTATGACTGAATGACACACCATATAAGGTATGATAGGATAAATTATATAATATATAATAACTTTATATATTATTTGGTGCAAATAATATTATGTATAAGTTTAAAATGATAGATAATTTAATCATATCTAGAGAGGGAGGATAGGGGCTCATTAGATATTGACATACGTATAAGGTTTATTTTATTTATGTAATTAAATAACATAATAAATAAAATAATTATTAAAATAAAACAAAAATTTACAGTAAAATAATTATATAACAAATAATAAAATAATAGATATTAAATAATTTAATAAATAATAAAATTTATTTGATATAAAAATTAATTGTAAGTTATATACTATTAAAATATATAAATAAATAATATGTGGTATATTAAAGTAAGGATTAATAATAAAAAATTTAATTTAATATTTATTATTAAATTAAATCTAAATAATTATTATAAAAACACTAAAAAGATAATAATTTAATATTATTTAATATTTATTTATGATTAAAATTATTTTTAAATAAATGATAATATTATATATTTTTAATAAATTTGAATAATTAATAAAAATTATTATTTTATTTTTATTTAATATTTATATGTAATTAGTGTTATATGTAAATAAATGATAATATTATATAATATAAAATATAATGTTTATTCAATGGCATACCAAATGTTGTGTAATATTCAAAGTTTATCGAACCTTATACTATCAGATCTTATACTATCATGTCTTATTCTATCAAGCATGCCAAACGGATTCCAACTCCTTGTCTTGGCCAACCCAAAAAAATGCAAAAAAAAAAAAAAATCAACAAGTTACTAAATTACAAACTTAAAATGAGCATAGGGAAGAAAAAAACTTGTGATAATGACACAAGTGTTATCTGTAAGATGAAATTTACAACATCATGCACCAAACATTTTTTTTCCTTTTATCACATTGATTTTCTTAAAACTTTACAGGCTGTTTGTTTCGGGTTATATTTAACTATTCCTGAAAATAGGTAGTTGTGAATGATGTGTTCCTATATTTTACGAATTTTACAAAATTTTTCCTAGATATTAATTATTCCATGGAAAAAGACTTTCGTCTAATTTAGTGAAATCTTATTCCCAAATTAAATGAGGTAGAGAAAAAATTTTCCATGACTTGGGAATCACACTTATTAAGCACAATTACTATACAATCCCTCAATTAATTGATTTTTTCTCTCTCTATGATATGTTAAGGGTATTTTAGAAATTCTAACGTATATCCTCAAGAATATAGATTATATAAAACAAACAAGTTTTAAATTTATTCCCGGGAATATTAATAAATAATCGTATAAATATTTAGTGCTAAACAAATACTTTTTTTAAAAATACCCAATAATAATATTCTCAGGAATATTATTCCCATGAATCACATTACTATAAACTTAATTTCAAATCTTGAAACAAATGCTTCTTAATCTATAATTGATATGGCCAATTATATCTATAGGGAACATATTATGATAAATGAGATTTATTATGAGAGTAAGAGAAGTCAATTTTGACCATTGGATCTTACATGAATAATTAAGATCAAAACATGTTACTTTTTTAAATAAACATGTGAACATTAATTGTCATTAATCAACTGTAAATCTTGATTATTCATATATGGTTATACAACTCAGACTTACTCCTCTTACTCTCATAAGAAATCATCTTTCTCATACCAAAAAAGGAAAAGAATTAGGAAAAAAAATGAGATTTTAGATTTTAAAAAAAACTCTAAAATGATGTCATTTTACATCTTTTTTTATTTTACAAAAATCGGTTTGTCTGGTTCCCGATCGGTTCGAAATAGTTCTTAGTCAATTTTAAGGACTAACCCGGACCGGACAATAGACTGGTTTCCAATTCAACTGGCGGTCCGGTTTGATTTTCTGAACATGGGGTTATGCACTCCAGATTCGATCCTCCTATTCTCTTAATAAATGTTCATCTGCTATACCACTTTTAGTTTGATTTAATTATTTGATAATAATATTTCTTCATAATGCGCATCATATATACTAGCTAGCTAAAAACCAAACGTTCACAAGGATGTCTTGCAACAATCCAAAAATTGATTTTGAAACAATTAAATATAAATAATTAGAAACAAAAGCATGACTTGATTCGATATAAAAAGGAATTAAATATGGAATCAAAGCATGACCTGCATGAAGAATATATATATCAAAACATAACCGATAATACATTGCATTTAAAAGAAGCATGATTTTGTAAATAACAATTAATGATATAAAATAGTATCAATTTTATTTAATGACATAAAAGCTGAATATCTGAATCAAAATCAAACTAAATAAAACCTTTAGATACTGAAAAGCAATATTGAATAATTGGATAGAAAAATAAACCTTTCGGAACGTATATTTTATGTATATATATATATAAAAAAAATCCAACACCCAGTACTCGCGCATCATCGACCTTATAACCTAGACACCCTCAACAACGCCTCTCTAAAATCCTTTTCTTTTTCACTTTTTACCTTTTTTTTCCTTCTTCATTGTTTCTGTAAACCATCATGGAAGCTCAAGAGGAGCGAGAAGCACTTTTTCTCCAATCAGAAGATCTAAAGACAGCAGCAATCCTTTATGATTGGCTAAAGGAGGAGTCTCCAAGGCAAGAAGATAAAGAATCACTGCCCAGCTTGGTGGAGGTGGAATCGATTTTAAGCTACAAGTTTAAGAACAAGCTCTTGTTGGAAGAGGCGTTTACGCACTCCTCATACCACATTGATAAGTGCTTTTCCTACGAGCGGTTGGAGTACATAGGTGACGCCGTTTTGAACTTGTTGGTGACCATGGAGCAATACTTCTTGTACCCCAATTTGGCACCTGGTCAATTGACTCGATTACGTGCGGCGAACGTGGACACGGAGAAGCTGGCACGTGTGGCCATCAAACATGGGTTTCATCGTTTCCTCCGACACCGGAAGCCGCTTCTTGAAGAACAAGTGAGTTTCCTACTCCTTTCCTATCATTGAATAGGAGAGGTTCATCTCTGGAGATTTTATGTGATATTTGTCACGAGCACGTCTTCACCATTAATGAAGTTACATTAAAAGAGTAAAATGTTAACAAATTGAAAATTAATTGGAGAAAATATACATGAAAAAGTCATATCTATTTTATAATAGAGAAATCCATTTCATTATAATAAAATATTCACGAAAGTTGCTTATAAAATTTTAGACTGGGGTGATAGTCGGTATAATTTTTTTCCGGAAATTTAAACTCATGCATATTGATCATAAAATTTGTATGAGTCCGGTGTAAATGCAATGTTGTTGTTGTCAATCACATTTTAACTATCTATAGTTTTGTAAAATAAAATCTAGAAATTGTGTAGGTATAATCGTGGATAATTTAATAAGTAAAGATCAACTAGCAAATTCACAAAGTAACCTGATTGTCCAAATTTTTTTACTAGTTGATAATTTTAAAATGATATTGCGGTCCAAAATATTAATTAATTGAATCACAACTTTACTGAAATTTTGTAATTAATTGAATCAAAATGTGTGAAATTATTTTTTTATGGTTAGATATTGTTGAATCAAAATTACACAATTAATTGAATTAATCCATTAATTTATGCAATTTATTCAAAGATTTTTAACATTTTGAGAATAAATTTTCCACGACATAAATTGTTGTGCCAAAAAGGTTTTAATGTTCAATTAAAATCAATCAATTGATTGAGTCAGAATTTCATAGATAATATCAATCAATTAATGGATTCTATTTTTTTGAATTCAATCCAATTTATTTTTACAATTAGATGAATTCATATTTTCGGAATCAATTTACTAAATATTAATTCAATTGATTTTAATAACGTAAATTAGTAAATCAATATTGATTAGTAATCATATTGATTTATTATCTGAATCAATTTATCAATTCAACTAAATAGAATCAATATTTTCAAAATCAAATTTTTAAAAATTGATTGAATTAATTTAATTATATCAATTGAATCAGATTTTATGAAATTAATTTTTAGTTACATATAATTGAATCAAATTGTTCTAATAAATTTAATCATAACTTATGAAAACTGATTACAGAAACTAATTATTTTTATTCAATCAGAATTTTCTAATTAATTTGTTATTAGAATCAAATTTTTATAATTAATTGATCAGAATTTATGGAATTTTTTTAAATTATTTGAATCAAATGTAGGTAATTTATTTGAATCCAATTTACGTAGATTTGTAAAAATTTTAAATTGGTCAATTGAAATTTATTAATTTACTAATTGATGATGACCGTTTGAAACTTCACTTAATTAGTTCAAGTGAAAGGGAATCAAATTTATTAATTTTTTATTTATTACTCATTATTTGAAACTTAACGTAATCGTTAATTTATTATTTCAATCAGATTATTAATTATTTCATGAGAAGGATAATCAAATTGACATTAGTGTAGCGAAATTAGTATTTGACTTAACTCTTAATTTTTGCAAAATTAATGAGGTTATGAATTAATTGATTTGAGAATAATAACACTTAATTAAAATTGAAATCATAAATCTTACATTGTATTGATACATTGCTAGTTGAATGAACTCATATATTGTAAAACTGGAATCTAACAAATTAATTGAGAGTGTGTTTAATTGAAGGATAAAATTCAAGGAAAAATTTATTATGGGCAAAATTCATGTATAATTTTTCATCATCTGTGTTGGTTTGAGACAGATCCATGAATTTACAGAAGAGATAAAACGGTATCCTCTGCATTCCAATGGATTGATTGACACACCCAAGAATCTGGCCGATATTGTAGAGTCAACCGTTGGTGCGATCTTTATTGATTGTGATTGCTCCATTGACGTTGTGTGGAAGGTACATAAAAATTTCTTATATCTTAGAATATAGCTAATAATATGCATAAAAGTTTTTTTTTTTATTAAACATATATGTATATTAACAAATTGGATACGTTGACAATATATTAGTTATTATTATAATATAATAAAAATAAATTTATTACTATTTATGCCTTAATAATGTATAAATGATTTTATCTTGATATATATGCCTTTTATACATCCTCATTTTTAAGGCCTCTTTATTCTTTAATCAGATTATTACTGTAATATAAATCATCGTGATATTACTTCATGGAGTGATTTTTAAGAAAACATTATTTGCAGATTTTGAAAAGTTTGCTCGAACCTATCATTGATCAAGACACTATTAAAACACATCCAGTAACTGGGCTTTATGAAGTTTGCCAGAAGAACCACTTGAATATACAGTTCAAGGATTTGTGGCAGCAATCCATGACCATTGATGTCCTCATAGATGATAAATTAATTGGGAGAGGCATTTGTGGTTCCAAGAAAGAAATTGCATTCAATAGAGCAGCAAAACAAGCTCTAGAAAACATCGATCAAGTTTTAAGTATAGGTCAAACATCAAATGAAGATGCTTTTGAGAATTAAAGTTCATGTATGGCTCATCTAATCTGATATTTAAAAATAAAATTGAGTTGACTTGATCATGGAATATAATTTGACATTCTACTTAGAAAAGATTTTGATATTTGTCACGGTTAGAATGAATCTGACTTGTTTTAATTTTGAAGGTACTTTAAAACGAAAACATATAATTTAATTTACATGGTGGCAAGAAGAAAAAGAATCACTGCCAAGCTTGGGTGAGGTAGAATCAATTTTGAGCCACAAGTTTAAGAAAAAGCTCTTGCTGGAAGAGGCGTTTACGCACTCCTCATATCACATTGATAAGTGTTTTTTTCTTTTTTTGTTGAGCTGTTGGAGTCCATAGGTGATGCCGTTTTGAACCTATTGACTCGATTACATGCGGCAAACACGGCACGTGTGGCCGTCAAAGATGGGCTTCACTGCTTCCTCTGGCACAATTAGTCACTTCTAGAAGAATAAGTAAACGAGCGTTTAGTTTGTGAAAATATTTTTTATATTTATTTTTATTTTTTATTTTCTGAAAATGATTTTCATTTCTAGATTTTCAAATTTTAAGTAATGTGTTTGGTTTATAAAACTATATACTCTTTTCAAATGAAGAAAATAATGAAAATTCATTTGGTATATTTGTTTTCAAATAATGAAAATAATGTCCATCATGCTAGCTGCCCCCACTTCCTCAATCCCTTTCCCCTCTCTCACAAATGCACACCACTGTGCTCCACTGTAGCACACCTTTGGTAGCTTCCGGCAAAACATGCCACCAAAGCCCCCCCCCCCATCACTCGCTTTTGTGCATAGTTTCTGTTCACCAACTCCATGAGATAAGCCCCTCTGCTCAATCGCCTTAGAGACCCGCCTCATCCTCACCTATTTCCTCGCTAGAATCACACCCTTGGCCGCACAACATCGTGCCTAGTGTTGCTGATGATGCCTTGCTGCCTATGTCTCTGTTCAAGTGTTTCTCATATAGCCTCTTGTGTTGTCAATCAGACAAACTCACCAAGGGCCTCACCAATGTATGTGAGAGCAGAGCAAATCGGGGCATCACAAATCAGTTGAGCGGTGGCATCATGAATCAGTTGTGCGGGCGGCGCCTTGCAGACTTGTGACGGAGCGAACAGGGCAGACGGTCTCTGACGGTGCTGTGGCACGATGGCAATCTCGGATGTGGAGGGTGGGGCTGCTAAGCGAGGAAGTATAGTTCATGAAGGAACTTTTCTGGTCTTTGGAATGGCAGATTTGAGTGGGTTTCAATGTTGGTTGAAAAAGAAATAAAAGTTATTTATAATTACAAAAGAACCACCACATTTTGGTTTGAAAACATTTTCACTAGCCTATTGCAAATACACTGAAAACAATGGAAATGTGAAAATGACGTTTCCAAATTTCCATTAAATTTTGAAAACATTTTTAGAAAACATTTTCAATCAAACCAAGCCAAACATGTTTTCATCCTTGATTTCTATTTTCAACGAAAATGAAAACAGAAAACATTCAAACCAAACGCCCTCTAAGTTTTTTACTCCTTAACTATCATTGACTAGGAGAGATTCCTCTTTGGAGATTTTATATGATCTTTGTCACGAGCACGTCTTCTCCGTTAATGAATTTACTTTAAAAGAGTAAAATGTTAACAAGTCAAAAAACTAATTGGAGAAAATATAAATGAAAAAACATGTATTTCACAATTGAGAAATCTAGTTGTTGATAATAAAATTCACAAAAGTTGCTTATAAAGTTTCAAACTGAGATGATAATAGGTATAATTTGTTGCAAAAATTTAAGCTCACGCACATTGATCCTAAAATTTGTGTGGGTCCAGTATAAATGCAATTTTGCTGTTGTCTTTCACTTTTAATTATATATAGTTTTATAATTTTTAGATTTTCTTATGATTTTGTTTTCAAATTTATGAAAGTTCATATGTAATATGCAGAACTCAAACATCGACGAAATTTTGAATCGGTCAATAATTTTTGTTTAACTAATAGAATCCGATAATGTTGGCATAAATTAAAAATGTTTTAAAATAAGCGGGAATTATTGTGTTCTTATAAATGGATGTAGGTAAATAAGTTAGTTTACAATGTTGAGTTATATTTTGAGACCTAGAACTTAGCCACACTTATCGGGAAATTGATGGAAATAGTTGATACCATAACCAATTGGAGGATAAGTTTTATGTGCCTGCTAAAAATTAAATGAGTGAGAGAGAGTGTAAAGGAATTAAATACTTCGAGTTTTAAGCTACTCATAAAACAAAGTCTATAAATGGTGTACGTATAATTGTGGACAACTAGTGCAGTACTTGTGCGATGCACGGATGTTATTAATTTGCTTATTGATATATTTTTATATAGTAACACATTTGAATTATAGAAATATATGATACGCATTATGAAGAAATGTTATTATCAAATAATTAAATGAAACTAAAAGTGAAATATTAAACGGACATTTAACAAAGTACTATATCCAAAATTAATATTCTGATTGCTAAAGATTAGGATGAATCTAAACAACTTGCTATCTCTAAACTTCTTTTACTTGAAAAAACGAAGAGTACAAAATAAGTCATCGATAAAAGAAAAAAAGACTAAAACCCCACAATAGTTCCTCAGGTTTGCATTAGAGGACAAGTTAGTCCTTCAGATTTTGAAAATCTCAAATTGATCCCTCACATTTTAAAAAATGAGACAAATTGATCCTTCCATACAGTTATGTTTAGTTAAAAAGAGGACAAATTGGTCTCGTATACTGTACGGAACTGTATGAAGGACCAATTTGTCCTTTTTTTTAAAACTTGAGGGACCAATTTGAGATTTATAAAACCTGAGGGACTAACTTATCTCCCAATACAAACCTGAGGGACCTGTTTGAGCATTTAGTAAAAGAAAAAGTTACATTTTTCGTAAGCAAATGAACAAAAGCATATATAATCAAAATATTCAATTTAAATATATAGAACAAGTACATGTTTAAATGTTTGTCGATATACTCCCAAATTGAATACTACTTCAAACTTCATACACCAACATGGGATGTTTTTGTAAGCAACTAACACTCACAAAAGCAGATTAAAAGCACAAAAAACTCTAAAATATATTTATTCATTGAAATTGTGTAATTAAACATGATTTTATTCAATAATGCACAATGAGGACTAAATCCAAATCAACACAATGTTAATCATTCTAGTATGTAAAATGATACAATATGTCTAGAGTTATAAAAGAACAGGGGTGCCCACATGCAACACATTAGTTTCTTCTGCTATCTTCCTAGTCCCTATTTATAACACTCTAAATTTTAATCCCTTAATGATCATGTTGTGTTAAGCTAATCTTTTGTTATTACGTTTTGGTATCATAAAATTGTGGATAAAATAAGATATAATAAAAATAAAGGTAATAATTTTTCCTTTATAAAAAGTAAACTAGAAGCTTTGTACATAGATTATCATGTATGGAATTTATTTTGTAAAAGCTAACAAACACATTTATAAATGCATACGAATCATCCATTGTATGAACAATATATATGTAATACCCGGTGTACACATGTCATTAGATAAGTTCTGTATGGCCTTAAAGTTCCCCGGGACCCACATATGTTGCTGGGTCTTGGATTTCGCTAAATTTGGAGCCCTACACCTCCTTGGAGGGCTATATGTTAGAGCCACCTTATTGGGATCAAAAGTCTCAGTAATTGCTTTCTAAAGGAAAACAAACTGAAGAGTGATTTTTAACGAATTTTTGGAAGCCTATAGATATTTCGTTTTTAGCCATCAAATTTAGAGAATCGCCGGGATTCCGGAATTTGAACTAGAACTCAAAAAGTAGAGAAACTTATATTTGAATGATGTATGCTTTCCCCATCCTATGCATGTAAACTAAGTGGAAGAAAGTTAAGATAGGGTCGGTTTTATTTAAGTTGCAACTTGGTAACAAGATAATGAGAAGTTAATGGAATTAGTAAAAGTAAAGAGAAGCATGTTGTATGCCTCATGTATGCATTTATCGTATTATGTGTGAATAGGATTAGGTGTTTTGAATGCATGCATTTGCACTTGAAGGAATTTGATTAAGAATTAGTAAGTTGAGTAGGAAAAGATTTGGTACAATATATATATATATAGTGTTTTAGAACTTTTAAAGCATGCCATGTTTGCTTCTTGTTGTTTCTATCTGACCAAATAGAGTAAATTTATTTTCATACACGACACATGCATAGAAAGGGAGAAAGTTCAGGAATCAAGGATTAGGAGTCCCCCTAGTATCAATATATATCAGACATAAGAGAAAAAGAACCAGAGCAAGGACACATGCATGGACCAAATTACCTTTCCTCCAATTCACAATTCTTAGCCCATCCCTTTCCTTCTCCACCCACAACCATCACCAACCCTAGTTCATCCTCCAAGGCATCCAAAACATCCACCGGTGAGGGTTTTGACTGAAAATATGCATGTGGCACTAGTGCCCTTCATGCAATGGCATTTGAACCATTCTCATCTTTGCATTGCTTCTGGCACATCTTGCATTAACACTTAAGCTTCTGCAGCCCTTTTGCTTTGATTCAATTAACAATTGCTTTCGGTGTAAGAAACTCATTTTTTCCCCATTCAGAATCTAGTCCAAATGTTTAAAATTTTAAAAAATGCAAAATAACTAAAATTCAAAAAACAAAAATCTCTTTCATTCATTCCCAAGAATTCTCATAAACTAAATAAAGACTTCTTAGTATTCTCACTCTTTTCACTTTTCACTTTTTTTGCTCAGTTTCTAAGGTTTTTATTTTTGTATTTTTTGTAGGAACAGTCCACGTTGAACCTAATTTAAATGCATCTCTTCTTTCACCAAATCAATATTTGATTTTTAATTGATTTTCAGTAATTTCCATTTTTTTGTTCGAATTTTGCAAGTAATACTGTGACTATTGCGATACTTATTTGATCCATAATTCTAATAATTTTTTTAATTAGTCTTAAATATCTAATGTTATGTGCACCTTGTTTTGCTATAACTCACAAAATAAATATTGTGGATGCCGTGCAAGAAGAACCGGGGTTGGTAGTGGTTTTGGGTGGAGAAGGAAGGGGATGAGATGATTGGAAAAGGGAATTGATGAATTGGGATTAGGGTTAGGAATTGTGAATTAGAAGGAGGATAATTTGGTCCATGTATGTGTCCTTGTGACTAATACATTATAACTTAACAAAAGATTTGGATAGTAAGTTAACAAAATGTGTGTTTTTCACCTTTTGGAAAACCTATCATGTGGTATTGTCCATTTAAAAAGTCAGAAACTAAATTGAACATAACATAAAGTTCAGAGGGGTTAAATACATTTTTCTCTTATTATTATTTTATAATTTTCTTTCATAGTTGGTCGCTTGCACTACCAGAAAAATGCTATTACTGATAGATTTTACCGATGAATTTTGTCAAATGGTAATAACGTAGTCGGTAAGTATTACTGAAGGAAAAAATCAGCCGGTAATAAATAAAAGGTGCCGTTTTTATTGGAAAAATTTCCTCTAAATTACCGATAGATTTTTCTGTCGGTAATTATTTTTTAAAAAGAATTTTAATAAAATTAATTTTATTGATGGAAAAATTCATCGGTAATGTTTAATTTTTAAATAAAAAAATTAATAATAGTTACCAATGGAATTTTCCACCAATAAAATTAACTACAAAATAAAAAATTAAAACAAAACAATTACCGACAGATTTTTTCGTTAGTAATGTTAATTTATGGAAAAAAAAAATTATAATAACTACTGACGGATTTGACTGAAACTTAATATTCTCGAATTTCTTAAAATCCATCGGTATTTATGATGGAAAAAATCCATCGATAACTCCGCTTATTTCTTATAGTGTTAGTTTTTTTCTTTATAAGAGGACGAATAACGTTTAGTACGACTCTATTTTTCCTTTCCATATTTCACTATAACAAACGAGAAAACTCTTTGCTCAACTTACTTGTCCCTATGACTCTACTTATTTTTTATTTCCCCCCTCTCCTTTTTTTCATTTTTAACAAACAAGAAAAATCTCTACTCAACTTATTTTCTTTCCCTGCATTTTTCATTTTTCACGCAAACATAGGATATATAATATATCCCTGTCCCTTATCAACGGAGTTATTTTAATCCTTAAATAAGTGGACAGCTAGCAATTGTCAACCATAATTTCAAGCAGAGATTGGAGAATGGGAACCGAACAACACATCTTTGGTCAAGGCATTGATTCAATGCCAGTATGCCATTGGGCCAGTGGCTTTCACTTAACTATTATCTGTCATTGGTTGATATGGGATTCAATCTCTACTAAAGCACCTATTTTTCTTTAAATTTCCGCTTCTTTAAGCAGGTTCCCAGTATCAAATAAATAACTGAAATTGGATCGACTCAAAAATTTGTCCAATGTACTGGAGAACATATATACAAATTAAAAATTCCCATACCACCCAATTTAGGAAAATATGAGGTATGCGATTACGTAGCAAACATTGAAGCCCCAAAAGTTGACTGCAATGTAAAGGATCTATGTACATGTGTGTCATTAAAACCCATCCGTAGCTATATGTCACTTTTCTTGCAGCGGAGGATATACGACAATGCAAAAAAGGGTAACAAAGAGAGAGGGAGGAATTAGATTCCATTGTTGAAAATGTCTTAGCGGCTTTCATTTTATTGCATTTTTTTTTTCTTGTTGACGAGGGAATCAAAGAAAACGCGTTTTCTTCCAGGTGCGGTCTTTCCACGAAAAGTGAAGGCAACATAACCCCCAAACATTATTCGTTCGTTTTCTTTGACAAAAATAAATTGAAAACAATATACTGCGATCTAACCCTCCTTTAGACCTTAACACATGTTGGGTCTAACTTTACTTTCAGAGTATTATGACTTTTAAAAAAAATACTCTTCGAGTACATTTCACTGTAAGTTATTTTGTAGGGCTCATATATGGCCGGTGCCCTTTCTTTTATTCTTGTGCAGAACCTCACGTTTTAATTGGATGCCTCCTCTTTTCAAAGTGAAAGTGGGGGTCGAGTGACTTGTCGACGAGGTATTGAATCAGAAATTTCCATTTGCCAGTGATACTATGTAAAATATATAATAATCTACCCCTTTTTTGTTTTTTGCTTATAGTTTGATATTTCAAAACCAAAATGAACAAGTAGAATTCATCATTTCGATACACTATTAATTTAAAATATTTTAGAGACTAAATTCTGAATTTAGTTTTCTAGTTTACATTGGAAAATAAATTAGTCTCTCGGATTTAAAATTTTTCATGCTAGTCCTTAAAATTTAACAAATGGTGACAAAATAGTAAAGAAGAAAGTCTAAACAGCTTTATTAAGAAGAATAAGGCTAGTTAAGTCCCACCATGAAAGTTAACAATATACGTAAGTAAATTGACAAGACACAACTCAGACGATAATTTTATAGATGGACTAACTTGTCTTCATTTGTGAAATATAAGGAACTAATATGTGATTTTTCAAATTTAAAAAATTAATTTATCTCTTACTATAAATATGAGGGACTAAATTGAGGTTTTAATTCATTTTACATTATTATTTAACTGTATGATTTTTTTTCTTTATGTAGAATGTGAATTTATTCAATTACAAGGATCTAACGAAGTACATCCAAAATATAATTTTAAAAAAAGTACATCCAAAATACAAGTGGGTTTATCATTATATTAGACCAAATTTAATCTAATCATCTTTGGCTAAATGGGCCAACTTGTTGGTCATCCTATTACAATTTATTGGGGCGAATTTTTCAATGCATCTAATGCATTAGAAATTTTAAACTATCATAACTAGGAGTGTTCATGACCCTATTTAGCCCATTAATCCAACACAATCTGAAGCTTATTTGGACATGTTTGGATCCTCAAATTTGACCTGATGTATATTTTGAACTGGTTAGGATCATGCTTAATGTTGAAATGACTAGGCCCAAATGCAAATAATTCTTTCAGAGTTATACTTTTTATAATAATTAGTGATAAATTGTAAGATTTTATTCAATTAATATATTTTAGATTACTTGGTTTTATATTTTTAGTAATGTGATTTGATTTGAAATATGTATTATAAAATATCTCTTGATTTTTTTTACTTATAAAAATTTATAACTTTATTATGTAGAATGTCAAAACCTTTATAATTATCTAAAGATTGAATCGACCCGCTGGTCATCAATCGGGTTATTGCTAATTGGATTTAGGCTTTAAAAATTGACCCAATATAAAAGTTGAGCTTGATTCAAGTTTGGTTCAATCCAATTCAACCCTTACTTGTAACCCACTGTAAGTGTATGTAAGAAGGTGTTGTATTTAAGCATCCTGCTTATTTATGGTGTGTCAAATAGTGGAAGGATATAACCCATGAAATTTATATCTATTTTAACTAATTTTTTAAATAAAAAATAATATATGGATTTTTTAAAAAACTAGTAAATTATAAACTAAAGCTATACATCTTTTTAAAAATATTCATATGTCATTCTTTAATTTAAAAATAAAATAAAATAAAGTATATGATTTGATTTAAATACATTATTAAGTGTCTAAAAAATTCATATTTTCATTAAATTAAATCTTCTCATATGTATAAATTTGAAAATAGTGGGATAAGAGTCAAATTTAGTATGCTGATTTGATAAATATGCAATTAATTAGATGAATATGTAACAAAAAATTACACAAACATATAAAAATTAAACACATAAACGTATAAAACTTATTTAAGTTTTGTGTATGATGGAACTTGCAGTGGGTCCAATAACGCCATCAATTCACAATCTAGCAAACATTCTTGTCACCGTTGATGTGGGACCCCGAGACATTAAAGCACCATCATGGAATCTTGAAATTGAATATGGGACCATCCATTTCCCAAAGATCCAAGCAAGAGATCGTGACAACCTACTGTATTACAAATATCACCATAACAGTAACTCCGAAAAAAAACAACCGTATCAACAGTGTAATCCAGATTCGAGATCTCTCTTTTTAAGTTTTGAAGCCCTTGTGGGCTGCAAATCTTAGCTTAAGCGCTGTAGTTATAGTTAACGACAAACTGAAATTAAAAAAAAAAAAAAACGATAGTATTGAGTGATAAAAAATCTTGTTCGTTTGCTTAAGGTAAACCCTGCAATCTAACCAGATTTGAAACCGCTTTCTTTTCATGGTGCGTGGGGGCAGATGGGGACTCTAGTATTCCTTGGATTTGGACACCCGTTCACTTTCACTTTAATTTTGATATTACGAATTAATATCTCATGGCTTTATTTTGCAGCAGCAGAAAACGTGTCCGTTCACTTTCACATTAATTTTGATATTACGAATTAATATCTCATGGCTTTATTTTGCAGCAGCAGAAAACGTGTTTTTTTTTTATAAAAAAAAAACACTACTTATTGTCCGCCCAATCATTTAAGCGAAAGTTAAAATAACAAAAATATCCAAGCCACGGATCGCGGAATTTGAAGTCCGGTTTTGGGCTTCAGTTGTTTCAGCTCCTACCTCCTCGTCACGTTGGTTTTATCCTTTTTCCCCCCCTTTAATATTGCCAACAATTAACAAATATTTTAAAGATATTGGTTAAAAAGGAAAACGTTATTTAAAAAGTATAATATTTAAGTTTACTTTCTAATGTATTGAATATGGGGATTTCTCCAATACTCTATAAAATTTATAGATGTCGATACCTTTTAAACAACTTGTGGCTGAAAATTTATCACGTATTTCAATAATTTAATTTATTAATATTTTAAATATTTATGATTAAATCACAACATTTGAATTTAAAAGGATATCGGTTCCCTTGGAATACCGGTTCCCTTGGGATACCATAATAAAACCATTGAATATATTAAAAATTTTACGATTTTATTTTTTTTAACACTAGTCATTCTTGTGTGTCTTTATATGACATAGAAATGTAGTACTCGCTTCATTTCAATATAACTGTCAAAAACCAAACAACACAATAGAGTTTGTGTTTATTTTTGTCGCTCACTTCCTCGCAAGTTATTTTAATCCCTAACTTTTAAATAAGTCATTTTGGTACTTGATATTTATAAACATAAATAATTTTAGTTCATTCATTAATATCTATTAACTCACCTTCAGTTAAGTGATTATATGTCACTGTTAAATGACACCTTATTATGTTACATTTTAAGTGGTTCATTTTAGTCCATCGCATTATACTAAATGAGAGATTTTAGTCCTCTTCCATTTATGGACACTATTTCTTCCTTCTCTAAACTCTTTCTTCTCTCTTTCTTTCTCCTCAATTTTTCTTTCTCTACACATTCAAAACTATTTTTTCTATGCTGCTCATTCTTCTTCTTCTTCACCATCATAAATTATCTATTTAGAATTTTTACTCATTGAATATTAGGAAATGTTAAGTTATATATATATATATATATTCAAAAATTACAGATTCATTGTATATAATATTTAGAATTTTTACTTATATATATATATAAGTAATTTTTAATATATATACAATGAATCTGTAATTTTGAATATATATATATATATATATATATATATATATATATATATATATATATTCAAAAATTACAGATTCATTATATATATATATATTCAAAAATTACAGATTCATTGTATATAATATTTGGAATTGTTAATAAGTTCATCAAGCATGAAAATTTCATTTGGACTTTACCTTTATATCCCCATACATTTTGTAATTTTTCTTAGTTTCTAATAGCATATAAAATTTTTCTTCTCAAAGTAAATGCAATTAAACTGTATATGACTGATTTATGGGTTGTTCTTTGACCATGGTAGAGTGTGGTTTTGGTGGAGGTCATTGTGATTCAAGAATAAAGATTTGATGACGAAGAAAAAGTAAAGTGATGATTAGAGGAAAGGGAAGTTTGAATGAGCAGAGACAGAAACTGAGGAGATAGAAAGGTAGAAGAATGTATTTGGAGAAGGAAAGAATGATATCCAAAATGAAAGAGGACTAAAATAACTCGTTTGGTATAATATGAGGGACTAAAATAAACCACTTAAAATATCACACAATAGGGTATCACTTAACAGTGACATGTAGTCACTTAATGAAGAGTGAGTTAACATATGTTAATGGATAGACTAAAATAATTCATGTTTGTAAATGTTAAGGACCAAAATGACTCATTTTAAAAGTTAGGGACTAACATGAGCACTAACTCAACAGAATATTAAGGCAAAATAAAGTATTGATAAATGTATAAAATTACAAGAGTTGATAAAATTATCTATATACAATCATTATTACTCTTCTTGATAAATGTATCAACATATTCATATTAATGGTATGCCCCTTGATCCATAATATAAGTCATTTTTTGATATTTTGTTTGGTCCAAAATGTAAATCGTTTTCACATTTCAATAAAATATTAATTACTTTTTACCCATTTTTACCTTTATATTTATGATGAGTGAGAATGGATAGATATGAATATGATTATTTAATGAAGAGATAATTTATAATAAATGATAAAGAGTATTTACATATTTTACTTTTACTTTTTTAAAAAGATAAATGAAATCCAATCATCACTTTAATTCTCATGTATCATCTTAAATTACCTATATTATGGATCATATTGAGTAGATGGGCAAAAATTCAATTAATGCTACCTAAATATTATAGATAAATATATATTTTAAAATAATTTAATTGACATTCACTGACAATGTAAAATATCATTACATTGTCAGCTACTGAATAATTGATAAATCATTGATCATGTGCAGTCTTTTAAAATTTGAAAAAGAGTTAGCTATAAAAATGAATTATGTGGCATATTTTTATTGGCTATCGGTGTAAGCCAATTAAACTCATTTTAAAATGTCAAAAAAGTTTGAAAAATTGTAAGATATATTGAAACAAGGGGGAGTACTATGTTGACACGCGCGAACTTGGAGCAATATATACATGGGACTTCCCCCTTAGCCTGCGTTAGGTTTTTAATTTTTTGGGTCTGATTGCAAATTCAAGAAAACCAAAGTGTGCAGGCCAGCATACCCGTAGGCCCAAACACAAATATGAAAGAGCAGCCCACATGTTGAAACAAGATTCAAACCAAAGAGGAGTAATTAACAATTATCCGCTCTAACCATGAAGCCATGCACAATTGTTGGTTAGTTGAGCTCTTTAAGTATCTAGTCAGGAATTCAATTCTTAGTGGTGTGTTATGAAAAGGGTCTTGTGGCCATAGCCAAAACATGCATTTATGAGTTCTATGTCTCGAAAAGATTAATCATTACTTTCTTCAATTGATACTCTTAGCTCATCTGAAAAACCAAGTATCCTCTCTCTAGAGAACTAGGACACTTGATACACGAGAGTAGATCCTCTCAATTTAATTTTGGACATGATGATGTTACATTAAATCCTCACCATTGATCAAATTACCTTTTTGAAAGATGGTTTTTTTTTTTTTCTTATTAAGGGCAGGGATTATGGCATGACTCTATCATGTCAAAAAAGAATTCTTGTTTCTTTTTTTTTTTTTACTTTTTTATTTCCTTTGAACGAGAAATTGAGAGGATCCGTGTGATGCACCAATCCAAAGGGTTGGTGCAACAACACACAGTAAGATCAACAACACACAAAACACAGAGCAAAGCACATGCAGCCCACTACCCCCTAAAGACCCTCCCGCATCCAAGTCCAGCACCATTTAGATAATGGCTTTTCTCTGACCAAAAAAAGGGTGACACTTCAGGAAAAGAAAAATAAAAAATAGAGGGAGAGAGAGAGAGAGGAACGGCACGTGGTTTCAAACTTTGATTGCATCATGTGTAGTAGGGATGGGTCCAATCCCTTCAATTTGCCACACAGGCACTGCAGTTGCCCCCTCCCACGCCATGCCATTGATTCGCATCTGGAAGCTTCCACACTCAGCCGCTCTGCATAGCAAGCTTGCCTAATTACAGGTATGCGTTTTCTTTCCCCTTTTAGAACCAAACATTTTCCTCTTTTAATTTGTTTCACTCTCTTGCAATCAATCACTTCGAATTTATGCATTTGCCCCTGGCATGATTAAATTTAGTAGGAGCTTCATAAATGTTAGTTTCCGTTTCGCGAATTGGAAATATAATAATTTCTCTAATTGTAGGCATTTTTAGTTGGCATCAATCAATAAAGTAGAAGAATCTGATAATGGAAAGATATCCACAGTAGCGTAGGATCTATCACACGCTCTCCTCTTTTTTTTTTTTATTATCCTATTTAATTTTCCCTCGCCCTACCCTTTTTTTTTAAATTTTTTTTTTTTTGCAGCATTCTTCTGAGTTTGATGGATAGAGGAAAAATGGGTGATCACCAAAAGCATAGGATCATGATGATCTCGGATTTTTTCTATCCCAATTTCGGGGGTGTAGAGAACCACATTTATTATCTGTCACAGTGCTTGCTCAAGTTAGGCCACAAGGTCAGAATATCAAAGTTTCTAGATTCAGTTATTTTCTGCTTTCGCCTTCAATCATATCTCTCACAATACAATGCTTTCATTCAAGAAAGCTTAATTGACGGTTCAAACACCTCAACTATGCCCAATGAATGCATAGATTTTCATAATTAATGAGACATTTATGTAGTAATTGCATAATATGACCGGGATAATTGGTGGGTTGTACCATTTTATTCCATCCAACAATTATCATGATTTCTATCAAAGATTCTGTACTTATTTTACTAGACGTGTAGCATTACTCTAATTTATTTATTTATTTATGCTTATGTTGTGACTGTTTTGTAATGATGTTAATTGAAAAAAAAAAAATCGAGTATTCAGGTGGTGGTTGTGACTCATGCTTATGGTAATCGATCGGGGGTTAGATATATGACTGGTGGTCTGAAAGTTTACTATGTTCCATGGAGGCCATTTGTTATGCAGAATACATTTGTGACCATTTATGGGCTACTACCAATTATAAGAACTATTCTTATTCGAGAAAGAATTACTATAGTGCATGGACATCAAGCCTTTTCGACACTTTGTCATGAAGCGCTAATGCTTGCAAGAACCATGGGATACAAGGTTATCTTTACTGATCATTCTCTGTATGGCTTTTCTGATGTTGGAAGCATCCACATGAACAAGGTGTTGCAGTTTACCTTGGCAGATGTGAGTCAAGCCATATGTGTTTCCCATACAAGCAAGGAAAACACCGTGTTGCGGTCAGGCTTGCCGCCGGAGAAGGTTTATGTTATACCCAATGCTGTAGACACTGCCATGTTCAAGCCAGCAGTGGAACGTCCCAGCAGATCAGAAATTGTTATTGTTGTTATTAGCCGCTTGGTCTATCGGAAGGGAGCAGATTTGCTTGTTGAAGTCATTCCAGAAGTGTCCCGTTTGCATCCCAATGTGAGTAGATGTAAAATGATTGGTAGTTTCTTGTTTTTTTTTTGGCATAGCACATTTTATGAAATTTGGTTCATGATTTGTGTCCAACATGTATGCGATTTCATAAAGAAAAGGCCTCTTTGTGGAATGTTTTGGCCCTCTGGTCTCTGTTGACTGCTAGGGTGCTTAAAGTTGCAACTTTTTGTTTGATAAAATTTCTTTATGGTGCTTCTGCTGTTGCTCTGTAGAACTTATGGGTGCTTTTGAGAAACATCCTAAGGGAAGTATTTCAAGCTGCAGGGGCTGTTAAATATATGAAATGTGAGATATCCCCTGAACATGTACCTTTTCTTGAATTATAACTCGGCATTTCATAGTTTTGTGTTATCAATTCAATTATATACATTCTGTTTTGTATTTTAGATTTTAGATACTTGAAGTTCTCCAAGAATTTTTGCAGATTACTTATTTGATGGCACTTCAGAGCCAGCCTTTATCAAATTCACCACAAAATTTTTAACAACCTTCCTCAACGGCTTTTGAAAGGCCACAGCATTCCCTAATGAGTCATTTCCACATCACTTTCTGATAATAATTGGAATTATAGACTTTCGAGGACATAATTCATATATCCATTTGAAGGTTCGTTTCATTGTTGGAGGTGATGGACCTAAGCGCGTGCGATTGGAGGAGATGAGAGAAAAGCATTCTTTGCAAGATCGAGTTGAAATGTTGGGAGCTGTGCCACATGCACAAGTCCGTTCAGTACTGATATCTGGGCATATCTTCTTAAACAGGTTTAGCTTCCTTAAATTTTTCTCTCTTTAAGCTTTGCTCACCATTTTGTCTAATTTTGGAAGTTGAGCAGTTTTGAAAGCGGAGTTATTGCCTAATAATGTTTGCACTGTTTCAGTTCCTTAACTGAAGCTTTTTGTATAGCCATACTAGAGGCTGCTAGTTGCGGATTGTTAACAGTCAGCACACGAGTTGGAGGAGTTCCTGAGGTAGGTGCGACTGATTTTTCTTCTTTACCTGTTCAGTATGAGAATAAATGCTCCTTATATAGTTTTCCTGAGTTTTATTTTTCTTATAAGTGTCAGTTTCTTTCCATTTCCACAATTTTGGAATGCTGTCTTGCAGGGATTGACATGGATTCACTTCTTTGCTATATAGGTTTTACCAGATGACATGGTTGTTTTGGCAGAACCTGATCCTGGTGATATGGTGCATGCAATCCAAAAAGCAATATCTATGCTGCCAAAAATTGATCCACAAGTCATGCACAATCGAGTGAGTTTGTTGTTTGAGTGATCTTTCTTCTGATGCAATTAGTAGTAAAACTAGCTCCTTTTTAATTTGTTTTCTGTAGATGAGGGAACTCTACAACTGGCATGATGTTGCCAAAAGGACTGAAATTGTATATGATCGTGCTTTGAAGTGCCCCAGTCAAAGCCTACTAGAACGTCTCCCACGGTACACTCTTTATATCATAGGTTCAATTTGATTGTGATGGTAGCTTATGGTTGGCACTTTGGGAGTTGTAAAAGGAAGTCTACTTTTCATTTTGTTTTCAGTTATTTGATTTTGTTAATCACTTGAGCATAAAATTAGTTAATCTGCTTATAACATGAGTTGGTTGGTGCTTGGTAAAACAATGTACCTTTGGGTCTTTCTATAAAAAAACAATGTATCTTTGGGTCTTTCTATAAAAAAAAAAAATGTATCTTTGGGTCTTTTATTTAACAGCCCTACAACCATGTCTATGCAGACAATAGTTTGGATGTAAAATTGATATCTAATTTAGGAAGAGGAATACGAATCTGATTGTTGTTTATAGATTTTCCTCTGATTCAGAACATTGATGACAATTTAATATTGGAGCATACTTGCTGTATTGAATTGAGGAGCTACTTGCCTAATGCTACCAGCACGGATTTTGTTCTTTCAGATATCTTTCTTGTGGAGCATGGGCAGGCAAGGCTTTTTGCTTGGTTATGATAGTTGGTTTTTTGTTGTGGCAGCTATTGGAATTATGGCAGGTAAGCTGTTGGTCATAGATATGGTTGACATTTTCAGCTTATTTATGCTTTCTTTACCATATTATTACTTGCATATTTCCTTTATTAGCCTGCAGATGACATTGAAGAGGTGCCGGATGTTACTCTTCCACATATATATGATGAAGAAACATTGCCAAAAACCGAATTAAATCAGTAAGTAGGTTCATACATTATTTGTGGTAAACCACGGAGTTTTGATTTGCCCCACTAATCTGAAATGCAGAATATGAAAAGATGTGCTCAATTGGCTTCATTCCATGCCATCCCAGTTACCATATTTTGAAACGGAGTAATCATCTTTCCTATGCATTATTGGCTTTGGCGTTTATGTGTGCCAAAAACTAGAGCAAGCGGATTGCCGTGTAGACTGTAGAGATCCACTCTGGAAGAAATGTTACTGTTAACGTTTTCAGCATTAATTTGTGGTCTGTGGGGTTATTATTCAAACATGTTACTCTAGGGAATCGACAATCCGATTTGTACTTTTTTGTGGGGTGGGGTGGGTTCGGGTTAGTCTCTTTCTTCCAGGAAGGATTTACGGTTTGGGTTTTGTAGCCTTGTTTCCAAGAAAGATTCTTCCCTCTTCCACGAAATGAAAACGAAATGAAATGCAAGATTATTCAGTTAAGTAATGGCTACCACGAAGGCAATGAAACTGGTCTGCTCTCCACTTTCATATGCTTGTTGACGTCACTGTTGGGAAATGCGTGAGCAGTTTCACACACACAGATTTTGGGGATAGTCGAACAGAGGACAGAGAAAAAAAATCGTGTCTTCCCTGTCGTTGGCCATGATTTTGTGAAAGGATACGGTTAACTAGGGATGAAGTTATATCTCAAGCTTAATCGATAATCTTTGTTTTGACGAGTAGTATTTTATTAAGTATTAGAATGGCAGAGATGATATGAGTCACCTTGTTGCCTGCCTTATAGAGAAGACGACTAATAGCTTCCAAGGACATGTTTAGAGAAAAGAACTTACAAGCTCTTTTAATTCAATGCTTGCCCCCTTCACCTAAAACTAAAATCTAGTTCAAGCACAGCATAAGAATTGCTTGAAATTCTGCATAATACTGACAGCAGTGAACCTAAAATCTACTTCAAACTTAGCATAAGAATTGCTTGGAGTTCTGCACTATAGTGAAAGCAGTGACTGCAACCTGCATGTCATGACTTGAACTCCCGCACATCAAAACTGCACCCGGTATTCTCTGGCTACCCATCACTCCCATGTGCTGATGATGCCTTTAACGCACTATTTAGTTTCAAATCGGTTGTGTGGCTCAGTTACCTTCATTTCCAAGGGGGTTACAACTAGCATTATTGAATAACTTTTAGTGGCAGAACCAGAAAAATTCAAGAGCAGTTGCTCATTCTAAGGCCCGTATTATGTACTTAAATAAATGAAAAAAAAAAAACACACACACACACACACACACATTGATCTAATCCTTTAATTACGGTCTACGTGTTACACTTCAGTAGATAAGTTACATGATCTAACCCGGACACCGCCTCATACTTGTATAATAACATGTATCTTTGATATCTTTTATCATCATGCACATGCACTTCACTCTGGATTACCTCTAAAACAAGAGATTATATAAGTGTCACTGTAGCCAGCAAAAGAGAGCACACATAAAAAAAAAACAATGGCTTCTTCTTCAGTTAAGAATAAGAGTGTGGGTGGAGTGAGTAGTGTTGTCCGTCGTGGCGGTGGTGGTTCTTCTGCATTGTCCATCCAAAACGTAAGCACTACTGCAGCGGCGGCCATCAGGAGCAGGCCACCTAGTAGCAGACACGGCAGGAGGGACCGCCACACCAAGGTTGAGGGCAGAGACCGCCGCGTCCGGATGTCCGCAGATTGTGCCATCCGCGTCTTCGAGCTCACGAGCGAGCTCGGCACAAAGACTAATGGCGAGACCATCGAGTGGCTCCTCCGCCAGGCCGAGCCAGCCATCATAGCCACCACTGGCCGCGGCGTTCTGCCCACCATTGGCAACCAAGTGGTGGCACGTGCCCAGCCTGTTCCTCCTGCTGCTGCTGCTGCTGCTGCTGAAGCTGGTGTTGTCATTGCAGCACCGCCGCCACCAGGTGAAGACAACAACAACAACGTTGTTGTTGAGCATGACGATGTTTTGTTCGACATTGATGAGTTAGTGAGTGCAAATGAAGATGCCGTGTTCCCAAACTTTGAGAATATGGATTTTCTTCAGAACAATGACTGGGGGCTTTGATAATGGATTCAGTATCTCAGTCATGTTGGTGGTGGCCATTGGAGCAGCAGAGATGGAGCTTCTTTTCCTTTCCTTTTTGTTGTCTTTTTTGTTGTTGTCTTTGTTTTTAATGGAGTTAACTTGTGGTTAAATTAAACATGTGTAAGCAAATGAGTAAATTGAGTAAAAGTAATAAATAAGAGATGTCTGTTTGTCTTAAATTATTTTTCTCATCGGTGGTGATATGTATGTGGCAATGTGCATGTTGAGACTCGAGTCAATTATTGTCCATGACGTTATTAAAGCTCTTGTTGTAGAGGATAAATTGTTAATTTAATGAGGAGTTTATTTCTAAATTTAAAAGCTATCGCTATTAATTAAGAGTTTCTTTAATATTAGTTTTCTCTTAAGTTTTTCTATAACTAAATTAGTGAGACGGTTTATTTTGACTGTGACCTTATTTCGATCATAAGATATTGGGAAAAGAAAAAAGTTTGTATACATGGCTGATATATAAGACAACGTATAAACTTCAGAAATTCAATAGGCAATATCCTCTATGGTCTTCTCATGAGTCTCAAAGTCTCAATCAGATACTGAGTATCACAAATCAAAAGTGTAGAAATATCAAGATATATATATGTCATCAGCATCATGAGAGCTAAATTGCCACCCATCAGCACCGCTATTTCTTGCGAAAGGAGAGTTAAAATCCATTCTAAGAATGACGTGATATAGCTGCTTTTCTTACTTGACTTTATGGGGGGAAAAATGAAAATGAAGAGAGAAACACCAGTATAAAAGGTATTGAGATGGCATTGCTTGTACGATTTTTGTGCCGTTTTCACGAATCCCATTTGGATGGACAGTGCTTTCCTTTCCTCCTTTTTTCAAATATTGTCAGCAGAAGATTAGCATGAATTACGGGATAGAAGCGACGGGTTGGGTTGAATTGGATAAAACTCAAACCTGATTTGATTTTTAGATTGGATCAATTTTTTAAACCCAAATCCAAGCCGATAATAAACTGATCATGTTCCGGGTTGTACAGTGTCAACCCAGCATTTGAATAATATATGAAAATTTGAATATTGTACATAGTAAAGTTATAAAATTTTATAAAAAAGAAATAAAAATTTAGAGATATTTTACGATATAGGTTTCAAAATAAGCCATATCAAGGTAAAAATAATATCAAGTCATGTGAAATATATTAATGAACTTTAAAATCTTATAATTTTTCATAAATTATTATAAAAATATATATCTCTTAAAAAGTTATTTGACTTTGAGCTAAATTGGACCAATCCAATGTATAACCCGAACTCAACTTAAAAATTGTGCAAGGTCAAATTTTAAACCCGAACTGGTCCCAATAAACTTCGAGCCGAACTAAATTAACGAGTTAGGACGCGTTATTAACATCCCTAGCAGGAATAGCATTGTAATGGTGAACAAACAACTATTGACCGACTTACGACAAGAAAATACAAACTAGTAAACAGTGGCGGAGCGTAATTTCAGGGTTGCTACTTACCATTATGCCTGATTTAGTTTTTAGCAACTCCAAAACTAAGAATATGGTTTGAGTACAAACTGAAAGGGACAATTTTATGCTTAATGGATCATGTGAAACTTTCTAGAGTCTAAATTGCTAACACTTATCTTTTATTCACCTTCTTTGGTATTCACCCACTTATCTAAATTGGTGTTTTCATATTATGGTGTCATATTAAGTGATATATTGATGATAGACTAATATTCTCAAATGTGGTATGGTTGAATAATAAATTTAAATTGATAGCATATGCTAAATATATTAATAATGTTAGTTCTGTATCAATTTCATGTTATAATCTTCAATTTATTTATCTTTATACAATTTAATTGATAGAAGTCAAATAAAATGTTGGTCTATTAGTAAGAATATACTCTATCAATGACATGTCAATTAAAATGTCACATTAACAAAAATATGCTGCTAAATTAATAAGAATAGGGTCGAAGACTAATAAAACTCACATTTTATGACTTTAGGAAAGAAAGTTGATTTATAAATTTTAAATATAAAAATAATTCATATTTACGTTATAATTTCAATGATTAATATGACTTGGAACTTCTTTTTCTTAGCTTAACTTAGCCCAACGTGAACTATCAATCCCAATCAACGATTTTACACTTTGACAATTGAAAAAATAAAAACGATTGGGGACTTATATATATATATATATATAAAATGAGATTTTGAAACCCCATTCTAACTATCAATGCCCTTCATTACCAGTCAAATACTCAAATCCTTATGCTTAAATATTTACGGTGCTCATTTTCAAAGCCCAAAAAAAGAGAGATTACTCTTTTTCGAAATTAATTATTGAATGCTATGAATTATGATTCATCCACTAGCTCCTAGTCTCTTTGTTAATTTCTAAAAAAATGTTTCTTTACCATAAGAAGCCTTCATCTTCATCCTCATCTTGATATGATCTCTGCAACAGTGCTACTAAACAGTTGGAGCAGCTATAGAGAATGAGTGATGAACATGTCGGCAATTCAACAGCCGTCTACAAAATTACTCTGTTTGGTTAGCTAATGCAAGTCAAACAAGGAAAAGGAAAAAGAGCACTAGCTAGCAAGCCTTTGTCAATTGGGCACTGGCAGCATTCAGCAAAGCCTTAAATATAAGAATCCTCTATTCCTTCTCTCACTTTTGCCAAGCCTATTCTTTTGGTTGGAAACGGGGCCAAGTGGGTTGCTTTTTTTCTTCCTTAATCGAACCAACCCCACCACGTCCCCATTGAGTCATAAACTCATAATATAATGATATACTCATAATTGTATATCCACTTAGCCTAAACTGAAAAAAGAAATCAAGTGCCTTTTTTGTTAGCAAACTTGGAGTGACAGAATTATCCCTTTCAATAGTTCCGTTGAATATATCGAGTCGGTAAGCATTGTTCCAAAATCGACTGAACTGAACAATCTGAAACTGTTGGCTTTGTCCCTTTTTGATTTTTGCAGACAATTATAAAGTTGAATCAATTTTAGAAAGAGACCTTTACATGAATATAAAGGAAGATTGGTCCATTCATGCGCTTTCAAGATCGATACCAGCCTCTCATCTCTGAGATAATGCCATCACCACCAGGCACAAGTCAGCCAGCCTGTTCATAGGTGATATATTAATATTATAAGCTAAACAAGCATGCGTTTGTACGATCTAATATTAGTTATTCAATCATTAACGTTCAAATTTGAATGTAAACTTTGCTGGCAGAAAAAGGAATTCGATGATTTTATTTTATTGTAACATACATTAACAGGCACCTTAATACTATATAGTGTACACTTGGAAGGCCATCCGACAAATATATAAAATTCCGAATCATTTCCTTCCGAAAGTGACGCTATTTGTCAAATATACATATTCCACAACTCGTGTCACAATCAAATTAAGAAACAAACGAACAAACCCATTCTATTTAAAAGACCAAACATCTACCTTTACCAATTGCAAAAACGAAAACTTCAAGAATCATTGTTAATTTACTCAATCTACACTTAATCTCTCCGACGAATCCGATCAACAACCTATTATTTTAATCTAACTATTGAAAGGAAAAGAACTAAAATAAAAAGAGCCGCCACAAAGAGGAACTCATCATCGAGGAGCCAAAGAAACAGAAATATCGGTAGGCATCCTAATGTTATCAGACCAAATCTTCGATTCCAGATACAGCTTCGATATTTTGTCAGCAACGCGTCCCATCTTCGGCCTCTTATCGGCGTCCACGTGTACGCACTCCAACGCGACACGTGTCATCTTAGCCGCTACGTCAACTGGAAACGAATCCTTCATCCTCCGATCCACCCACCTCCTCAGCGTCCCCTCCCCGCCGTCCACGGCGGCCCTCGCGGCCTCGATCACCGACGTCCTCACGAAATCGCCGCTCGTCCTGTTGTACTTGAACTTCAACGGCTCCTCTCCGGACAGCAGCTCCAGCATCACCACTCCGAACGCGTACACGTCGGACTTCTGCGTCGCCACGCCGGTGGCCTGAAATTCCGGCGACATGTAACCCCGTACGCCCTCGAATTGCGTGCTGGATCTCTCCGATCGCTTCAAGTTCTCGGATCTCGCCGGCGACGGCGAACCCGAGGGTTCCTCTTCGATTTCCCCCAATTTCTCCGCGGTGCTCTCGCTCTCTTCTTCCTGGATCTCGCCGCAGAGCTGCGCGGCGCCGAAATGGCAAACCCTCCCGTTGAAATTAGGCTCCGTGACGATAATCGCGCTGCTCTTGATGTGATTGTGCACGAAATTGATGCTCAATCCGGTCTTATTGTGAACGTAATCGAGTCCGTGAGCGACGTCGGTAGCCACCTGCATTCTCGAGAGCCACGTGGACAGCACCGTGAAATTGAGGTTCTTCGAGTTCCGGAGACAATCGGAGAGGTTCGCGCCGCCGTTAATGAAGTCATAGACGAGGTAGATGTGGTCGCCGGAGATCGACGCGCCGAGGAGTTTGATGATGCTGACGTGGTGACTCCGGCAGATCACGGAAAGCCGCTGCCGGAGCTGTGAAGTCTCGAGCTTCCGGCGAAACTTCCTCTGGAATACGATGACGTCGGCACCGCGGAGCTTGCACCGCCAGCAAGGCGTGGAGGATGAGGAGGAGGAGAAGCGTCTCGCGAGGAAGTTGTTGGTGGCGCTGCAGATTTCGGAGAAGTCGTAGATGTTCGGATTCTCCGGCAGGGTGGCGCGGAGTGAGGTGAGGGAGGTGCGGCTGGAGATCGAGGTGTCGGTGGAGAGGCGGTAGCCGGTGTTGGAGCCGGTGCTGTAGGAGGTTGAGGTGGAAGGATCCGAGAACGAGGTGGTGGTTGCGGGCGGGGCCGAGGGCGAAGGGGCGGAGGTGGGCCTGTGGGTTTGGGTTCTGGGCCGGGAGTTAGAGCGTGAGCCCGGAGTTCGATTGGCCCGTGGGCTTGACGTTGGGCTGGCGGCATTAGTCGCCATTTTGGTCTTACACATAGGATAGCCAATAAAATATTGAAGGACGCGATGCTGATAACAAGGGGGGTTTTATAGTTGACTGCGAGTTCTTGATTGATTGGGTATGAAGAGAGTGGAGAGGATTGTGGCTGCAGCAATACCTCCGGATGATATGGGGTCAATTGCGGGTTTGAATGCTCAACTATCTGACAAGGCAAAGCAACAAGAATGGATAGATGATTGTGACGGCTGAAGACTCAATTGTGCCTACTCCAGCCAACAAGTTGTGCGGAGCGTGTCCGTTCCTGACCTTCATTGATGTGTTAACATTGAAATTTGTAGGATTAGAATGAGCTTTAACTTTTATTTTTATTTTCTTGATTCATTTTCCATTGAATTTTTTAATTGAAGGTTGGCTCCGACATGTGAGCAATTAGTAATCAGGGAAGGATTTGAAAATTGAATTAAAATAGGTACTCTCTGTGTCTCCTATATAGCTCACTACGATTTCTCGATGTGGCCCTAACTCCTAATTAGCATAATTCTGTTTTCTAGAAACGGATGCAGCAAACGACATGTTGGCTATCAGGTTCCAAACCCACACAGATTGAAGTCTACGAGCTTTATGCGTTGTCAAATGGACTCGTGTCCTACAAAAATAATGTACATATCTTTTTACTTCATTGAATTTATATGATACTTCTATATATAATAATTTCAAAAATACATGTTTGAATCCCTTGTGATTTTTATTTTTAAAATCTATGTATAAATTTGATAATAAGAGTTGAGTGGCGTAACAAAGGAAGTGTAATCTTGGGAATTTAATCTCCCGATGACCGAATACTGGTCACAACGTCCCAGAGGAGCTGCGACAAAAAATTGACAAAATTCTATGTATGAACTTAGAGAACATCATTGACTCTTGGTCATGCAACCAAAGAATCATTAATCATTCACTGGGTGTCACCTCTCCAAATACACGTTTTATTTGTCGATACCAGTTGCCATTAGATAGATTCTTCGTATTCCAATTCAAAGATTTTGAAACTCTGCGAGTAAAACACGATTGATTAGAGTTAGTAAAGTACCATCAACTTCAACTTTGAATTTAATTATAGACTTACACATAATTTTGTCGTTCCGATTTTCCCATCTCAAGGTGCTTTTCCATTATAGAGGAACCTCCCATATGGCCATGCAAAAAATTTTACTACTTTACTTGCACATATTCACAAATAACTGACTAAAATTACCTCTACCCCAGAAATCCTCTTCTCTTTTGTCTTTGCGACTAACACTATCCCATGAATTGCAGCTTGTCTTTCAGACAGTTAAATCAGACTATGAAGAGTATATCATTAGTTTATAGTATGGGAGTCACCGGACTTACATAATTGATAATACATAACTCAAGATGAAAAAGAGAGAGAACAAAAATAAAAATAAAAAATCACGTCAAAGAATTTTTATATGCAAATAACATTATCCATTTTATTATTTTAAATCAGATCCCTGGGATTTGCAAGATCTCAAATTTTGTTAAAAGATATAATTAGGAGGGCACATAAAGGGAGTATGTAAAGGATTATTTTGTTTCATTGGGTACAACACAGGCTACACAGCCACTATTTGTGTGCGCGCCCTTGTCTGAACATCGAACCTGTGTTTACATGTACCAAAGAAACATTCATTGATGTGTTTGCTTTGTCATTAAAAATAGAATATCATTTAGTTTTTACGTATGATACAAGCTTTTATTGATACTTTATTTATTACTACAGAAGATTTATTATGTAAACATTTGGAAATAATAATGATATTCTCACATATCGATTTTATATTTAACTAAGACAATTTTTTTCAAAAAAACATCTCTGTTTTGCACTTGTCACTCGATACTTATTTAAGGTATGTTTGCAAAATTCGATTATAGAGGAAAGAGGAGCGGAAGGAAAAGTTTGTTCAAAGCCTTCGTTCCTCTCTAATTCCCTTCAAAATTCAGACTAAAAAATATTTCCTAAGTTTTAACAATAGGAGCAAGAACCTGAAAGCAAAGGTCCTTTACAATAGCATATGAATCTTATTGGGTCTACAAGTATTTTCATTTTTTCTCCTTTCCTTGTCAAAATATATTTCTTTTTTTATTAGATCAACAAATAGATTTCTATTTTTGTTATTTTATCTGAAATAGATTTTTTGTTTTTTGGACATTTGAGGTGTGTTTGGTTGGTGAGTAAAATTAGGGGTAAGATTTATCTAGATAAGTTTCATGTATAAAATAATTGATATAACTTATCTAAATAATTTTTACTCTCATTTTTATTCTCCAATCAAATATACTTCAAATGGATTTCTTTTCTTTTCTTTTTTTGGTTATAGAAGAGGGCCGAAGCCCAACAAGGAAGACCAGACTGAAAAATAACATGGGGAATGGAAGCCCCAATTGCCTCACTATGTGGAATGTCCCTTAGCCCAGCTAGAGGGGTGTTCTAGATAACAGGATCAAAAGACATTTGAAGGTCGTGATTGGCAAGCCAATCTGTGGATTTGTTAGCCTCCCTATACACATGGCTAATCTGGAGATGCCAATCCCTTGCAACGAAGGACTTAATTCTAGTGAGCAGATTCAAGTTGAAACCTATAGCCTTGTATTGCCCCTTAATCATATTAACCGCAACATTAGAATTACTTTCGATAATCACCTTGCAAAAGCCCAAATCCCAAGCAAATTGAATTCCAAAGAGAATACCCCAAAGCTCAGCAGCGAAAGCCATCGTTTTTCCAATCAGCCTAGAAAAACCAATAATCCAGTGGCCATCAGTGTTATGAATAAGCCCACCACAACTAGCCAAACCAGGATTCCCTTTAGCCACACCGTCAATGTTAACCTTAACTCAGCTAGGAGGAGGACATTTCCCAAGAAACATGTAATACATGCTTCATAGGACCATGGGATTTGGGGAGATTAGGCTTCCAAGTTACCTGGATGCATTTAGCTTGTTGCAAAATCAAGGTATGAGCAACGGTTGGTCTGGTAAAGTGTGGTTCAAAAATCTCTTTGTTTCGCCATTTCCATAATTTTGAGCAAAGTCACCATGAAAACATCAATCCAGTTATAGGACTCATCATATCCCCACTGTTGCAGAAGATTGTTTTCGATCCATTGTAGGAGAGGAAGAGTGAAAAGCTAGGTAAGCCTGTTGGATTTGATAATCCGAATCCAGATTCTAGATGCAGCCTGACAATCTCGAAGAACATGAAGAGTGTCTTCAATTTGATTCATACAAATATGGCAAGCAGGGGAAGTGCCATACCATTGACTACGTTTAAGGGCTGTGGTAATGCGATCGTGGGTGACAAGCCACATAAACATCTTGATTCTGTGGGGGCCCTTCCAATTCCAAATGAGATCCCAAGGTCCTGGGTTGGTCTGGGGGTTAGGAGTGGGCAATTCATAAGCCGATTTGACGGAGAAGCAACCGGAATTGGATGGCAGCCATACGAAGGCGTCCGGGGGATGCCAAATGGATTTCTTTTCATCAAATCAAAGAGTGAGACCATCGTTCATTAGCCCAATGGGAAAAGGCCCATCGTCAATGGTGAGAAAGTGTATTTAATTCTTTCTGGCGCGTGCCAGGGGTGTCAACTGCAAACTGGAAGAAACTCTAAGAAGTTGACAAAGAAGATCCAAGTTCAACCAAAAATAAAAAAAAGAAATCCAAGCTTGCACAGGTTCTTGACCAAAAACATGAAATAAACAAAAAAAAAAAAAGCTTGCACAGGTTTGCTTTTCGCCTTTATATATGAATCACATCGTCAGTATCTGCACATCATAGTTGTTCCTAGTTCGTGACGGGCGAAAAAACGTTGTTCCTAGTTCTTGAAAAATTTGTGGCTTTGTGGAAGGCTGTGCGTCCATGTCTCATTCTTTATTTAATTTGTTGTTCATGAAAATATAATTACGGATCTTCAATAGAATTTACACTTTTGAATTCATTAATCATTCCTTTTATAATCAGAGCCTGCAAAATGATCAGCATGCTATTCTGTTGAATTTAGAATTTTGCTGAAGAGCTCGTCTTTCCGTTCGATCAGGGAATACTGTCAATAACGTAAAATCCTCTGTTTCCTTTTTACTTTTTTCTGTCATAACAGAAATGATTCATGGAACGAGACGAATTTCGAATTCACCGTTAATCTACAATATAATCAATATTTAGTGTACGCTTATGAAAGAGAGTTGTTCTATTCGATGTCAAATTCTAACTTACAAATAAATCATGAATTAAGTTATAACCATTAATTTCATGCATGATGCCAGTCATCTGTTTTAGCTAGGGACTTCAGAATTTCTGTCTAGACTCCTTCATATGTTTTTTCCCAGTTCCAGTGGCAGGGTAGCCATGTGGCATTTGATGTGGGGGTAACTAATTTTCATCTAAAACTTCATTAAGCTCTGAAGTAGACTTGAATTTCAGGTACATATTTCTTAGCTTAATTTTGCCATCATCCCTGCATATGAAAGAAAATTAAAACTATATATATAATACTCAAATCTTTGCTCTAGTCTGGGGGTTTCATTTCAGGCTTTAAAATGTTTCCAAACTTCTTTCTACGAGTGCCACTGTTAATTCAGTGGTGGAGTTTCAACAAAATTTTTAGGGGACCAACAACTTTGATATGTAAATTGGATGGTGATAATTAAATTAAAATTAATTACATATTATATATATTTTCAAGTAAATAATTGACATGACAAATATTAATATGTACTTGGATTAGAGGAACCCAATCCAAAATTTTTTCAATAATTGATGGTAAGTATAATTGATTTTTAATAATCAATTATTTAAAAATTAATTTTATGTTTTGAGACATTAAGTTAAAAAAGCATTGTGTTATGCTTAGATTATATGAAAATAACTTATTTTGTGTGATAAATTATTAAAAACTATATGAAAAAAATTTATTTTTATTTTGTAATATTTGATACTGTGGATTGTTTTGACAAAAAAAATAGTATAATTCTAAAATAATTTACCTTTATCTATAATTAAGAATTTAAAAAAATTGCACTCATTTAAATTATAAGCTAGTTTGATACTTAAAATTCTAATTCTTCATATCTAAACCATTCAAACTTTTTATAGAAACACATGAAATTATGTTAAAATAGCTTCAATTGAGGAAAAAAATTTTTTTGGCATTTCAGAACATACTCAAAATTGTGTTAAATTTTTTCTAATCATTATTAGTCATCAAAATAGAGTTTAGAGTTAATAAATTCATTATTTAATAATTATATTTGTTGCTATTAAAATCTTACAACTGCTTATCTATTGTAATAAAAAAATATTTATCTTTAAAATAACTTCAATTGTGATATGGTTTTTTATTTCTATTTTTTAATTGTGCAAAAAAAAAATTACATTAACAATACATAAAAATTAAATTATCTCTCTCACACACACACGTATATAATTTTTAAAAAAATTTGGCTAAGATCAGCCTCTAACTGTTATTATGACAGCCAAACTATACGTTTCATTGGTATGTATGGATCTAACAATTACATTGGCATGGATTATTGAAGAAACTGTTAAAGGATTTATTGATCCACTAAGTCTACTGTCTGAAATGTTCTTCTATGTCCGAAACTCTCATATTCTAGTTTAAGGTAGTATTAATTAAAAATAAGTAATATTATTTTTTATTCACAATTTGTGGAACACGATACTGATACATTCACATCTACCATTGAATTGAATATGAACCTCACTTAGTTTGGATCCCACATCTAATTTAATGGCGAATGTGAATATGTCGGCACAATATCCTACCAAATGGGAGTCAAAATAATATTTCTCTAATTAAATTGTCAATGCCCTTACAAACAGTTAAGAACTGAAGGCTCCTCATGTTATATTGGCTGTGACATTTAACCCCAAATGCAAAAGCAAAATCTTTCACTTTTCAAACGGATTTAGTAGAATAATGTTAAAAGGAGATAATAAAATTGGAAAACAAATTCACACCATACATTTTATTATTATTGGATGTGATAAGTGAGTAAAAATATTATGCATAAAATTACACAATAAATACATACTACATACCTTATCATCATTAGATGTAATAAGGTATGTGACCACTCATCACATCTAATGGTGATAAGATGTGTGGTGTGTATTTATTGTACAATTTTATTGTACACATAACATTACTCGATGAGTAAGATAAGTGGGGAGAGTGGGGATCACTCATCACATCAAATAGTGATAAGGTGTGTGATGTATATTTATTATGCAATTTTGTTGTTCCAAAAATATTACTCAATTTAGTAACCTTATCTTTAAATAGTAATTGAATTGACTAGAAATTAGTTCTTATATTTAAAATATATTAGACAATATTTGAAATTATTAAAGTAAAGAAGTGATTTGATTTGTATCATTTCCCATCAAACCTATCAAATTTGAAAAGAAAAAAAAAAATCCAATTCCATATATTTGATGACAAATAAAATTAGTTCTTAATTTTTATACATCCAAACAGTAAAATTGATTCACAAATAAAATCAATTCTATTTTTTCCCATTAAGACAATAGAGTAAAACTGAATCATATCCGCATTTAACGAGATTGGTGCATGGTATTTTCACAGTTGGAGGCTTGAACGCCCATGTGCTCCCTCTTATATATAGCACTTTCCTTGCTTGTAGCATCAAATCCACTGCATATGCCGGTCTAGAAACGCAACTACTTACAGGAAAAATTCGTCTATACTCCGGGAGGAAATCTGTCCTTCCTCAGCAATCTCATCTCTATTTTTCCCTTCTGCCTTTCTCTCTCATTTTCCAAAAATCTAATACGAAGGCACCCTAAATATACCAAATTGAGTAACGGTACATATTTAGAAAAATATATACATAGTCTCTGATATAAATCATGATGATTATTAGATAAAATAAAATTACCTGACTCATTAATTTATCTAAAAACTAATAATTATACTTTATATTTTTTATCTAAGATTCTAAATAAGTTTCCAATTACCTAGCATTTTCTGTGTAAAATTACTCATGACTTTTTATCCAACAAGTTAGTAGAATTAGTTGATGAGTCATGAAATAACACGAGCTATTATGATTAGAGTTCCTTCGTTATTATCCTCCAATTATTCAAGTCCAAAATAAAATATTCCCATGAGAGCTTACTATAAGGTGTTAGAAATTAAATGAAATCATCTGTCTTTGTTTAATCTTCCATTCCCCTCTCAAATCCATCCTCTATATAAGAACACCTCTCACATTCTCTCACAAACCACACTCACAACAATATGGCTCATACCACAGCCCTCGTGCTTGTTCTATCTTCCTTCTGCCTCCTCCTCAACCTCGCAACCTCCCTCTCCAACTGCAATGGCCCATGCAACAACCTCAACGACTGCGCCGGCCAGCTCATCTGCATCAACGGCAAGTGCAACGACGACCCCGACGTCGGCACCCACATCTGCAGCAACCAGCCTTCCCCAACACCGTCCGCACCCTCCGGCGGCGGCACCTGCAGGTCGTCCGGCACCTTCAACTGCAAAGGCAAGTTCTACCCTCAATACACGTGCTCCCCTCCGGTCTCCTCCTCGACGCGGGCCACCCTCACGCTAAACAATTTCGGCCCAGGCGGCGACGGAGGGGGCCCCTCCGAGTGCGACGAGAAGTACCACCCGGAGCCAGAGCGCGTGGTGGCACTCTCCACTGGGTGGTACAGCAATGGGTCGAGGTGCTTCAAGATGATAAGGATCACTTCCACCAGGAACGGGAGGAGCGTGACGGCAAAGGTGGTGGACGAGTGTGACTCCGTTAACGGGTGTGACAGTGAGCACGCTGGTCAACCGCCGTGCCGGAACAACATCGTGGATGGGTCAAAGGCGGTGTGGGACGCGCTCGGGCTGAATACGGATGTTGGGGAAGAGCGCGTTACTTGGTCCATGGCTTGATATGATATACGGATACTAATACGTACGCATATATACGTATACGAGATGCATAAAATGCTGCGCATTTTATGTGTGTGGATTAATAAGGACAAGCTTACAAAGCTTGGTTTGTGTTCGCTTCTTTGTTTTTCGTTTGGCTTTGTTTGTTATAGTATGGACGGGAATGCTAACTTTAGTGAGCTTTCCTTTGATAGTTGTCACCGAATAAATTTAAGTGATGAATAGTCCAGACACCATACCAAATTTGGCTTAAGACAACACTTATTTAAGTTTAAGTGATGATGATTATTTGCACTTTCGAAGGCTATGATGATCGTACCATGCTGTCAAAGCAAATAGGAGCTTATTGTTAAAAGAGATTATTTTAATATCATTGCGCTTTCAACTTCTTGATTGTTTTAAGTTGGCACACTCAGCTTTGTCTATGTCCGTGGCATTTGTAATCGGAGCAGTGCTGACCTTACCAAGTATGGTTCATATACATAATCAATTAATATCACTATAGGATCTTATTATGGCATAAAATGAATTTGAAGTTGTTCACTCATTAGTTAACATATTTTTTCCTCGAGAACAAATGCTTCCCTTAGGGACTAACTTACTATAACCTCTTTTGTTCCTGTGCATTAATTTTGGAAGTTGAATCCTCTAACATATACACAAATGTTCTTTTTATTTATTGCAGTTAGATAATAAGCATGAAGACAGGGACCAAATTGGTGATATATTAAGGTGATGATACATGGATCCCAATATTTCAACATCTTCAAAGAACATCTTCGTCCTTCCTTGATTATGACTTTCATCATGATTGGATAGTTTGGTAGATTCAATCCATGGTGAATCTTGACATAGGGGATGCTCACCTTGATCACAACACCAGTTATTTGCATTTGAGGGAGCTATCAAGTTTCCAATTGAACCACTTACAGAAGCTTGGACAGAGAAGGTTTGCTACCAATTGGATTTCTTGTAAGCTTTCTTATATTTTGTTATATTTTTCTAGAGACTTGTGAACGCGATAAGTTAAAGCTAGCTAAGACTCCTCTTTCAAAGTGCTATTTGCAATATCTAAATTTGTTTCTATGCATTCTTGTTCACTAAAAATGTTTGGGACTATAGTCATTTCAATTCGGACGTTGTTATGGTCATCCATGCTCCTCAAGAGCATACTCCAAACTCGGTGCTAGAAATATGGGATCTGGAGACCCAACCAAGTCCGTTTTCATCCTGTTTTATTTTGCTCTACATTAAGTTACCTTCCAAGTCTATCAAGTGATGTTCCCATTTTTCATTTCAACTTTCAACAGTATTTCTATTTTATGTGGCAGCTTTCAACTTTCAAATGATTATTGGTCTGTGAGCTGTGAGTGGAGAACCTTATCTATCCAAGTCAATGCATTCTACCACACTGCAGAAAACATTGCTAAGGATAGTCAAAGTTCCAAATAGTACCTTATCTTCTTGTCAATACTTTTCTTCCAACCAATGACCATCACAGATTCACTGTTCTTTACTCTTATTCTTGTTTGAGCAACATTTCTTTGTCTTCCAATGAGACAACATTGCCTTGCCGCATAATTGAATTACCGCGCGCGTATATTGTAACCGCTGGTTTATTTTATTTTCTTTCTTGTTATATATATCTAAATCTTAGTTATTGTCTTTTGCTTGAGTATGGGTCCATTGACTATGTCTTAGATCCTACTGGTCATTGCTTTATCTTTCTGCATTAATCAATTAAGAACACTTGGCCATTATTTTGTTGGTCCTAACAGTATTACTGTGGCATTTATAATCTAGCTGTTCGTTATGGAACCGAGAGTCCGAGACTTCATGTGACAGAAACTAAAAAACATAAGCAAACTTCAACATCCAGATCAACATTTCTTGATTTTTCCTTTTTCTCTTTTAGTTAATTGTTGGCTTTTCCTATATAATTGAATGAGGTGGTGAGTGGATTTGGATTAAAGGTGGATAACAAAGGATAAGTCGCCAGAGTGGTGAGGTTTTGGAGGACTGTTTGAAGTTGATAATGAGTGAAAGAGTATTAGTAGCTCTGCTACTTGTTTTCAATCTTTTGTTGGCTGCAGAAGGAGAAACGGCTAATGAGGATTGTGAGTTCAGTTTTCTAGCTTATATCCTTTGTATTATATCATTTTTGTTGACATCTGAATCTCATGATAGCATAAGGTTCTTCTACTAAATTTTTATCATCCACACAACAAAGTTGGAGTGATTTCAAAACCAGAAAGCAGCAGACCTGTTTTGGTTGTTAGAAAGCATAAAGAAGGCCAGATAAACTAAAATTGTGTCTTCAAGTTTAGAAAAAAATTGTCAGTATTAACCATTTCTTCTCAACATCTTCAAAGGAGTCAAAAGTTGGATAATTTTATGTGTCAAGATTTTATTGGTCGCCCTGAAATCTCTCATGGATACCTGGAAGAACTAGGATCCTTGTGACGGTTTGGGATGGAATTAAGTCCGAGAATTCGCGTGTTTTTCAAATTCTCATGCTCAGTTGCTTCCTTCTCCTGAATTTAATATTAAGATATTAACTTGCTTGATGGTATTCCAGAACATTACCAAGCATGGGTTTGATAGGCAAGGTTTTTGGAGATATTGGATCACTATCTGAATTAGAGGCTTTGTAAGTATTTTCTTTCTTGAAAAACAGTCTAATTACATATAGTTAGAGGATGTTAAGCAGTGTTCAGTTTCCACCCTATTACGATAGCAAAGCTCGTATATATCCAATAAACAATTTATTTAGAAAGAGTACGAATTCATAAAACGAGGATCAGCAATCCTCCTAGTGACAAAAGAGTCATGATTGACAGAAAAATAATACACAGCAGCAGCCAGTAGCTGGAAAAGAGTTTAGCTCTCCATTTTGTGCATATGTGATAGAAATTCCTTTTAAAAAGCCAACAGCACAAATCCACATAAAAGCTGGAAAATATCTCACCGCAAGGCAGATTTCACCTGGTCAAACAATAATAACATCAACTAAGCCTTTTTCCCACAACATCTAGTCTAGCCTCTTTCCTTCTCCCAAAGTGCCAAAAGAAGGCACAGAAAAATGTTTATTACTCACTGGAAAACTTAATAATTCTCCCCTACAACCGCTTTGCAGTCTGGCACTGCAGAAAAAGGAATGATTGGGAGTTTCCAAGCTCTTGTGACACATAGCACAAACATGCTAAGTTTGCAAGTCTACCGCCAATTTGAGGACTAAGTGAGTGTAATGATTGATTTTGGTGCCAATAAGTTGGTATATTTTAGTCAACAGTTTCACGATTAGTCCTGGGCTAATCAATTTGATGGTTTTGCATATTTCAGATTCTAGTTTTGTTCCCTCACCTATGTATGCTGTTCTTAGAAGCTCAATAGACCTCATAGTTGGACTTATTTCTAATGCTTCTCTTGTGCTGGGATACATATGCTCCGACTAGATTTGTTTCTGCATTTGTTTTGATTTCCCTTTTCTTATTGACTCATATTTGAAGCGTTGTTCACAAATGTTTTGTTTCCTCTTGCAATTTTCATGTGTTATCACATCAGGGTTCCAAACTTAATGATTAAATATGTATATTTATTATGTTCAATTGAAATTTCAAAATCTAAGCTTTGGTTTTGGTGTTGCCTGTCCATCAAAGGCCACACTTTCAAAGTGTTGCCTTTGTGACAACAGACAATCTTTGTGACAATTGACAACATTTATGAAGTGTTCCCTTTGCAACAATAGGCAACATTTATAGTAAATACAACACGTATAAAGTGTTACCAAAAGTAAGAATATGAATAGGCAACACTTATTAGTTGTTATTAACAATGGTAACAAAAGTTGTCTTAAGTATAAAAAATGTTGTTGTCTTAGAGAAAAGGTAACACTCCTTTAAACCACCCCAACAAGTGTTATTCTAAGCTCAAAAGTGTTGCCTTTTAAGTAAAGACTACACTTGTTAAAATTTAGGCCACACTTTTTTTTATGTTGCCTTAGACTAAAAATGTTGTAGTGTAGAATGGATGTATGACGCAGCAACTTCTGTTGATCAGTTTAATACTTGGTAAGTATGAGTTTATTTTTGCACCAAAAGAACAAGAAGAATGGAAGAGTGATATATTCTGATAGTGTGGGTCTTCATAGCAATTTTTTAAGGCTTTCTCATAAAGAGTAGTATTATTTAAATATCTAGAAAATGATTAGGATAACTACTTTATCATTATTGGATATAATAAATGGAGTGGACACCATCATATCCAATTATGATAAAGTAGATGTTATAATACACATCCACATTTTAGATTTCCAAATAATATTTTCCCTCATTAAATGGCTTTTTGAGCCAAACTCCTTAAACAATACATTAAACACTAGTTATATAATTAAAATCAATATTTATTTGCACATAGTTCATTATGTAGCTGGGTTTGAGTATCTAAATGTTATGTTTAAAAATATTTCTCTATCTAGCTTCTTGACATGGAACAAAAATTCGTGAAAGGCACACATCCAACATGGTTGGTTTTACTGTTTGGGAGAGTTAAAATCAATTCTAATATCCCAAAATTGATTTGGGATTGATTAGTTTAATACTATTAGATTAAAATCAATTCTAGAGGCTAGAATTGATTATAGGAGAAGTGAAAATTTTGTATTTTCTTTCAGAATTAATTATAGAAGAATTATCAAACATAAATCACTTTACTTTAAAATCAATTTTAATCAAGTCTGATAAAATTAATACTTCCTATAATCATCAATTCTACAAATGCAGAACTAAACACACTCATAAACATGTGTGTTTGTTTATGTTAGGAGAGTCTAAATAATGGTTTAAGAAAAATTATTGTATGGGTACAAGTGTAAGGATTATTTCTTAGACATGGTCACAAAAGAAGAGTGTAGAACTCATATATGAATGGATGTATGTTTAAGAAAGCTAATAGAACCCATCTTTATTATGAATATGATTAAATATGATGTGTTAGACTTATACTTACATAAGAATCTTTCAAGTTTTAAAGGATCAGATACAAATTGAATTTCAAGTTTAAACACATTTTAACTGTAAGTAAACAAAATATGTTCAAATATTTATTGAGCATAAAATATTTTCTTTTTTTGGACCATATTACTATCACGTGGTAGAATTTTAGACCTATATATATTTTCCATTAATATATTAATATATTATATTGATGTTTGATTTATTTGTTTATAAGTATATCTTTTAGGAGTAGGGATCCTCTAAAATAAATATCTCACTTTGAAGAGTGAAGTAAAAATATTTTATTTTTATGTTAATAAAATTAAAAGTTGGGTTCTCTTTACTCTATTAATCTAATAGTAAAGTTGCTTATTTCACCCTTCACTTTAGAGAATCTAAATCTATCTTTTACTATATATTGTTTAATATCTTAAATAAATTATTTCATCGTAGGTTAGGTTTAACATATAAATGGAAAAATATACTTACATTATAAAAGACAAAAATATTGATAAAACATACCTACTAATATGGAAAGAAAAGATCAATAATAAAGGACTCCTTGTAATGTTTCCTTCATATATAAGAAAAAAAATATAACATTCCATACATATCCTATGAAAATACTATTTATACTCACGCACCCATAAGGTGATTCAAAATAAGCAGATTTATTTTGAAATTCAAAATTGAGAAAAAAAAAAAGTAAAATAAAACAACCTCCCTAAGCGTCTCTAAATTGAATGGACAAACTTGTCCACAGCCTTCAATAATCGATGTAGGTCTAGTTACCCAAACCAAGTACCAACCGAATTACATTGTGCAGGAGCCACACCAACTTTAGAATTCGCTAGATCAAACTCCACAAACATATTTTGTTGTTGATAGTGACCAATAATGAAAGCCTCCACACCCAACAAATTCGAGTTTCCAAACGTGAAGCAATACATCGCGTCATCCCCTTCAACTTGATCGGGTACTCGGTACAAGAGTTGTTCACACCAAATCTTCATCTCAGCCCCATCAAAAACCAAAGTAACACTAGGCAACTCGGAAAACTTCAATAATTGGTTCATTGGAACCCTGTAACGGAGGTCCATCGCCATTTGATACACAGAATTCGTATCAACCTACAAAGTTCCATTCATTTCGCTCAAATACTCATCCTCAATACATTACAAGCCTGGCCTAACGAAAACGTGAATTGAGTACCCGAATCAAGCATAGTTTGGCCAGCACCAGTGTGATCCGGAACAAACACACAGTACTCACTAGATTAAGTAATTTATCTGACACCTTAATCCTTTGAAGCCGAATCGTGTATGCGGTTCGGGCAAAGTAGGGTAAGGGGTCGGAGCTACGAACTAAAGGAGTGTAACTCAATTGGGACGCTTTCAGCTTATGTATGCTTTCTTTACCATAGTATTACTTGCGTATTTCCTTTATTAGCCTGCAGATGACATTGAAGAGTTGCCGGATGTTACTCATCCACATGTATATGATGAAGAAACATTGCCGAAAACCAAATTATATCAGTAAGTAGGTTCATACATTATTTGTGGTAAACCACGGAGTTTTGATTTGCCCCACTAATCTGAAATCCAGAATACGAAAAGATGTGCTCAATTGCTTCATTCCATGCCATTCCAGTTACCATAGTTGAAACGGAGACAATCATCTGTCCTATGCATTATTGGCTTTGGCATTTATATGTGCCAAAAACATGAGCAAGCGGACTGCCATGTAGACTGTAGAGATCCACTCCGGAAGCCATGTTACTGTTAACGTTTTCAACATTAATTTGTGGCCTGTGGGGTTATTAGTCAAATATATTACTCTAGGGAATCGACACTCAATTTTGTAATTTTTTGTGGGGTGGGGTAGGTATTGTTTCTTTCTTCCAGAAGGATTTACGGTTTGGGTTTTGTAGACCTGTTTCCAAGAAAGACTCTTCTCTCTTCCACGAAATGAAAATGAAATGAAATGCAAGTTTAGTCAGTTAAGTAATAGCTACCACGAAGGCAATGAGACTGATCTAGTCTCCACTTTCATATGCTTGTTGATGTCACTGTTGGAAAGTGTGTGACTAGTTTCATTATAGTTAACTGCGAGTTATTAATTGATTGGGTATGAAGAGAGTGGAGAGGAGTGTGGCTGTAGCAATACCTCGAGATGATAAGGAGCTCCGTATTTGTGACCTTTGGTTGGATGGACAATGGCACTTTAATAACATGTATACTCCTTTACCTGAAGAAGCTCATAGTTTATTAGATGATCTTTGTCTACCGCGTTGAGGTGAGTGTGATGCGGCTTGGCAATGGCTAGGATAAGAAAGTGGTGAATATTCAGCTGCCAGTGGTTATAAGTGGTTAAGTAGTGATTGCCCTTCTGAGGATATTAGCGAGTCTTGGCAATGAATTTGGAAATTGAGGATTCTCAAAAAGTTTAAATTTTTTATTTTCCAGTTGTACCACTCAACTCTCTCTACTGCTAAGTTTAGATTTCTTAGGCATGTAGCCCCTTCGCTAGATTGTGTACGGTGTGCCCTTAGGGAGGAGGACCTTCTGCATTGTTTTCACAACTACTATCATTCCAGGGTTGTTTTGCTTGCCCTAAGTTTTGGTCAAGATTCGCATTTTTTCACTCTTCCTTTATTTGCGTGGGTGAATGCATATTTACGATTCTCCTTTAGTCTATCCTTTGTAGTGGGTTTGGTGTTGGCGTAATAAGCCAATTTTTGAGCCGTCCTTGTAGAATCTGGATAATGTGTTAGCCTTACTTATTATAGATATTCAATCCATCCAAACGCATTTGTATTCGGGTCAGTATCGAACTGCGGTTCCACGTGAAGTGCACTGGGTTTGGCTACAGGAGGGAGAAGAGAAGTTGAATACAGATGGTAGTCAGTGTGAGGTTGTCGCTGCGGTGCCCACAAGGTTTGGCAGGTCCTGCGCTACTCCAATGGGTTGTGGATTGAAGAATTCTCTAGTTTCATTAGGGCTGATTCTGTTTTGTTTACGAAACTCATGGCGATCAGAGTTAGCCTTGAAAGAGCTTAGGAGAAAGGCTATCGTTTAGTGTGGTGTGAGAGTAACTCACTCCATGCCATTACTTTGATTACAACTAACTCTTGGACCAAGCATCATACCTATGCTGTTGTTCTCACAGAGGTTGCTCATCTATTGGCGAGGGGTTGGGTTGTGTGTGCTTGTTTCATGGGATGTGTGAAATTAATTTATGTGCTAATGGCATGGCCAAATTGGGAAGTATAAACGATGATTCTGTTAGATTTTGTCAAACACCTCCTACCCTCTTATTTAATAATTTGCATGATGATGCTCTAGGGAGTGAGTATTTGCGTGGTGAGGACTTGTTTGGTTTTCCTTGTTTTGCATTACTTCATCTATAACAAATAATAATTAAAAAAAAAACTCAGGATGAGATGGGGTCAATTGCGGGTTTGAATGTTCAACTATCTGATTAGGCAAAGCAATGAGAATGGATAGATGATTGTGACGGCTGAAGACTCAATAGTGCCTACTCCATCTATCTAACAAGTTGGTGCGGCATGTCTAGTTGGAGGTTCAATAAGGCCAGAGAGTTAAAACGTACATTTGGGAACTATACGTTGATTAATCATTACTTGAATACCCTAAGTGGAGCGTGTCCGTTCATGACCTTCATTGTGGTCCTGTTCTTTTTTATATTAAAAAGTGGTGTGTAGTGTTAACAAATGATGATGGGTTTCTACTAAATCGGCAACCAACTGCAATTTAATTTGTGATTCATACGCAGTGGCCGCAACGCAAGTGCAATGCAACCACTGCGAGCTTGTGTTAGGATTCCTTGGCTAGTGTGTCTCTTCAATCAAGACATTGAGCTGTTAATTTAAAAGTAGGTAAGTGGAAGGAGGAATAAAGAGGTTTCCAATACCGTGGACATTTTTTCAACCAAGTTATTCTTAGAACTAATACTCACTTTAGTCCATCACATTTTATTCATGAGTTATTTTAGTCTCTGACATTTATAAATGTAAATCATTTTAGTCTCTTCATCAACTTCTGTTAACTCACTATTTATTAAGTGATGAGTGTTATCATTAAGTGATACCTTATTATCTGACATTTTAAGTTATTCATTTTAGTCCATCACATTACACCAAATGAATCATTTTAATCCTCTTTCATTTGTGGACACCATCTCTTCCTTCTCTAAACACATTCTTCTCTCTTTTTCTCTCCTCAATTTCTCTCTCTCTCTCTCTCTCTCTCTATATATATATATATATATGCATTCAAACATTTCTTTTAATTTCTCTGCTCATCAATCTTCTTCTTCTTATCAAATCTTCATTCTTGAATCACGAAAACCACCATCCACCAAAACCACTCTCTACCATGGTTGAATAACAACGCATAAATTGGTCATATAGTTTAATTGTAGTTACTTTGAGTAGAAAAATTTTGTATACTATCAGAAATTGAGAAAAATTATAAAGGTATGAGATATGAAAGGTAAAATCTGAATGAAACTTTCGGGATTGGTGAACTTGTTAACAATTTCAAATATTATATGAAATAAATCTGTAATTTTTTAACATTCTTTGATGTTTAGTGAGTGCAAATTTTATCTATGATGATGATGATGATGAAGCAGAAGAATGAGGAGTACAGGAAATAAATATTTGAATGCATAGAGAAAGAAATTAACGACAGAGAAAGAGAGAAGAATGTGTTTAGAGAAGAAAGGAATGACATATCCAAAAATGGAAGAAGACTAAAATTATTCATTTAGTGTAATGTGAAGGACTAAAATAAATCACTTAAAATATCACATAACAAGATAATGGTGACATGTCACCACTTAACTGACAGTGACTTATCGGATGTTAACGGAGAGACTAAAGTGATTTACGTTTGTAAATGTTATGGATTGATTCATTTTAAAAGTCAGAGATTAAAATGATTCACAAATAGAATGTAAAGAAATAAAGTGAGCATTAAATCTTATTTTTATTCCCTTTGGTCGATTGAATTTTGAAATTGAAAGCTGGCTCCGGCATGTGAGCAATTAGCCGTCAGGGAAGGATTTGAAAATTGAATTAAAATAGGTACTCTCTGTGTCTCCTATATGGCTCTACGATTTCTCGATGTGGTCCTAACCCCTAATTAGCATAGTTCTGTTTTCTGCGAAACAGATGTAGCAAAGGACACGTTGGCTATCAAGTTCCAAACCCACACAGATTGACGTCTACGAGCTTCATGCATTGTCAAATTGACTCATGTCCTACAAAAATAATGTATATATCTTTTTACTTCATTGAATTTATATGATACTTTTATATATAATAATTTCGCAAATACACGTTTGAATCCCTTGTGAATTTTATTTTTAAAATCTACGTATAAATTTGATAATAAGAGTTGAGTGGCATAACAACGGAAGTGTACTCTTGAGAATTTAATCTCCCAATGACCCAATACTTGTCACAATGTCCCGGAGAGTTACAACAAAAAATTGACAAAATTCTATGTATGGACTCAGAACATCATTGACTCTTGGTCGTGCAACCAAAGAAACATTAATCATTCACTGGGTGTGACCTCTCCATATACACATTTTATTTGTCGATGCGAGTTGCCATTGGATGGATTCTTCGTATTTCAATTCAAAGATTTTGAAACTCTTTGCGAGTAAAAGACGATTGATTAATTAAGAGTTAATAAAGTACCATCAACTTCAACTTTGAATTTAATTATAGACTTGACACATATTTTTGGCGTTCCAATTTTCCCATCTCAATGTGCTCTTCCATTATAGAGGAACCTCCCATACGGCCATGCATAAAATTTTACTACTTTGCTTGCACATATTCGTAAATAACTGACTAAAATGACCTCTACCCCCAGAAATCCCCTTCTCTTTTGTCTTTGCGACTAAGACTTTCCCATAAATTGCAGCTTGTCTTTCAGACAGTTAGATCAGACTATGGAGAGTATATCATTATTACATAATTAATAATACATCACTCAAGATGAGAGAGAGAGAGAGAGAGAGAGAATAAAAAATAAAAATAAAAATTACGTCAAAGAAGTTTTATACCTAAATAACATTATCCATGTTATTATTTTAAATAATATCCCTGGGATTTTCAAGATCTCAAATTTTATTAAAAGATATGATTAGGAGGGGACATCCAAGGAATATTTGAAGGATTATTTTGTTTCATTGGGTACAGCACAGGCTGCACGGCTACTATTTGTGTGTGATGCCCTTGTCTGAACAGCGAACTGCGTGTACATGTACCAAAGAAACATTCATTGATGTGTTTGCTTTGTCTTTAAAACAAGAATATCATTTAGTATTTTACGTATGCTGCAAGCTTTTATTGATACTTTATCTATTATTACTACAGCAAGATTTATTATGTAAACATTTGGAAATAATAATGATATTCTCACATATCGATTTTATATTTAACTAAGACACATAATTTTTTCAAAGAAATGTCTTTGTTTTGCACTTGTCACTCGATACTTATTTAAGGTATGCTTGCTAAATTAGATTTTGGAGGGAAGAGGAGTGAAAGAAAAAGTTTGTACAAATCCTTCCTTCCTCTCTTATCTCTTTTAAAAGTCAAACTTATAAACGTTTTTTAAGCTCAAACAACAGGAGCAAGAACCGGAAAGTACAGGTCTTTTCAATAGCATATGAATCTTGTTGGGTCTACAACTATTTTAAATTTTTCTCTTTTCGTTGTCAACATATATTTCTTTTTTATTAGATCTACAAATAGATTTCCCGTTTTTGTGTCCGAAATGATTTTCTGTTTTTGGACATCAAATACATTGCCTTTCATCAAATCAAAGAGTGAAAGCATCACTCATCAGCCCAATGGGAAAAGGCCCATCGTCAATGGTAAGAAAGTGTATACAAAACTATCAATATGGACCAGGGATGTCAAACAACACTCTCAGAAAGCACAAAAAAGAGCCAAGTTCGACCAAAAACACAAAAAAAAAGAAGAAATCCAAGCTTGCACAGGTTCTTGACCAAAAAATTATAAAAAAAGAAAACAAGCTTGCACAGGTTTGCTTTTCGCCTTCATATGTATCACATTGCCAGTATTTGCACATTATAGTTGTTCCTAGTTCGTGACAGGAAAAAAACGTTGTTCCTAATTCTTGAAAATTTTGTGGCTTTGTGGAAGGCTATGCGTCCATTTCTAATTCTTTATTTAATTTGTTGTTCATGAAAATATAATTACGGATCTTCAATAGAATTTACACTCTTGAATTCATTAATCACCCCTTTATAATCAGAGTCTGCATAATGATCAGCATCTTATTCTGTTGAATTCAGAATTTTGCTGAAGAGCTCGTCTTTCCGTTCGATCACGGAATACTATCAATAACGTAAAATCCTGTATTTCCTTTTACTTTTGGTGCCTACTCCCCTACAGTTGAGAGGCAATGTAGTTCTGTGGTTAAATGAAGATAACAGTGTAGCCAAACACAGCACTCATCAGAAGTCCTTGCATCTTCTCCCCTCATCGCAACGATTTATTATTTCTCTTTCCTTTCTCAACACACACACTCTCTCTCAAAAGGTAGCCCTACCCTTCCCTCTGTAAACACCGCCGACTGCCTACCTTGTTGCGTTGGCCCCTTCTTTCCTGGCAGCGCCATCCCCCTCTGCGAAGCAAGCCTCGCACAGTGTCACGACCCGACTAGGGAACGTGATCAGCACGTGGGGAATCTCATCTCTACGTAAGCCTCGTGACCTCTAAGTCTCTCTATATGTACAATTACATAATAATTCCATTTATAAAATATCATTTCACTTCTAATAATTAATTAGCTCATATGAAACTATGCTCTTCATCATAACATATTATGTTTAAAACTCTAAATATATCTCTTTAATACAAAATATATGAGTTGCTCTCTATACAATAAATCCATGAACCATAATCATGTGAATACAAAAAGAATAATGATGAATCAATGCAAGTATCTCTATAGTCCGGGAACCTGCCCGCAATATACACTGGAGCACTCTATCATATACAAAACACAAAAAAATATTTCACCCCAAGTGAAGCTCTCCAACTGACAACTCTACTACTGGGGAGGAGGTAGCTGAGAGGAAACCGCAGCAGCTAATGTATCTGTAATGGAAAAGGGAGAGGGGTGAGTTTCATCTAAAACTCAGTGAGTAGGTCCTCACCCATAACCCCCTCATGGGACAACAACAAGGATAAATATATCAATACATATAAAATCATCAAAACTGGTTAATACGTTAACTCTAATCATTTTCATATACATGACATTATAAAGGACACAAAATTAGAAATTCTTTGGTAAAGCATAAATAATATAAACCTATTAGAGAAACAAAAATCTCTGGTTATGCCTCGCATAACAAAATATAATTTCTTTGGTTATGCACGTCAACCATGACATAACAATTTCTCTAATCTTTGGGATCCCTTTGGGATCCAAATTGGACACCTAACTAGGTTCCATTCTTTGCTCTATGAGATTGTCCTTCCGGACAACATGGTACCAAAGTTAACAATCGGGGATCAGCTGTTAACTCACTGTTTGTTTCTCTATAGTTATCGTCTGGTCTCTAATTTATAAAATATGTTATTTTCTCTAAATCTCTGCTCTAGGCCTTTCTCTAAGCATAAAACTCCATAATGTATAATTAAATAAATCTTAACATCAATGGGGAAAATTTATAAAGTCTCTAAATCAAGTCACACCCATATTCAAGCTCTTTGATAAAATTATTTTATCAATAATGGTTCCATGAGTTTATATTAAAAGAAATATTTCATGCTCATGTTGAAAATAAGCTCTTCTAATAATTTCGATAACAAATCATAAACTCAAATCTCTTAAATCATTGTCTAAAATCAAGAAATCATGTTATGATTTAAAGAAATTAACTCTAATGACCAAAATAAGGGCCATAGGATTTGAACCCACTCACCTGGAGGGGGGGAGACACTACGTCAACTCTAACAGAGCTCCGGGGAGCAAGGAGAGGCACCACGTCGACTAAAATAACCAATAAACTTAGTATTAAAATTTATCAACACTCAAAATAACTCTAATCTAGCCTTAATAATATTGGGGGAGCACCCCCACTTAACAAAAAGAGAGAAATAAAAATGCCCATTTCGAGAATGTACAAGAATGGTGATAAAGGAGATAAGATCTTATAACATATATTCACCTTGATGATTTATGGGAGCTAGGTTGGAATGGGGTTGAAGAAAAATGAGAGAAAAAGATAGGGGAGAGTTTTTGGTTTGAAGGAAAAAGGAAAGAAAATGAAGGGGAAAGCTTTTAACCCTTCATTCGCGTTTTTTGTGGTGCGAGTACTATGCACTTATGAGTTACTGTGCACTTAAGGCCTCAGCGGTGACAAACTTGTCACAACTGTGGAATCAGCCGTGGAAACCCATTCCTAGCTGGGGAAACTTATCCTCAGCTGTGAGAAACTCATCTCCAGTTATGGGAACTCATTCTCAGCTGTGAGAACTGATTCTTAGCTATGGGAACTCATTCCAAGCTGTGAGAACTCATTCTCAACTGTGAAAAGAACTCTATGACAGCAAAAATATTATTGTCATGAAGCATTTTGCTGTCATTTTTGTTGTCATCATGCACTAGCATTACTTCTCGAAAATTCCTAGCCGTGGACAGCAAACTCTTTAGTCGTGGTCAACAAAACCAACTGTGGGCAGCAACACCAGGTGTGGACAACTCAGCCGTGGACAACAAGGTCCAACAGCACAACCTCTATGAAACTCCAGCCGTGGACAGCAGAACCAATGGTTTTGCTTGCATGAAACCCAGTCGTGGACAGCAGCACGTTGTTGTCATGGCTTCAGCTCATATCAGTAACAGTTTACTGATATTCTGATATTGATATAACACCAGACACATACTGTCATGGTTATTTACATTTCCTATTAAATCATTTATTTTATTTCCTATTAACTTTAAAACATAAATGTAAATAAAGAAATACCCCCCATTTGGACTCAAATAAAATAAAATAAAATAAATCAAAAACCCAACAAATCAAAATCTCATTTTGGAGTTTTAGTTCAAAATCTGAATTTTCGGCTATTTTCTAAACTTGGAGGCTAGAAATGAAACATCTAGAGGTTTCCTAAAATTCAATAAAAATCACACTTCAATTTATATCCATCTATAGAGCAATTACTGGGACTTTTGATCCCAAGAAAATGGCTCTAACATATAGCCCTCTATTGAGGTGTAGGGTTCCAAACTTAGCAAAAGCCTGAACCCAGTAGCATAGGTGGGTCCCGGGGGACCTTAGGATCACCCGAAACTTATCTACTGACACGTGTACACCAAGTATTACACACAGCCACCGCGCCTAGTAGGAGAAGACCGCCGCGCCGCCTGGAAACCGCTACCAGCCTCCTGCGCAAAACCCAAATGACTTGGACACGAGCAGATCGGAGAAGCTATCAAACCTATTGAGGTGAGTGTGCTGCCAGTGCCACTGCCACATCCCAACTCAGTTTCATCTTCAGCGGAGGAGAGAGAATGGGTGAGGCAAAGGAAAACGATGTTGTGGCATCAGTTCACTCCACCGTCTTCAAAGAATCCGAAAAGCCTTGAAGGAAAATGCATCAAAATTGAAGGCTATGACTTCAACCGTGGTGTTGATTACCCTTAGCTTCTTAAGACAATGCTTACTAGTGGATATCAAGCTTCCAACCTTGGTGACGCTATCCAAGTGGTTAATCAAATGGTTTGTTTTTTCCTTCTTTTCAAACAACCCACATATGAGGCTCTTTTGTTTTTTTTTTTTTTTGGTGATTTGAAGCTTTTTTTTCCTCATAAAGTTGTTATTTTTGGGCATTTTGGGTAACTGGCTTGAAGCTAGATTGGAGGCTTGCTGATGAACCTATACTTGATGAGGATTGTAGTGACGAGGAAAAGGATTTGGGTTATAGAAAGTCTATTGCTTATAAAGTATTTTTGGGCTTCACTTCTAATCTCATCTCCTCTGGTGTTAGAGACACTATTTGGTTCCTTGTTCAACATCACATGGTGAGTATCAATATAAAGCTTAGAACTTGGTTCCCTCAATTTGGATTCACATGATAGAGATTTATTTTTTAGCAATAGTAGATTAGTTACTGAGAGAGAAAAGTAGAATCTAGGATGCAATATAATAACTTGTATTTTGTTATCTTGGAGCGTAACAAAACGTTGTCATTGTTGATGTCGAGGGCTGAGCAAATTAGGGGTTTTTTTTAATTGGGAGTGGGCAGAAACTGAGGAGGTGGTGTTAATGGTGGTGGCGGAGGTGGGGGTAATGGTGGTGGCGGAGGTGAGGCAGTAAGCAAGAGGGGAGAGCATGTGTTGTTATTTAGCCACAATTTTTTTTTCATTTAGCCACATTTTTTAAATGTGGTTAAATGACAACTGCACCATAGACATTGACTTTCAATTACGTGTGAGAATCCACCTTTACTTTTTCCTGTCATAACAGGGAACGAGATGAGTTTGAATTCATTGTTAATCTATAATATAATCAATATTTGGTGTATGCTTATGAAAGAGAATTGTTCTATTTGATGTCAAATTCTAACTTACTGATAAATCATGAATTAAGTATAACCATTAATTTCATGCATGATGCCACTCATCTATTTTAGCTGGGACTTTAGAATTTCCGTCTAGACTCCTTCATATATATGTTTCTTCCCAGTTATAATGTAAGGGTAGCAATATGGCATTTGATGTAGGGATAACTAATTTTCATCTAAATCTTAATCAAGCTCATAACTTTGAAAACTATCATCAATTCCCATAACATAGCTGAAAGTTAATTAATTATTGTTTTGGTGACTGCTTCATCAAGCACAGCAGTAGACTTGAATTTCAGGGGCATATTTATTAGCTAATTAATTTTGCTATCGTCCTTGTATATGAAAGTTTCATTTAAGGCTTTAAAATGTTTCCAAATTGTTGTTAAATGGCAGGCCCAAAAAGTATAAACAGATCAACATAAAATAAATATGCGAAAGTGTAAAACAGAGATGACATAAAAGAATTAATGTATTTCAGCTTAAAACCTACGTCCATGGACAAAGGCAACAAACAAATATTTTACTCTCGAAATATGATTGAAATACAAAAGATTTTACACTCCACTCAAACCCAAGTGCCCAATACACCCAAATACTTGACAGTATTTTCTCACCGGTGTATATGCTCAACACACAAAGAGAAGTAACTACAAACCAAACCAAACTTCTATACTACAATATGAGCTAAACTTGGAATGTTGGGTCATTCTGTTTGTTGTTCTACTCTCCCAAAATGTTGCAAAACTAAGCTCTCCTATATAGAGCTTTCAAAAACAAAATGTCTATTTATCATGTGTTTCAATTAATGATCTATTTAATGCTCATTTGACAATTTTTCCTGTGCATTAAATGATGATAGATGCTCCACCATAAATGTAGCCAACATTTTAGACTTCTATTCTTGACTAGGCTTTGAAAAATAAGTCATACCTAGTCTACAAATCTCCACATTGGCTTGATTTTTTATCAAGTTTCTGAAGTCACCTTCTGGCATACTCAAATGCCCAAACTACCTCTTAACGAAATAGACACCGGGTTCCACAAATCATAATCAATACCCTTAGTCCTATAAACGGTAGTACTAAACCTGACACTGGTTTGCTTCTCACAAACATGGTGTTTACAAAAGTCAGGCATAACAAATTTTTGATCACTAAGCAAGCCATGCTTGCTCACCATAGACATATCTGCCTCATGCTTATGACACAAGCAAGTAATATCCAAATCAAATGAAGGTGATCCTAATGTAGCACCAATAACCGTGCTAGCTTGATGTAGATAAAAACCATTAACCAATCTGTCTTTAATCACCACAAGAGCACCTTTGGAGACTTTCAGAACTCCACCTTCCGCAAAATACTTATGCCCTTGAGAATCAAGAGTACTAAAAAAAATAAGATTTTTCTCTAAGTCGAGAATATGCCTAACATTAAACAAAGTTCTCATGGTTCCATCATGTGACTTAATTCGGATTGTACTAATGCCAACAACCTTACAAGATGTATTATTTCTCATAAGAGCAATACCACTATTAACTGATCGTTAAGTTGTAAGCCAATTCTGGTTCTGCCACATGTGGTAAGAGCAGCCTGAATCAAGCATCCAAGTATCACCAAGAGAACTAGTTGATACTGTGAGAACATTTTTGGCGTTTTCAGCAACTCTTGCTGATCACTTAAATCTTTCTCTTTCTTATCTTTGAGCCTTAGACAATTTGCTTTCCAATGCCCTTCTTTCTTACAATATCTATATTTATCTTTTTTGCTACTACTCTAACCAATATTCTTTCAATTTTCTCTAGCTACCAAGCCAGATATGGTACCATTAAGATCATCGCTATCATGATCCATCCTTTCATGACAAAAAATTGAGGATTTGACCTATATCAGGATGCTCACGTCTATAAATGAGTGTTCACGAAAATGCCTATAGGAATGAGGTAAAGAACAAAGTAACATCATTGCTTGTTGCTCACTAGAGAATGTCTCATTTATATTTTTCAACTCCATCACAAGTGATGTGAACTCAGCTATGTGAGTTCTCATTGATGTCCCTTCTGTCATACGAAACATATACAGACGTTGTAACACATCGAGATGGTTGGCCACCATCTTAGTCATATATAATGACTCTAACTTAGTCCATAGTGATTTTGCTATTTTTTCTGGAAGGACCTCCTATAGTACATTGTTTGTATTGCATAACTGAATAGTGGTAAGAGCTTTTTGACTAATATTTTCCTACTCCGAATCCTCCATTGTGTCGGGTTTCTGATCTTTGCTAGAAAGTGCTACTTTCAAGCCTTGCCGTACAAGAACAACCATCATCCGCACGTTAGCTTCCACATCCCAAAGTTGATACGATCATTGAATTGTTAAATATCAAATTTCATGAATGACATATTCAAACAAATTTGCCCAGAACTCTACAAAGGTTTTGATACCAGTTTGTTGTGAAATGACAGACCCAAAGGCAAAAACACAGTAGCATGAAATAAATATACGGAAGTATAAAGCAAAAATGACATAAAATGATTAATGTAGTTCGGCTTAAAGCCTATGCTCATGGGCAATATCTTTGACAATATTTTTACACTGGTGTATACACTCAACGCATAAAGAGAAGTAATTACAAAATTAAACCAAACTTCTCTACTACAATATGAGCTAAATGAACTTGAAATGTTAGGTCACTCCGTTTGTTGTTCTACTCTCCCAAATGTTGCAAAACCAAGCTCTCTTATATAGACCTTTCAAGAACAAAATGTCAACTTATCATGTGCTTCAATTAATGATCCATTTAATTCCCCTTTGGCGAAGTTTCCCATGCATTAAATGATGATAGATGCTGCACCAAAAATACAGCCCACCATTTTAGACTTCTATTCTTGACTGAGCTTTGAAAATCAAGCCATATGCCTAGTCTACACGAACTTCTTTCTACGAGTGCCACTGTTATTATGCCAGCCAAACTATACGTTTCACTGGTATGTGTGCATCTAACAATTATATTGCAATGGATTATTGAAGAAACTACTAAAGGATTTATTGATCCACCAAGTCTATTCTCTAAATTGTTCCTCTATGTCCAAAACTCTCATATTCTAGTTTAAGGTAGTATTAATTAATTGTCAATGGCCTTACAAATAGTTAAGAATTGAAGGCTCTTCACGTCATATTGACTGCAACATTTAACTCCAAATGCGAGAGCAAAAACTTTGACTTTTCAAATGGATTTAGTAACCTTACCTTTAAATAGTAATTGAATTGACTGGAAATTAATTCTTATATTTAAAATATATTAGATAATATTTGAAATTATTAAAATAAAGAATGATTTTATATGAAATTTTAAAATCAAATCATTTCCCATCAAAACCTATCAAATCTGGAAAAAAAAATTCCATATATTCGATGACAAATAAAATTATTTCTTAATTTTTATACATCCAAACACTAAGAATTTCTCAAAGGCGGAGGATCACTTCCACCAGGAGCGGGAGAAGAGTGACGGCGAAGGCATCCTTACTCCAAATAAAACTGGCGAAGGCTAAAGTATTGATGTTCTATGAATAAATTAAACACAACACTTTTTTCCCCTACTACCAGAAGACCAAGAATTTCTCATTCACAACATTTTGAAATTCAACTTAATTTCATAATGCGTAGACCGTAGATGCGTTGCGTGATTGATGTGCAAATATCCCAGGTCAAAATCTACACTCCAGCCAACAAGATAAGATATGTTGGGTTTTCAGTTTTCAGAATTTTATGAAGGCAATATTGAAAATTGAAAATTAAAATTAAAATTCATAATTTTTAGTATTTTCAATATTTTTTTTCACAAAATTTAAAAAATTGAAAAATAAAAACTAAAAATTTAAACTAAACAAACCTTATGTGATCTGATTAATTATATAAAATTAAGTAATGATACACATGTAAATAAATATATATAAAATCTTTGATATAGATCATGATGATTGTTAGCTTAAATCACATGATATAACTCACTAATTTAACCAAAAATTAATAATTATATCATATCACTCCAAATATAAAATTATGTGTAAGGTTCTGATTTCCTAGCATTTTGTGTGTAAAATTACTGATGCCTTTTATTCAACAATTTAGCAGAATTAGTTGATGAGTCATGAAATAACACGAGCTATTATGATCAATAGTTGTAGAGTTCCTTCATTTTTATCCTCCAATTATTCAAGTCCGAAATAAAATAATCCGATGAGAGAGCTTACTATAAGGTGTTAGAAATTAAATCATTTGCCTTTGTTTAATCTTCCATACCCCTTCCAAATCCATCCTCTATATAAGAACACCTCTCACATTCTCTCACAAACCACACCCACAACAATATGGCTCACACCACAGCCCTCGTGCTTGTTTTATCTTCCTTCTGCCTCCTCCTCAACCTCGCAACCTCCCTCTCCAACTGCAACGGCCCATGCAAAAACCTCAACGACTGCGCCGGCCAGCTCATCTGCATCAACGGCAAGTGCAACGACGACCCCGACGTCGGCACCCACATCTGCAGCAACCAACCCTCCCCAACACCGTCGCCACCCTCCGGCGACGGAACCTGCAGTTCCTCCGGCACCCTCAACTGCAAAGGCAAGTCCTACCCTCAATACACGTGCTCCCCTCCGGTCTCCTCCTCGACGCAGGCCACCCTCACGCTCAACAATTTCGGCGCAGGCGGCGACGGAGGGGGCCCCTCCGAGTGCGACGAGAAATACCACCCGGAGCCAGAGCGCGTCGTGGCACTCTCCACTGGGTGGTACAACAAAGGGTCGAGGTGCTTCAAGATGATAAGGATCATTTCCACCAGGAACGGGAAGAGCGTGACGGCGAAGGTGGTGGACGAGTGTGACTCCGTTAACGGGTGTGACAGTGAGCACGCTGGTCAACCGCCGTGCCGGAACAACATCGTGGATGGGTCAAAGGCGGTGTGGGACGCGCTCGGGCTGAATACGGATGTTGGGGAAGAGCGCGTTACTTGGTCCATGGCTTGATATGATATACGGATACTGATACGTATATATACGTATACGAGTTGCATAACATGCTGCGCATCTTGTGTGTGTGGATTAATAAGGACAAGCTCATAGAGTTTGGTTTGTGTTGGCTTCTTTGTTTTTTCTTTGAAAAATGATATTCCAACACCCAAAAAATAGGTGTCTTTAACATCTATCATATTCAATGGTTATAAAGTGGGTATCTCAATAGACACCTACTTTTTGAATGTTAAGATAGCATTACCCTTTTTTCTTTTTTTCGTTTGGCTTTGTTTGCTATAGTACGGACGGGAATGCTATCTTCGGGGAGCATTCCTTTGATAGTTGTCACCGAATAAATTTAAGTGATGAATAGTACAGAATGGATGTATGGCGCAGCAACTTCTGCTTGATCAGTTTAATGCTTAGTAAGTATGAGTATTTTTGCACCGAAAAAAAATGAAAAACAGAAGATTGAGTTTATTTTGATAAGAGTGTGGGTCTTCATGGCCATTTTTTATGGCTTTCTCGTTAAAGAGCAGTGTTATTTGAATGTTAAGATAAAAAAAAAAAAGAGAAAGTATTATTTAAATATCTAAAAAATGAATGTCAATTAGGATAATCATTTTATCATTATTAAATGTGATAGATGAAGTGGACATATCACATTTCATTGTCATGGATATGATGATAAAGTAGGTATCATAATGAACATCCATTTTTTAGATGTTCAAATAATATTTTTCCTCATTAAATGGCTTTTTGAGTCAAGCTCCTTCAACAATACATTAAACACTACTTATATAATTAAAATCAATACTTATTTGCACATAGTTCATTATGTAGCGGGGTTTGAGTATCTTAAGTGTTATGTTTAAAAATTAAATATTTCTCTGTCTAGCTTCCTGATAAGGAACAAAAATTGTGAAAAGCACACATCCAGTGTGTTTGGTTTTATTGTGTTTGGGAGAGTTAAAATTAATTATAACCTCCCAAAATTGATATGAGTAATTTATTTTGTATGTTGTTTGGTTGTCAAATTACAAAATCAATTCTAGCCCCTAGAATTGATTATGGGAGAAGTGAAAATTTTGTGCTTTCTTTTAGAATTAATTATAGAGGAACTACCAAATATAAATCGATATACCTTAGAATCAACTTTAATCAGATCTTACAAAATTAGTACTACCTAGAATTAATTCTACAAATGCAGAACCAAACACACATATAAACCCGTGTGTTTGTTTATGTCAGGAGAGTCTAAATAATGGTTTCTAAAAAATTATTGTATAGGTCCAAGTATAAGGATTATTTCTTAGACATACTAAAAAAAAAAGTGTAAAACTCACACATGAATGTTAAGAAAAGTTGATAGAACTTGCCTTTATTATGAGTATGATTAAATATGATGTATTAAACTTGTGCTTACACCAGAATCTCTCACATTTTAAAGGATCATATACAAATTGAATTTCAAGTTTCAACACATTTTAACTATAATTGACGACAATATATTCAAATATTTATTGAGCATAAAATAGTTTCTTTTTTTTGACCATATTACTGTCACGTAGTAGAATTGTAGACCTATATATATACATTTTCCATTAACATATTAATATATTAATCTATTCTATTAATGAGTGATTTATTTGTTTATAAGTATATCTTTTAGTATATATTGTTTAGTATCTTAAATCAATTATTTCACCCTAGGTTAGATTAACATTAAAATGGTAAAATATACTTACATTATAAAAGATAAAAATATTGATAGAACTTACCTACTAATATAAAAAGAAAAGATCAATAATAAAGGAATCCTTGTAATGTTTCCCTCATATACAAGGGAAAAAAAAAAAAAGCATTCTAATCATATCCTAATATGAAAATAATATATTTATACTCACGCACCCATAAGGTGATTCAAAATAAGTAGATTTATTTTGAAATTCAAAATTGAGAAAAATAAATAAAGTAAAATAAAACAGTCTCCCTAAGCGTCTCTAAATTGAATAGAGAAACTTGTCCACAGCCTTCAACTATCGATGTAGGTCTAGTTACCCAAACCAAGTAGTCTCGCACCAACCGAATGACATTGTGCAGGAGCCATACCAACTTTAGAATTCGCAAGATCAAACTCCACAAACATATTTTGTTGTTGATAGTGACCAATAATGAAAGCCTCCACACCCAACAAATCCGAGTTTCCAAACGTGAAGCAATATATCGCGTCATCCCCTTCAACTTGATCGGGCACCCGGTACAAGAGTTGTTCACCCCAAATCTTCATCTCGGCCCCATCAAAAACCAAAGTAACACTAGGCAACTCGGAAAACTTCAATAATTGGTTCATTGGAACCCTGTAACAAAGGTCCATCGCCATTTGATACACAAAATTTGCATCAACCTGCAAAGTACCATTCGTTTGGCTCAAATACTCATCCCTCAATACATTATAAGCCTGGCCTAACAAAAACGTGAATTGAGTACCCAAATCAACCATAGTTTGGCCAGCACCAGTGTGATCCGGAACAAACACAGTATTCGGTATATTAAGTAATTTATCCGACACCCTAATCCCTTGAAGCCGAACCGTGTATGCAGTTCGGTCAAAGTAGGGTAAGGGATCGGAGCTACGAACTAAAGGAGTGTAACTCAATTGGGACGTGAAATTGGACTCCCCGAGAATTAGGATGCCCAATAAATCATTACCCGATGATATGCAATATGAGAATTTGGGTAACTGCAATTGAGAAACCAGTGATAGCGACCCGAGATTCATGCCAATTAACCCGATTGCGTTGGAGTCTGCAACAGGGTTGGAGCTAAAAGTTGAGTTCATGCAACCGAATGCGAATCCCAGGTTATCGGATCCTCCGAACCCGAAAGTGTCGGAAGCAAGGACACCTTCGGAGGATGAACCGTCGGCATAGGAGAGAGCTGCATGGCAGAGGTTGTTGGAGTCACATGAAGCTGGTGTGGGGAGGTCACGTGACTTGGTGGTGCACGTGGGAGAGGAACAAGGGATGGGGGAGTAGGAAGACGAAAGGGTCGGGTGAAAAGACGGGTCAGTGGTGGTGTTGGTGCAGCGAAGCCATGACAGCTCGCTTCCGGTGTCAATGACCATGGACACGGTTTGTGGGGGTGTGCCAACAGTTAAGGAAACCGTGAGGCTAACGTTGCGGTGGATGTTGAGCTTGTTGGGTGGTCCTTGAACAAGTTGTGATTTGAGTGGCAATGCTAGCATCTTCGCCTCACAATTCACAACAATGAAAGTTTGCAGGATGAACAAAATTGCAAGTTTGAGACAGCATTGATACCTGGTTTCGGGTATCATGGTGCCTTTCTGAACGGTGCAATATACTACCGAACTTTGAATGAAAGGTGGTATATGCTTCGAAGTAGTTCAAGGAAGGAGGCTTTTATAAGTCTCGTACAAGCCGAACATATTTTTGACAAATCACGAATAGATCTAGTAGTATCATTTTTTTATTATGTTATAAAATAATAGATGGTAAAATCAACATTTATCATATTGTTTTAAAATAAATAAATATCAACAATAAATAAAAGATCAACTTTTAAAAATAATGAAAGATGAACTAAATCTTCACATAAATAAATATATAAAAATCTTATTTAAATATAATTAAAATCTTTATTGATACGGCATGAAATTCTGAGCAAATTGGGTGAAAAAAAAGTGTTACAATAATTTTGGGGACAAAGTAAAGCATACATGAGAATTGCTTGATGTGTTGAAATACTCTCTTACTTTGCTTACAAAGAAAGATCCGAGCACTGAGGATGATGTTGAGTTGAGATCTACAACGAATACAGCGATAGTTCATGCGTTTCATAAATTCAAATAATAATTATGAAATTAATTAAACTTTAAAACTAATAAAAAAAAAAGATAAAAGATAAAAGTTAACAAACAATTCAAAAATTATCAAACCAACATATTTTTGTAAAATTTTAAAATAAAATATTAATATTAATATAAATCCTATTCTATCCTATATTATAATAATACAATTAGGGATCGATTTTTGGAAAATTTTGACAGTTGGTGAATTCTCCTTCAACGAGAATTCTTCTTCAATATGCATCTAATAAATAATTTTTTTCTTAAATCTTAATATCATATCAATTTATCATAATATTGTATCAAATTCTTTTATTATGACATAATATTTTCATAATTAATATCATATCAATTTATTAATAAATGCATTTTATCCCCCTGAATTTTAGGTCATGTGTAATTTACCTCCTGACTTCTAAAAATGTGTATCGCGACCCTTTGAACTTTCGAAACTGTGCAAAACACCCCTTAGTATAATTTTGCCAACTATAAAGATAAGATTATGTGCATTTAACCCCCTTAAAGTTTCTAATTTGTGCAACCCGACACCTTGTTCGTGAATAATATATGCAATTAACCCCCCCTGACTTTTTTAGAGTGTGCAACCCGACACCAGGATTTTTTGCACAATTTGAAAAGTTCAGGAGGTTTTTTGCACATTTTGAACAATAGAGGGTTTTTTTGCACAATTTAAAAAGTTTAAGGGGTTGCGTTGCATGTTTTGAAAAGTCATGGGGTAAATTGCACATAATATTTTATCGAATCCATTCACTATGGTATAATATTTTGCGTTGCACATAATATTTTCGGAGAGGTAAAATACATTTAACCCTAATATTTTATCGAATCCGTTCACTATGGCATAATATTATCATAATTAATAAATTAAATAATCAAAATAACAAATAATTATATCTAGATACAAATCATAAAATAATACAAAATTATTTCCCTATGATTTATTTGGGAATATTACTTTACTTTGTCACTATATACATACACACATTGGTGCAATGCATCCAGTTGGTATACTTCTTCTTTTCTTTTGATTTATTATTGTAATTATGTGTCAAAATTCATTTTGGTATAGTGATTTTCTTTTCGATTATTGTTAGTTATTCTTGAGAATTTTTTAATGATATTTTTCTATTAATTATGTTATCGCATTCCATATCAATTGTTCTACCTTCTATAATTTAGTATGATATCTTTATTAAATTATCAATTGGATTAAAACATTGTCTACTGTTTCATATGTTACTAGATCCAAGTTTTGATGAGAATGATTCATCCCTTCCACTTTGTTTTATTTAATTATATCCAATCATACTATCTCATTTTGTTTTTATTATTTGATGACAAAGCTATTAGCAATATCTTATTAATGTGAGTTTTTAATTCATAGTTTCATTTTGTTCTAATTATATAATATCTCTTTATCTCATTCACTCTAATCTTTATTAGTTACACGTAAATCTCACCACTGCTGATATAACATGTGTAATTTGAAATGCAACAAGCTAGTGAAGTGATGAACTTCTATTTGGTATTCTTCAAACAATGGTCGCTAATAAATAGAATTCTGTTATTTTATTGTAAATTATTTTCCTCTTTATAAAATTCTCTTGGAACAATGTGTTTGTTACCTTTTCGGTTTAGGTGATTGTATTATTTTTAAGACAAATAATTTGAATTGACATTGAAATTATCTTTCTATATGACAAATACAATGAAAGAACTGTAGTTATTTTTCAATAATGTTATAAATTTCATTTACATTATCTTGAACCTTATCTATTGCTCATTCATCATTCTTCCAAATAAGAATGATTAGTAATAATTAATTCAAAATCAAAATAATTCACAGTAATTACATAAAATTTGAAGAAAAATACAAAGTGAATAATTTTTCTTTAAATAACTCAAGCAAAACATACAATAGATATTAGTATAATTTAGAGTATATAATTTTTAGAGTGTATAGATATTAATAAAAATTACTAAATTAATTATTAAATAATATTTTAAAATTATTCTCTCATACTTTTCATGATACGAACTAGATTTTCTTATGGGGATAATCCATATTTTATTCTAGTCAATATTGTACATATTTATTCATATGATAATGACTTAGTTACATCCAATCTCATATTTGAAATCTAAATTTTGGTGTTAACATATATAATTTGACTAAAATAAAATAATATCTGATTTAAAAATTTAATATGTAAATTGTTTACTTTAATTCTTAAATGTTTGTCTTTATTGATTTCCAATAATCATACTTTCCATTATTAAACGATATAGATATGAATAAAATTAGGATATATGATTTGAAAAGCTAACATATGATGTTTATTTTAATTCTTAAATGTTTCTCTCTCTTGATTTTTAATAATTATCATATTAAATATTAAATTATTTTTATATATACTTCTAATTTTCGAACCACGGTGGGAAACCGTTCTTATTATTATTATTATTATTATTGGCCATTAAAAACCATACTTTTGAGAGAGAGTTTCTAATTTATCTCCTATCTTTTCATTACTTAGTTCCCTACTAGAGCAATTAAAAGTCTCACAAAATTAATAATGATAATAAACACATAGTAACTAATACAAAACTAGAGCAATTTACACAAAATTAAAAGTCTCATCTGACTACCAATATCAAAGGTTGTTGATTTATCACATGTTATAAATACAGTATTTTGAACCGGGAAAAATACAAAAATTCGGCATCTCACTGTATTTCTTGATATGGTTAATTTGGCAAACTCTTGATTCTAATAAAAAAAAAAAAGGGTGAAGTTCACATTTGGTTTAGTCAAACTTTCAATTCATAAACTCCTCATTTCTTTCTTGGCTAACTTTAGACATTTATTCAATTTTTTAGAAACATTTTGAATTGCTCTTCCCAAGTCATGTCCCTTATCATATTGATTACCCATTACATTCTTTTTGGGCTAAGAATCCTTTCGCATTTTTAATTTTTTATCCCACTGCATACTTTTTCTTTTCGGTCTGAATCCGCCTATATACCTGATCACGAATAAAGGGGCTGTGGACCTTTGTTTGGGCCAATGCTGCTAGTTCAACCGAAAAGAAAAAAAGAAGCAATGTCTGTACTAAGTGGAAAATCCATGTCGAAAAAAAAAAAAAACTAAGTGGATGGTTCCGATAAATCGAGCCTTACAGTTTCCTGAAATCAGGCCTAAGCCCCAAAATACATGTCCCGATTTTGGTCATGAATGTCACAAATTTATATATTTGGTTAAATTCACCTGAAAAATGAATGTAGCACGTTGGAGAGACTGGGCTGGTGGATTTCGAACTCGTCAAGTTTCTTTGCATTATTGCTATTTGTTTATTTTGAAAATACCGATTTTGTTTTCAAAGGTATATCTACGCCCCGCGAACATTTTTTGAGCTCCATAACAATGCAGGATCGAATCAACTGTCATCAACACAATCACTGCAATGTTTGTAAATTAAGGTATCAGGCCCTGATATTAGAGATGAGAAAGGAGAGGGAATTGCGATATGAGATTGAGAGAAAGTGAGAATGAATGCTTATTCTGAATACAAATATGTTATTACTGTTGGATGAGATGATGATTGGAGATAAGTGGGGATCATCATCTATAAAGTGAGTGTCTAAATAAAACATTCACTTTTAGATACTAGAATAATATTATTATTCTGAATATTATTGATATGGGGGATACAATATATACATGAGTTCATGAGGTGCGCTTCACACGCAATCTCTTAGGGTTGATACGACTACTTACAGCTCACATTGCTAACAAACTCAGGCTAGTCTAACTAACTTGCATGCTTGGTAACTTACTCATGATTAGCTTGAGCTTCTCCCCTTTCAGTTTGATTAGGCTTTTCTTTAATTTTTTGAGATGTTGAGAGTTAGTTTTCGCATGTTGCAAGTTATATTATAAAAGCCCCTAATCCTAAAATCCATGAATTTATTATATACTTTTATCTTAATTCTCATGTTTGATATGTTATATAGGTTTTCATAAGAGAAATAAAGCGACAATTAGAAAGAACAATCGTGATATAATATGAGTTTAATTATCATGCATTGATGGTGTAAAAGAGTTTTACGCTGCCATCCAATCTCATCTCTTATTTTGTTTGACTTTTCAAGTAGTGGGGGTTAAAAGTAATCTTATTTACTAATGTGCCATTACATGATTAGATGAATGTGTAAAACTTCTTTACATGATCAATGTATTCCAATTAAATTCATATAATATTATATAAAAGTTTAAATTTTACTATTGAGTTATATTGGTGCAGTGATTGAGTCCTTTTATTTAAAAATATATTACTTTGCCTATGCTATTTTTCTCCAACTAATTATGTAAAAAATAGTAAAATCAACTGCAAGTTATCTTTGACTACTGAACACTTACGTATACAAGCATTGAGTTGATTAATCCTTTATTTTCTCTTTTTGATCTTGACATTTCTCTTCAAGTATTAATTCCTTCAATCGTAATTTATAGTCATATCATTTTTAGCTCTTTAGTAGAATTCCTTTTCCACGGTAATAAAGAAAACTTTATCATCTGGCAATTGTAAATAACTCGCACACACAAAAGTTTATATAGTAGCTTAGATAATTGTTTATTACTTGTACTTATTGGCCGACATATTGCAAATGTAAGTTATCTGCATATTGCAACCCTCAAACAGAAAAAGAAAAAAAAAAGAAAACCCAAAACCTATATCCTATTATTCTTTTAACTATTTAAGTAAAATTTAATTATTGAAGTCTTGCGATGTAAACAGTATCCATTTACCATATTTCATATTTTTTACTGCTTATGTTCGGATGTAAGTGTTCTTCTTATTCGGTTTCTGCTGTACTTTCTTCTTTGAGGGAGTCGAGCTTTATCAATAAATTTATCATAAAACATTTACCATACATTTCATCCATGAATCACTTATTATGATAAAGGTATGCTAATTACTACCTTACTTTTTCCAATATTAAAAGAAGAAAGTGCATGTGAGCAAAATGCGACAAGTATGTTTACGGAAAGTGGGCAAGTAAGACTATAATGTCAATTTTCAAGTTGTCCATGATTTGATGCCGTTTATAGCAAAGCAACTAAGCACCAAAGCGGGGCCAATGCATTCCGGAGCACATACTAATGCTACGATCCCATTTCAACATGATCACTTTCAATGAATTTAACCCCGGTAGTTTATAAAAAGGGCTAATGATCATGATTGTGATTCACAATCCGTCGTGGCAATCGTCGCCTTGTAGTTTTGAGATTCTATGGCTTTCTTAATCTTATGTGAAATGAAACGTCATGTCCCTTGCAACTTGAAAAGCAAATTGAGAGCATCTTCCATCTCAGTGAGACCCCACTTCCTTAGATGCTTTCATGACATTAAGCGAATGAATGGTCAAGGTGACTGAGAAATCGTCCAATGTGCCTTTTTGTGAAATATTCTTACTCCAAGCTGCTAACACATACGGACCCTATTTGCCAGCTAGACATGAGAATTTTCTCCCTTTGAGATTATGTTTGGTTGAGATAGAAGATGAGATGTAAATTTATAAATAAAATTTATTGCACTGTAATTTTAGAAATTAATTAAAATATATTATTAGTATAAAATATTTTACATAATTATTTAATTATATAATAATATATTTATACATATGATTATTTTTTATCCTATTATTTAAAAAGCTATATAAAAAGAAAAGTTTGATTAAATGATAGTATAAAAATCTTTAAAATTAAACTCATATTGTTGTTCTCCAACTAAACATATCTTAATATTATTTTTTTATTTAATTATCATGTATTAATAGTGTATAAATTTTTTTTATATAATTATATATTATTATATAAAATATGATAGTTGATTTTTACGTCCATTATTTAAAAAGTCATCTAAAAACTAATTTTAATCCAGGACTAATACACGCGACACCCATTTTATCTTAACTAATTAAGCATGTGGAAGCGGTACTTCAATTTGGCATTTTTCACATTAACAATGTGTTTTGTCATGGAGTAAAAATGATTTTTTTAATAAATAAATTTTATATATAAATGGTTCTTCAGGCTCTCAACACGACTCAATGAAGTCATTGTTATCGTATTTTATATGGAGAAAAGAACAGAGAAAAATAAATAAATGAGAAGGATTGCATAATGATACTTAGTCAAATTAGACATGATAACAAGTTGCATGCTCGTTTATTTTGTGTTTTTTAACTTTTCCTTTTCTTTTCGGCTTATCCTTTACCCAAAATGCAAATGTTAGGACATGGCCTACATATGGAGCATTTACAATTTACAAAGCGACAATAGTAGTATAGTACGAGTGATAAATGTTAAGTCTCGGTGAAGGGACAGGCTTTCACGTCGGAACGATGGCAATTGAGTTCAGAGGAACACAATTAGGAAGAGTGGCAGTGGCGTGAATATTGGGAAAGGCGAGTGGCAAAAGAAGGGACAAGAGGAAAAGAAAAAGAAAGATTGACAGTGACACGCACTTTGTTTCATTCCACAGTGGTCACTCACACACACCCACACCAACACTTGGGTAGAGGGCCTAGGGACCGGAATGGTGTTTGATGGTGCTCTCTAAGATGAAAGTGAAACCGCTGCCTCAGTGCAATCTGTGTTGTGTAGGGTAGGGAAACCCTATGGTAGGGTTTCTGTATTGACGTGATTGCATGACCTCACCATAGTTATCCGCTTTATTAGGGTTGTTCCTTTTGTAGTTTTTCTTTTTATGGCTAATTTCCGTTTTGTTCAAACAACGCTCCGTTTCTTTTGTACTTAAAACGTATTTCATTTGCATAATAACAACCTTCATTGATACAACTAGGCCACTGGGGGATCAAAATACCCTAAGTTTGACAAGTCACATACTTAAAACCTTTTAAGGAGCTAAAATTTTGAAATCCTATATAAAATATTAACCAGTTAAATAAAATAACTCCGTTTGCAATTGCATTATTTTAAACAAAAAGAGTAATTTGCATAAAAAATTAATGATCAACATACATCTGTCTATAGAACATTTTTATGTAAATTTAAGTAAAATATTAACATTTAAGAATATATTTATGAGTTTAAATTGTAAATGAAAAAAAATTCTATAATATAAGATTTTAAAGCTTTATGTGATAATTTTTTTTATAAGTTTCTTTTTTCTCAAAACTCAAACTCGCGTAAGATGAGCCTACTAATCTAAGACGTTGTACGGCCAAAAGACCGGCAAGCCGCAGGCATACCCAGCAATTCAGCTATCCGGCCCTGCACTGCGTGGCGCTACAAAAAAATGAACAAATGGAGACGCACTCAATTATCTTACCTGATAAAATAAGATAAGATGAGAGATATTATACATAGACCCTGTATAGATTGGACATAGTTGACAAATTTGAGAGGGCAAAATGGAAAAATAACGATACAGACAGAGTTTTCCATTTTTTTCATTCCTTAACTATGATTAAACTTATTTGATTCTTTCAATTTTGTCAATAAACATGAAAAACACGTTTAATCTTTTCACTTAATGGTGTTTTTGTGCTGAAAAATAAATAACTTTAAATTTTATTAATGCTTTTTTTATTTCAATTCAAATATTTCTAAAATGTAATTTGAAAGCTTCACCTATAATTATCTTATACGACGGAAAAGAGTGATACTCCGTTGACTATGCTCGTATTTAAGTTTAGTCACAACAGCTAAAACCAGACGAAATTCAAATAATTTTCTTTGCAAATATGAAACCCAGAGTTCACGATATTAACATATTAAAAACTATTTTTAAAAAAATTGTTTTATCCCAAAAAAAAAATCATTTTATATGAAATGAATAATATTATTTGTGATCACATTTGTGTAATATCATACTAATATAATTTTATCTATCATTAGATGGAACATGAATTCCACTTATTTCTACCACATATCTTATCTATTAGGGGTGTTCACAATCAGGCCGGCTCGCTAACCTGGACAAGCTTGAAATTTATTAGAATGGATTTAGGTTTTAAAATTTCACTTGATACACTTTTCGAATTGCGTTTGGATCATACTTCGATTGATCCAACCCGATTTGAGGTCAAATAAGTCTTATAGTGATATATTTTTATAATAATTAATGACAAATTATAAGATGTTACAATTCAACTAATATATTTCATATAACTTGACATTATTTATATATTAATATAATTTTTTAAATATATATGATAAAATATCTCATAAGTTTTATTATTTAATTATAAATTTTTTTAACTTTAATATATGTGATATTTAAATATTATTTGAAGATTAAATTAAACTATTTTGATTCAATTACTAATTGGGTATTTATTAAATTAAATTCGAGTTCAGTCCAATTCAATCCAATTCGATATATATACAATTATATTATTTACATAAAGATAAAAGTGTATTGGAAATTTGAAATAGTCCCTTATAAAATGTGAATAAAAGTATATAAAAAATAATTAAAGAGTGAATAAAAATAAGGTTACTAGAAATGAAGTGTGGCGGGGAGGTGGAGCATATAAGGGGAGTGGAGATTACGTCACCTGTAAATTGCAGCAGGGTGCTGTGTTGGGTTTTGAATGAGCAGAGAAAGAGAGGAAGAAAGAGTGTGAGTTATGGGGTTTCGAACCCACGTAGATGTAGGCAGCCCAGCGGCATCATATCTTTTGCTTAACGGCAGTGACAATTCTCCATTTACCGATAAATTGAAAAGCCAGTCACACTAAATTCCCAGCCAGCCAGCCTCTTGCTAATTACTATAAAGCCTGTCCCTCTCTTAATTCTCCCTTCCCTTCCCTTCCCTTCCCTTCCCTTCTCTTCTCCCCAAAACTCCCTGTTCCCTTTGTTTGTTTCCTTTTCCACCACTACACTGATCAACAGTCTCTCTCCCCCACGCCCACTCGATTGCATTATTAATTACAGTACGTATGTTAATCACAAAATGGAGGATTTTGTCAGTTGTATTTCTAGATTTGTTTCCTTCCCATATTAATAGGGGATTCTAGGCAACCTCTTCCTGTATAAATTTATCAATACGGAATCATTTTTTTATGAAATATATTTATTTTTATTTTTCTTATGTTTTCAAATATTTTCATATATAGTTAATTATGTTTTTCTAATCAACGTCTATAAGATATACTAATCCTCCTCTCTCACTTTATTTTTCCACTGCTTCTCTCTCACTCTACTTATTAAGTTTTTAATTTTTGTAAAAATATCTTTCTATTTATTATATAAAAAATATTAAACATTTTAAAAAATGTTACACTTAATGCAATTAATTTTATTTATTTATTTTAACTAATTATATTTACTTGCTTTTACTTTTAAGAGAGATAATTTTTCCAGCAACTTTACCATATTATTAAGATTTATTTATAATTTTATTAGTATATGTGTTTATAAAATTTTTAACAAATAGAATGAAGCAAATAGTGTTTTAATTAAAGAATTAAAAAACACAAGCTTTCGAAAAGAAAAACGAATTTTTATGTTTTTAAAGTATGAATCCTTAAAAAAAATTAAATTGCAGTCTATTGATGGGTTTTTTTTTTCTATATGGTATTTGAGTGGTGTATTTACGTCAATATAGTGTTTTAAAAAAAATTCACACAATATGGTGTTTTCAGTATAGAATCCGCCAAAGGCGGATTCAACACTTTGTTTTAATATTATTTAAATGCAGTTTAACAATAAATTTAATTCTAACTTTTACAATGGCATCGTATCATCATCAAATATTGATGAGAGATTTAAGTTAGTTTTGAAGGGAAAGACCTCTTAATTAACAAAGTAAATCAGCTATCATCCAACAGTAAAAATAATGATAAAATAAGGTGGAGATTCCATCAAGTTGCCTTGACCAAATCAATGGGGTGGAGTTTAATCATGTTGTTTAAGAATTAGTGATAAAATGATAATCAAAAGGTAAACAAACTAAGAGGCGCATACCCAGATATCTTTGAGAATATAGTGCCTGAGGAGTCTTGCACACACCATTTCCGATCAGTTTATAGTATTATCTATGCACTACTGGCACCCCCATCGTGTATATATGACCCTGTGCAAGAATTGCCAATTAGTTCACACGTGCATATTGGCAAATCGTCCCTTGCCGCAAGAAGCTCAAGGCTGTGCGAGAAAATTTGGAGATAATTTTAATAATAAAAAAAATTGCAGTTACGTAATGTATAAGCTCTTGAGTCTTGAGTGTTGCAGCGCTGATATGTCTATCCAATCACGTTTAATACGAGAATATATAATTATATATATCTGTGTGTGTGTGTGTGTTGATCTCACAGATCAGGCTTCACAGTGCACAAAGTCACTCTCAGAGAGAAAAACCTGAGTGACCCACGTGGTCCAACGTAACATAGGTTCCTATTTAGGGGCATTTCATCTGTGTAATTATATGTGGAAATGGCAAAAATGATTTAACTTAAAGAAAATGATTTAGCGTTGGTTATAGCCATCATTAGCCCATGCTCATCTCATCTTCTTATTGTTTTGTTGATTAGTTTAACTAACGCGAGTTGGTGTGGCGGGATACTGGGATTAAGTGCATAAAAAAAAGTTGGTCAGATTACATATGCGCTTGTATTTTTGTTAGGTCTTGTAAAGTTTGATTTTGTATAATTTAATATTATAAACGTAGGTTTAATTAACTACAAGTGAACTAGAGCGAAATGATTTTCTGTTTAAACTTCTCTAATACTAATTCAAATAAAATTGAAGTGATTAGTCTAAGAGACTAAATTTTTTGTCAACTTGATAGGACCATTGATATTCAGATTCTATTATTAAGAATTCGACTAAACTAATTCAATCTGATATCAAAGGTCTCTATAGAAATAGGGTCTTCCAAGAAAATATTTTTCACTCCGATGTTCAAACCTAGCACATTTAAAATTTTGATATATTGTTGATATGAAAAATTGATTAAATTCATATTTTTAACCCATTTAAAATTATGCATAAAATTTAAATTTTTGTGATAAAAGTATGATTTTTAATAGTTTTACTTTTATCATATTAAAATTTTAAATAATATTGAACATGGTCTTCTTAAGTACTAAAAACATTAGAATAAACACTTTCATCCTTTAAGATAGTTATTGTTTTCAATAATTTTGCTATATACTCCTACCAATTGTCCTACAAATCCTCATAATACTAAAACAAATAAAATAATAATGAAATTAATATCTTGAAAACTCAAAATGTGAGTAATACTTATTTTATTTAATATATATAGGAAGATTTATAAGCATATTTAATAGGAGTATTACGAATCGTTATAGATATATATTCTCATTAAATATAATCTGATCAAATATTCAAGATTCTATAGAGAATATGATCTTCCAAAACCAATTACTTTATATCTAGAGCTCAAACTCAAAACTACTAATTAAGGAGAATGAGCATCTTTACTCCAACCAAGCATATGTTGGTTAATATGAGTGCTTATAAAGTTATGTAATTTTTTCATACTATTACACTATAATACATATATAATGATAGGAGGAGGATTATCTAAAATAAAAAGAGTAGTAGAAGGAGAAAACGAGATATTAATAATCATTGGATTAATAACTTGCAATGTGAATAGATCCTACTGTATCATTTAATGGTTGTGAATCTCTCACTTTTTTATTTTATGATTATCTTCTATTTAAAGGATCCAAATTCATTATGATAAGAGAAGTTTCTTACTAGCTGATCAGGTTTATTAGTACATTATAAAGCATGTTGGTTAAGTGGTTAGTTTTAAATAAATAATTATTAAAAGAAACTTTTCAAGCACTTCAAAGACTTTAAGCTGTTTTGGATTAAAATAAAACCAAATACACACTTAAAACGATTGGTAGTCATGGTTAGGTATCATCTTTTAAATATAATTAAGATTTGTTCTCTTTAAAATACTGGTTGAAAATAAGTAACATTTCTTAAATTTCTAATATATTTATTATATCAGAAATGTCAAAATTTATTTTTTCAATAATTCTATATACACTTATTTCTTAATTAGCGCTTAGCAAAACTCTTTAAACAAATATCATCATGCTTGGGGCCGCTCGCATTTTTGAGGTACCCCAACCCCATGCGAGAACTCAAAACAGAAAATCATAGAAAGTGATTGAAAGGAGTGAATTAATCGGTGCCCTTAGTACTAGAAACAACAACAGACAACGACCGTACATGGGACAGCATTGGTTTTTGATTATTTGCGAGAAAAGGCCGAGGAGATGGGTTGAAGATTGAACAACACTAACACACGACAGCTGTACCAGCCAACTTTATTGTTCTGTGGTTGGGCTGGGGATGCCACTTCTGTATTTATCAACAAAATGTGGACTACTTTTCTCAAACTTCACAAAGAGCGCCGAAATAATAATAATAACAATTTATTTATTCCGTTATTGTAAATTATAAAAGTTTGCTTCATTTATCACCGTTTCATTTTCTTAAAATATCATCATTTTTATTTAAATATATTTTAAACATATGAATATGATCCTTTTTAGTATAAAAAATTGCATCTTAATTTAAAACATAAAGAGACACATAGAATCTATCAAATCAAAATGTTACAATGATAATAAACAATTGGAAATAAATATAAAAATATAAATGTTAAATACATTTGTAAATGAATTTGTAATTTGTAGTTATAATAATTAAATTGTTCAGTTGTAATAAACATTGTAGAGACTAGTTTATTTAAAATTAATAAATAATAATTGGTAATTGTATGAATATTTTATGTTCTGAGACTTTGGTTTAAATAAATAATAACACTTTTAAGGTTTTTTTATTGCGTTTTACTCTTATAATAATTTAAATATTGTTCAAGTACGTTATTAATTTTATTTAATGCAAATTATAAAATCAACATAAATAATAAATAATAAATAAATTAATAACTTTGTATACAATTAAGTTTCTATACAATTATCACATAATTTAAAGTTTCAACAAAGCACTTCGGTGAGAAGGGGCACAAATAATGAGAAAACAAAGGACACACGTAAACAGACTCAGAACTGCAAGCACACAAATATGAGAGAGTGAAAAAAATATGGAAGAGAAAAAAACACAGGGAGTCTATGGGAAAAAGGGGAAGGAGCAGAGGGAAGGGGCCACAATCGTTGAATATAGATCACAGCGCCACAATTTTTCACGAGCTGCTTCAGTATTTAACGTTTATTTAACTGTGAACTTCGACTTTGCGTTAATCTAAACGTCAAAGGGTAACTGGTCATGAGTCATGACCATATAATGATTGTGGTGCTAGAGAGTTGGGCATAGTGGTAGCAGCTGCTTCAAATTCTCTCTTGAATCTCTCAACTTCTCAATTCTGTTCGGTTCAGTCAGTGTTGTCTACATCGCCAACTTGCCATAGCCACACAGTGTTACAAGGTAAAATAATAACTTGCCATAACTCACTTTCACACTCACAGGTCTCAGCTGGGTGTCCATTATGGACTTCACGTTTTTGTTTTCTGTCTTTCTTTTCTTTGGCTCTCTCTCTTCAAACCTATGCATATGATTGTACACTTCCTTTTTTCTCTCTTTTTTTGTTTTGTGTCGTTTACTTCGTTAAGTTCAACGTACCTGTGTATTTCGTGTTTCATGTTTTTTCCAGCTAGCTTCACCACGTACATGTACAAAAGTGTTCTACAAAGGTTGCCTCCAATCTATTTCAAACTAAGTTTACTTTTTGTTTCAAAGAAACAAGGCTCTTGCTGTGAGTTTTTCCTTTTTTTCTTTTTTATTTTGTGATGAGAGCTGGCAACTAGATCCGTTCGAGGCGACCCCTAAAACTAGGGTTTGTTTCACACTTTCCCTCGCAAGCTGTACATGCCACTGATGAGAGTTTTACGTATGCAAAGAGAGGTTTGCTTTGGGTTCTTTTTTGTTGTCGTAGAGTTATAATTGGGTGGTTCTTGTTCAATGTTTCATTCAATCATTGTGTTGTTGCTGACAGAGGGGTATTGGGATAACATTGCACTGTTTGGTGGGGGTGGGAAAAAAAAAAGTATCATCATCATACATCGGAGTTGTTTTGTGAGAGAAGCATTTTTGATGCTTTTGGTGTTTGGTAGGGGAGGGAGGTACGATATAATGAAAGAATGAAATAGGAAGTGAGATTTGAGAAAGGAAAAACGAGTTCAACTTGCTTGATTTGAACCTGTACAAGGTTAGAACATAGAATAACGAAAACTCAGTTTTTAATTTCTTCACTCGCTTGATGTTTCCCTTTCTTCATCTAATGCAATTTATTATGGTATGTATGGTTCTCTCTCCACGCGTCTATAGTGCAATATATTTGTGAAATTGTACCTTTGGGGGGGGGGGGTGTTATTAGTGTTATTATTATTATTATTATTATTGTTCTTTATTTAGGCATATTATGAGGCGATGTATGTTGCATAATGCAGCGGCTGAAAGGATTTCCACTGAATATCGTTTAGAATTTATAAGAGGCTTTGGTGATTGGAGTGGTTAGAATGAGCAGCAGCTTGAGGCCTGAGTCTCATGTAGCACAGCAAATTCGGCGTGATAAGTTGAGAGTCCAGAACAGTTCACAGGAATTCGCTAACAATCTGGAACAATTGTCTTCCTCACACAACTTGGATCTCCTTCAAGTAAGGAATGTTAGAAATGCCAACATGCTTGATGAGCCTGTTCTTTATTCATCATCAGAAGTGCCCAATTTCTCAACCGCTTTGAACCCTTTGTCTGCTCCAAGGAACACATTATTGGAGTATCATCAGGAACAAGTAGGTGCTGCAGCTGAATCTAGTAGGCTAATGATGCATCAGTATGGTAATTCATTTCATTCTTCTCCGAAAGGACAAACTGAACTGCGCAATCTGGGAATTTGGAGGATTAATAGTAGTGCTTCCGATCAAGGGTGTGATTGGTTTGTAAATTATGCTAGCAGTTCTATGGCCAATAACGAAAGCAATAACCCCAATACTACTCTTTTGGCTTCTCAGCTAAACAATGTGTCTTATAACCAACACTACCTGAAGCCTAGTTACAATGAACTCACAGATGTACAATCTTCTTTTAACAGTTCATCCGATGTAATGGCTAATAGAGAAATTCAGAAGCATTCAGGTGGATTGCATCATCACCATTCTTCTTCTGCATCATCATCTACACTTTATCAAAATGCTTTGCAGGATATTGTCAAGTCAGCTTCTATTAGTGCCCAAGGATCAGAGAACATGGCTTCACTTATACAGCAGCAAACTGGTCATGGAATTTGGCTTGGGGATGCTAGTGAACTTGAGCTTCATCCAAGCTATGTTAACCAACCAAATCATTTGCGTTGTGGGAGTGGTAATCCATGGACTAATCGAATGGTTGACAATGCCGTTCGCTGGAGTAGTCCACTTGGTTTCACAGACAAGAAGGTTGATGAACACTCTGGGCCTCACATGAGTGATTCGAATCTTCAGAGCTTGTCCTTATCACTGTCATCAAATGCACAATCAAAGACTTCTGTTTCTCAGTTTGAAGAAGGGTCTGCATCTGATGACCTTCAATCTGGATGTGGTGTGTCCAAGGATCCCCAATATATGAAGTATGTGAAATCTTTCATCAAACCTCAAGACACAATAGGGGTCCCTTCAAGCACTAGTTATAAGAATGTGGGTCCCCTTGGCCCTTTCACTGGGTATGCCACTATTCTTAAGAGTTCAAGGTTCTTAAAGTCTGCACAACAGTTGTTGGATGAGTTCTATTGTCTATCTAGTCCAAAATCTTCAAAAGCATGTAATGTTTCAGAAAGGGTATCTGGAGAAGCTAGTGCCTCTACTTCCGGTGATGCTGTCACTGTCAATGAAGCTGAGACTGCTGCAAAAGGAGGTAGTAATTCAGGTTCTTCATCCTCCATGTTCTATAGTGCAAATGAAAATAATGCTGATTGGGGAATTGGGAGTGGCTCTTATATTTCTTCTCGGCCAGATTATCAACAGAAGAAAGCAAGGCTACTGTTCATGCAAGAGGAGGTTGGTTTTCACTGCTCACACATAGTTAACCTTCTTTACATGATCTACTTTCCTATCTTCTTTTTCTTGTTGGCCATAGTGTCCGTCAGAAACCAAAAAGGCCTGATGCTTTTACACTTTCAGCATTTTGGGGAAACTAAATTGCATCCTTGTTTTTTATTCAATCTGCTTCATTTTTTTTTTTTTTTGCAGCTTTTAGCTTTTATAATTTTTCTTTTTCGGTTTAGAGTGGTATCATTGTCGTTCATCACTTGTGGAAAATAAATGGCGTCTCCAAGCTATGATCAAATTAATATATTTTTTTCCTTGTCTTGTTATTTTGTTTGGTCTCATTCCTACACATAAGTGAAAGACTTGGTTTCTCTACAACTTGGAAAATTTGATAAAGAAGAATGAAAGAGGAAAGTGATGAGGTCTGATAATCCTATTGATGAATTGGTTTTGTTATTTATTATTCTAGTGTTTTGGTGTTTGTATTTAATGTTATATGTTATATTATTAGAAGACTTTCTTGTACCACCCCCCAAAAATACCCCACACCAACAAAATAAAATAGAGACCTTCAATTAAGGTTTTAGATTCTTGTGGAATATGAGCAAACAAGTTCTTTAGTGAACTTGTGTAGACTGATTTCCGTGTCATCCATAGAATGATTATTGAACTGCTCATTGGTGTTGGATGTTTTATACTTTTTTTTTCCCCTTATCCCTTCCTATACTTCTCTGTTTTTGTGGTAAGAGATTGGTCATCATGCAATATTATTTATCAGTATCCAATATCACATCATGTAAATTTTAAGAGTGGAATTTTGCATGATTTAATTGAATCACTCTCTGCAGATTGACAAAATCTATACGGAAATTACAAAATATGAATTCTTGCTATGACATTTTCAACTTTTGAAGAATTAAGTAATTAAATGGTTAATCATTAACCACTCTTTGTTCGTCATCAACCTAGAGAATGGTGAATTAAATGGTTAATCATTAACCACTCTTTTTGTTCATCATCAACCTAGAGAATGGTTAATTCTTGACATGTTGGAAATATATTTAATAATCCCAAACAAGATGAATTAGCTTGCTACTTGCTATGGAATTGGGAATGTAATTTTTTAAAGAGGCATCCCTTTATTCTGGTCGACATCATTATTGTAGTGGTTTTGGATTGATGTCTTCTATATTTTTTCTTTATTACTTGGAGAATGTGTTTGTCCTGAAGTTGCTTATTTCATAATTTTTTCCTGTCTTCCATTCCCTTCTATAAATTACTTTTCCTATAATAATATAAATGAAATGTGTTACTGACATCAGAATTGAAATATACATTTGTGCATTTATTTTCATTATATTCATATTCACTGACGTAAGTCATCTTGTGCACCCACTTGGATGTTGATGTATTCCCACAACATTCTTGTTCTTGAAGCAAAGATTCAGAAGAAAAATGCTTTCAACTCTATGGGTAGCAGTACACTAACAGTTTTTTACTTCTTCAAAGGTTGTATATCGCGTCTTCAAAAGTTGTATAGGTTAACCAGGATGACTGCAATGTTTTACACTCGTTTGTGGGGTTGAGTTTGAGTTACTGCAGTTTTAGGCAGTGACAGAAAAATTCTAGATATTTGCCACAATAATCCACTTTCAGTATAGTCATGAATTTAAACTTGCTGCTAATATTGGCAAGCATTGGCTACCGATTCATGGTAATTTATTATTCTGTCTAAGAGTTCATTGAGTGAGCAATAGAGTATGGTGCTAGCCAATTTCCTTCCAACTGTGGGCATTTTACTTTCCAAAGTTCAATAATATACTTGTTCCAAACACCATTGCATAGAGTTTGGTGGAAAGAATACCCTATATCTGTTTACCACTACCAGAAACTTGCTCAAACTGCCAGGTTCTTAGTGAAGCATGCTATAATCCTGTTATTATGTTACTACATTGTTGCTTTACTAGGCATGCTGCAGTTCTTAAATAGTTATGAAATTTAATTGTAATGAATTGCCCTTGCAAAGGAAAACTAGTACGACTTTGTTTCAATAATTTGTCCTTGGAGTTGGAATTATGCTAATGCTAGTTATCGTTTTTGACAATGCTTTTACAAGAATACTGCCTTAGCTTTGACACTGGGCCATATATATATATATATATAATAGGTTACCAGGAGACACAAGCAGTACCATCAACAAATGCAGATGGTTGTTAAATCCTTTGAGTCAGTAGCAGGTCTTAGTTCTGCCACACCTTACGTCTCCTTGGCTCTCAAGTCGGTATCCCAACACTTCAGGTGCCTGAAAAATTCCATCTCTGATCAGCTGAAGCATATAAGTGAAGTCTTGGGTGAGGATTCCTCAGTACCCTCCACAATTACTCGTAGTAATGTTGACACTAACGTGGGAAGGCTAAGGGGCATGGACCAAAGCTTTCAAAAGAACAAACCTGGGAGGGGTAGCGCTAGCCTAGTTGAACCCCAGCAGCATGTGTGGAGGCCCCAGAGAGGCTTGCCGGAACGTGCAGTTGCAATTCTTAAAGCTTGGTTGTTCGAGCATTTTCTTCACCCGTATGTTGTTTTCTTTCTTTGTTTCTTTCCCCTTGATTCTTCCATGTATTCCAAAAAGAAAATAAAGGAGACTAAATTTGTTTTTTTTTTTGGGTCTGTTGAATTTCTTTTCAGTTATCCCACAGACACTGATAAACACATGTTGGCTGCTCAAACAGGTCTTTCACGAAACCAGGTGGGCGTTTGCTCCTTTTGAATTCATTATTATGTCTGTAGGCATTTTTAATTCGGTTGATTGAATTGGTAATCAACAATGTTTATTTGGTAGCTTTTTAATGGGTCCATACCACTGGTCAAGCCTTTCAATCTATAAATTCTTTCCAAAATTTAGTATTTGAAAAGTGGTCCTCCAAGTCTTTTTTGGGCTGGGAGAGCGCATATTATTAAAGGGTGAACAGTATCATAAAGTTAACATTCTGATTTTGTTCATCTTTTCATGTTATACAAGGGAATGAGACTGGTCAGTATTGCTGGCTGCTCGTTGGGTGCAAATACTCATACCAGTTACACATGTCATTGCTATGAGAATCCTCCTGTTTTGGTTCATTCATTGTTTGACACATAAGTTAATGTGAGCCACCTTTATTCACAGTCGCTTTTGTGTGAGACTTTGGAGTCGGGACAAGAGGTTTCTCTTGTTCTAGAGTAGCAAAGAATTTCTCCATTGTTAAGCTATTTTTTGTGGTCATGTTATTTTACTACTGAAAGATATTGAGTAACTGATTAATGGAATAATTCTTAGGATGTGTCAATTAATAAATGGAGAACTACTGTTTTCTCTTGCTCTCATATATTAATGCAGGTGTCAAATTGGTTCATAAATGCTCGAGTCCGGGTGTGGAAGCCAATGGTTGAAGAAATACACACGCTTGAAACAAAAGGCACAACAAGTGCCAATCAGAACTCCTCAAGAGAAAAGGAAGGAAATAATTGTGGCACTGAAGATGGTACCAGCCAACAGCCTAAAGTGGATAAGCCTGTAAGCAAGTTCGGCATGCATAAAATCCCTGAAAGCCAATCTCATCAGTATGTGGAAAATGTGTTAAATAATGCAGAACAATGGAGCCAAGAGAAGAGGTCAAAATTGGAATGCCAGATGAGTTCAAGCATAGATGATGGGTCATTGATGGGTTTTGTCCCATACAGACGTGGTGGGCTTGAGGTTGGTGGGCTTGGATCGGTGTCACTAACATTGGGCCTCAGGCATGGGGTTGACGGTGTCCAAAGCCAACAACAACAGCAGTTACAAGAGGAGCAGCTTAGGCATCACTTTGGAGGCCACATGATCCATGATTTTGTAGGCTGATTCTATCTTATCATGCGGCTCCTAATTAGATAGTATTTGGGATTATTAGGACACACCTTGATTTTGTGTCACGTGCTATTGATGTGACTAGGGATATTTGTTCCCAATATAATTGATTTGCTTGAAAAGGAAAGGGAATTAAGTGGCATGGTATTATTATTACTGCAAGCAATGTGTGTGCTGGCTACGTCCAATATGCTTCACCCTGCGAAACTCTGAACTGGGAGTGCGTGGGGGCTAACGCATAAACTTTGAGCTAGTAGTACGTGGGTGTTTGGAAGGAGTGACCCTTGTGATGTGAGTACTATTTGTGAAGGATTGGGTGGAAGCAAAAGCAGCGGTAAGTAACTTCTGGATCGAGCCTCTTTTCTACGTGCATTTTCCAAATTGAAAAGAAAGCGCTTCTCAATGCATTTTTCTCTAGAATAAAAAAATTGTTATTCTCCTAGAACTACCTTCGACTTTAAAACATACAGGTCATGCATCGCTCTTAGTTTTCTATTAATTTGATGTGATTTTTGAGCATGAAAAAAAAATTGAAATTCGAGGCTGGTGGCAGTTATGTATATATTTTTTCGTTGGGGTCATAGGAGGTGTGTTTGTGGATTCATGGGGAAAAGCGATAAATTAAACATTGCTGTTCCATGTTTTTAGGAATATTAGTTGTAGGAGTTTAGAAACGGAAACGATGCCCAAAAGAGACAAATTAAGCAGATAAACCTATGTAAATTTCTTGCAAACATCTAGTCTGCGCGAATTGCACAATTCTTTTAAGGAATATTTGACAAATTCAGCATCACTCAGTAGATGATAACCATATAATATATCCGGGATCCTTTTTTGTTTGGCCAAAAATGCTATTTTATCACTCAAAAAATGAGTGCCTATTGAGACACCCACTTAATAATTATTGGATGTGATGGTGGGTCTCACATACTCCATCTATTACATTATATTCAATAGTTGTTAAATGGGTGTCTTAATAAACACCCATTTTAGGTGTTTGAATAGCACTTCTCTTTCTTTGGCACTATCACAATGTGTACAAATCATGTGCAACTGAATAACGTTGTACTTATCCAGAATTGATATGATTCTTGCACCCCACGACGACTTGCTTCCAAGAAACAGTGTTGTGGTACGAGACACGTTGTCTTTACTATTTATGCACAAGCACAAAGGAGCAAATTAAACATTTACAAGGGCCATGCATTCGTTTGAGTTTAATCATTATGATTGGACCACTGAACATTACCTTTGTTGGCGGGTGGGGGCGGACTGTTATGTTCCAGTTGTCGATTTCTATCTGTGTATGGCCGTCAATAATTCAATACAAGGGTTAAGCGAAAAATTATAAAAGTAGATTCAACATCGCATCATAATCTAAAATTTTAAAACAATAAGCCTATGAATCCTCAATTCATATAACTATTCATTCAATTCAAACTCAATCAATATGAGATTTTAAACTTACACTTTAAACCAACAATTTCTCCAAAATGTGAGGATCTAAGATGAAATGCTTCCCACTCAGCATATGGAGGCCCTTTTGAGTAACTTACGGCGGCGAAACTCAACAGTCTTAGTACTCTGGCAAAGAATTGTAGATGAAGTCTTTCATCACAATTTTAACTGTTAGAAGAACATATGATTAACTAATTCCCAATTTTAGGATGTTTGTTACATTGGATCATAGGGTTAGTTGATATAACCGTCAACTCCTCTGTTATAAATACCTCAAACCCATGTACTTTTACACACTTGAATCTTAATGAAACATTTAGTGTATTTTGTCTCATTATGGTATCGGATCATTAGCATGTGCTATTACTGAACTTACTGAGATTCAACACCTCCTACAAGATTTTGATATTTTCCTTGATTCAACCACGGTCTATTGTGATAACCAGACTGCAATTCACATTGCTACGAATCTAACCTTCTAAGGAAGATCAAAGCACATAGAAATTGATTGTGTCACTTCACTAGAGAAAAGGTTAATAATGGCAAAATCAAACTTGTACATGTTCCTTCCAAACACTAGCTAGCAGACCTCCTTACAAAATTTGTTCCTATGGCTCAGTTCTCATCTATTATGTCTAAGCTGGGAGTCAAAAATATATATCTCCCAACTTGAGGGAGAGTTTTAGGATGTTTGTTAAATTCTATCATGGGGGTAGTTAACATAATTAATTGTCAATAGCTGAGGTAGGGTTAGGCACCTAATTAAGCGGGGAACCCTCCTAAGAGTGGTTTTTCTATACACATTAATTCTAGGATCAAACCCAAGACCTTATGCTTAAGGGTTCAAACTCTTTTTACTTAGATAAACATCTCGTTGGTTAATTAATAGGTATTTGAACCTTGTTATGTAAATGTACATTCTATTTTGATTGTAAATTGTACTGAATGGAATTTTACACTGAACTTTAGATAACTAAATAACAACGGCAAACAATTAAGACTAAGCTAACTTTTGTAAACTATCTATAACAAATAAATTAGTCTGGAAAATTTAAGTGTCAAACTCAACTCATTTTCTACAAATGATTCATTAATTTTTAGATAAATGAGTATGTGATACCATCGGCGACTTTATATTATCCCACTAACCTATATTTCTATCTAGAGTTGAAGTAAATTTTTATATTAAAAGTTGTCCTTAATTTATGTGCAGACCTTACATTGATTATTGTATTCTTTGAATCGGAGAGGGTATTAACTACAGCCAGACTTTCTTTCATACGTATTTAGCTTAATTATATATTAACCATATCAGGCTAATTAACATCCATATTTTTAGGAAAAGAATCCAACAACTTGAATCGGGCTATTACTGCCGTTGAAGTTATTGTAATTTCACGTTTCACACATGTAAAAGATAAGCGATAAAAAAATATACTAAAAAAAGGCCTATCCAAAAAGTTGGTGAAACAAGAAATTGTTCCTCACAAAGTTATCATATGTCACCCACAGAGTACTAGGGCAAGCCCTTGATGAATCTTATTCATGAATTAGTTTTTGAGAGAAAGTTAGACCCGCAATAGAAGCAAACCATCATAGGTATTTATTAACAGCAAACGATGATTGATATTAGTAAAATTGATTTTACAAGGTACATGCATGTGTGCATGGATCATAGGCAACACTTGTATATCATATATTAAATTAAAGTTTAGGATATAGAGAAATTCTTGTACGCGTACAAAGAACAACCAGGATTGCATGCAAATCATACCCCATACATAAATCCTTGCTGTTGCTTTGCATGAGATCAAATCTCTTGCACAAAGAATTTCTCTACTCATATCTATCTAACAAGTAGCAATCATCATCTTATTTTATCAAATATTACAAGGCTGCTTAATTCACACGTCTGTATTCTTCATCTAGTAATGTATCCGTTTCATCCCTTGCCGGGAGGAGGATAGTCCTTGGGAAGAATGCGACGATGATCAATATCACCCATATTGACAACATATTGGCCAGAGCCAGGTTTTCCGTAGTCATTTCGGGGGATGTAATGGTGATCATTCTGGCCACTCAGTTGTTGGTTGTCCGTGCCATCTAAACTCCTCCTAGCGATGACCATTGAAGAGCTTGCTAGCATCACCAAAAGTGCAATTGCGAGAAGCTTCATTGTGAAACTAGTGATACCACCTTCCCCTTCCTTCCTCTTCTATAATAACTGAATTGTTAGCTTTAGGTGAAAAAGCAAAGGCCACTAGAGAGTATTAGGCACAGTATTATTATATGCATGGGATACGTTATTTTAACATCCCTATCATATAACAGTATAACCTTGGACATCATATATGGTATTTATGACAAATACTCACAATCTTTCTTCTTAAATTTTTCATTTGAAAAGTAATTTCTTTAAGATCATATCTTGCGAGTTTAGGCTTTGAAGGAAAAAAAAAAAAAAGATGATTTGTATAGTGTAAAATTTTACACCGTAAATCTTTCCTTCACTTTTTCACTCTACAGACCCTTCATTTTTCCTCTAAAACCCAATCTTCCTTATTATACCCTTAATATCTTTCAATATGCATGCCTTCTTTAAGCAGCTCTTTTCTTTTTTTGTGAGCAAGGGTATACGGTGGCAAAACCACCCAAGCATCTGCCTGCACTTTTCTAACTAACAACAATATTATTATAAGCAATTGCATAAGGTATGTATATGTTTTGAAAAGGAAAGCGGACGAAGTAGTGGTATAGGGAGGAGTATCAACTATATATGTGCATAAATATACAATTATTCTAAAACAAAGAGAATGTTGTATTATTAACTCACCAGATATAACTTGGATGCTATGTATTATGATCCTATATGGAGAAAAGAAGAGGCTCGAGCCGCTTATATATAGGGGCACGAGAAGAAGGGTATGACTAGTGAGATGGGAAATTTGTAAGTCAGCATCAACTGATATAATGGTGGGCAAGCTTAAGTGCGATCCCCATTAAAGTTGTTATTCAACCAAATCAAATGATGAAAGGCTTTGTCCAGACTTGTATGTGGCCTAAATAGGAAAGTTCCACCTGATTCAGGGGTATTGGTTTTGTTGATTGATGTCAAAGTAATCCGCATCGTTGAATTCTTCTTTGAAAAATTAATATCCGCGGTTGCAAGTTGCAACTTATTGGGTGAATTGTAGGGAAAAGACTAATTCAGAATACAAATCATTTTGAGGAATATTCCCTCCCTTTTAAAATATTCATCAATTTTAACTAAACACATATATTAAAAAAATAATAAATGATATTAGTAATAGAGTAAAATATAGTAAATAGACTAAAATATCTATACGTATTAATTAATACAACACAATGTTCAAGGCTAATATTAGATGAAAATATTTTAAAAATGTGAAATTAATTAGGGATGGTATTGAAAGAATAAAATTAATATTTTATTAAATTATAAAATTAATAGATATTTTAAAATTTGAAGTTGTCTGAAAATGGATAAATAATCTTAAATGGAGGGAGTACTTTCTTTCAAATCAAATTCCTCTCGCGTCATTTAACCTCTACAGTTTGGCACTTCTTGAATATATTAGTCATTTAATCCCTCTGCCCCGTAATATTTGTAACCTTGAGAAAGCAAGAGAAATGGATATATTAAGAGATTAATATATCTAGCTAATTAATCATATAATCCTTTTGTCCACAAAATTAAGAAATTGAAACATCTACGTCTAGATGACAAAATAACATTGTTCTTTTGTCTTTGACTAACAATTTCACAAGGATCTGTGCTCGCTCCTCCTGTTTGTATTATTTCATTGCAATTAATTTTAATTTGGGCAACTAATAAAAGCAATGAATGTTATCGTCATTGATTCAATAAAAATGAAATATAATGGCGCTGAGCAAAATCTGTCCTTAAATAGAAAGATAAATCTCGATGCATGCTGCTCACATGAATGGGTTGGAGAGAATCATTTATACTTGTCTTTCATTTGTAACTTTCATTATCAAAAGCGAACATTGTGCTGACGCACGCTAATTAAACTATTACGGTTTTACTAATAAGTGCCAAAAACATCTGTTATAATTTTTTCTTAAAAAAAAGTTTTACACAAATAGCATAACCTTCAAAGTTTAGCATGCTTTAAGTGAACTTGACGCACTTAATCCTCTTAAGAAAGATCTTTAGCTCGAAGTTTTGTGAATGAAAAATAAAAAATAAAAAGGATGGTGCGGGGAGAGGAATACCCCATAGTGTCTGGTTAATTAAAATCTAATTGACCTAAAAACAAAAGTTCTTCAAGACATGCAAAAGTATTTTTGATGGATGTAAGAAATATGTTACATCCTATAAAGATTCCTAATGAAGATACTATCCTGTTTCTATTTTTATTTCCCGTTTTTTATTTATTTTTTCAATTTAAATTATAAAAATGTCGCATTATTTTCAATCTATTTCATGTATGTATTAAAATTTTATGAGAAAAAAGTAAAAATTGAAAAAAAAAACTATTTATTCTTTTTAGTTTATATTTTTACCAGATCACGAAAACAATAAATAAATTGAAAAATAATATGACATTTTTATAATTAAAACTAAAATTGAAACTAAAGTAACTCTATGTTTTCCTTTTTCCCTTTTACCAAAATGTAAAATAAACATACTTGACATCATATGGATAAATAGACTAAGGACCATCAGTACAAAATGTCATACCTCAAGTCCACATGTCAATAGACAAATCTAGTACAACCTTCTGGTTCCTCAGGACCTACCTATCTTGCCAAAAAGGCCCCGAAGCCACCAAAGTCTTGGAAAGTCTAGAACAAATTTGCTGCTGTTAAGTATGCTCGCCAGGCAAGCTAACTCCATTGCCAGGCAAGGCCTTCATGCAAGGATTTCTTTTTGGAATTTTGTGACTTCGCTAAGCGATGGTGCATGATCTTGCTTGGTGAAGCTTGTTTATCTAAGGGGTTCTGGAACCTTGTGACTTTGCCGGGCGAGGGTGGATGGGCTCGGCGGCGAAGCTTGCTCTTCTGAGGGGGAGTTTTGGAACTTGACGAGCTCATTAGGTGAAGGCTAAAAGCTCGCCTGGCGAAATATGCGTTTGCTAAAACGACCAGTTTTTATTTTTGAGACCCTTAGTCTTTTTAAACCTTCCCCCTTTAGGTTCCTTGACCCCAAAATCGAAACCTAGCCTCGCAAACACCCTTTCCTCTCTTTCATTCTCAACTCTACTCAATCTTACCTCCTCAAAGCTTCAAGGTAAGAGATTTGTGATAGATTATGCCTTCTTTTTTTGTATTCTTTCATGTTCTTGAGTTGGATGTTGTTATTTCTCAATGTTGTCAAATAGGGATACTTCTTCAATGTTCTTGGGATTGATTTAGAGTTCTGCTAGAGTTATCCTAGATTATTTATTAATTTTGTTGCTTCCATGAAAGACATTGGTGCCACGCCTGCTCTACGAAGCTCTCTTAGTGTTGACACCCATAGTTCTTTCCCTACAAGTGAGTAAGTTCAATCATGTTATCTTTAGTTTGGTCATTATAAAAACTTTTCTAGCTCTATGGCATAAGTGCATGATTTAGATATTATTTCTAAGACAAGTATGAATGATAAAGGATTTTTTTTCCAAGTTTATGAATTCAAAGCTTTTAGTAAAGCATGAAATTGTATTATGAAAACTCATCATAGGACCATTTTGTTGCTAAAATGATTTTACGAATAGCTAAATTATATGTATATATATATATATATATATATATATATAGATGACTTGATTACCCAAGGTTTTCAAGAATTACATGTGTTTAAGAAATATTGCTATAGAGAAATCACTTAATTTTTATAATTTTAAGACTAGATGGTAGCTATAGAGAAACAATCAGTGAGTTAATGGCTGTAAGGAATCATTAACCTTTGTACCATGTTGTTCACTAGACACTACTAGAAATATGCCAAATAGTGACCGATTTTGTGACCAAAATAAATTGGCCGCTAAAATGATGAATTAGTGACCAAATTGAGCCATCAAGGAAAATGAAAATGGTGGAAAAAATTGGTGACTAAATCAAAATTAGCTACTGATTTATTAACTGATTTTTATTTATACGAGAAAACCTTGCTTTCATAAAAATTGGTCACTAAATCGGTCACTAATATTTCAATTAGTGACCGATTTTTATTTATAAGAGAAAACCTTGCACAGTTAATTATAAACCGACATGTGAAAAATCTGGTTTCCTTGCAACCTTCAGGGCCTGAGTTTCTCTATATGTACAGTTAATTACAAAATTATTCAAAACACATCTTAATTTTCTATCACCTATCTATTAAATCATACTAGGCTGTACTGGAATTTCATAGTTCACCTTTGTAGTCTGTGAATCATAATACAAAACATATATGTATAAAGCTGCTCTGATTTGAAATATTCATAAGTGCTAAACTATTCGGTACAAGCCAAAATATTATTATAATATGCAAAAACATAAACATACTCTATTGTTCGCGACCCTACCTGCATTTATACTGGAGCACTCTAGACAAAACTATAAACATTTCGCCCAAGTAAAGCTCATCACTGCAACTCTAGTGCTGCAGGAAAGATGATGACTGGGAATAATCTACTGCAGTTGTTCTATCTATGAAATAAGATAAAGGAGAAGGGTGAGTTTTGTGCGAAACTCAGTGAGTAAATCCCCACATGTAATCCCCTTCATGGATATCAAATAACAATGCATTAAATCATAATAATGTTATAACAATTCTAAAACAGTTCATATATACATATATAATCAAAATCATAATTTTCCATAAATTAGATCAACAGTACTCTAATAAAGAAACAAGAATTTCTAATCTATGGTTCTTTGAGATTCGAAAATATTCTGCTCTATGATCCATCAAGGATCTAATATGGATACCAAAATAGATTCCATTTTCTGCTATATGAGATTGCCCTAAGGGTAACTTGGTACCAAGGTTAATGATCATGCAGCCATTAACACGTTGTCTGTTTCTCTATAACTATTGTCTAGACTAGTTGTAATACTTGGGGTATACGTGTCAGTAGATAAGTTCAATATTGTCCTAGGGTCCCCGGAGACCCACCCATATTACCGGGTTCGGGTTCTCGCTAAGTTTGGAACCCTACACCTCAATGGAGGGCTATGTGTTTGAGCCACAATCTTGGGACCAAAAGTCCCGGTAATGACTCTCCAAAGGGAAATGAATTGAAGAGTGATTTTTAACGAATTTTAGGAAACCTCTAGATGTCTCGTTTCTAGCCCCCAAGTTTAGAAAATCGCCGGAATTTCAAAATTTGAACTACAACTCAAAAATGAGATTTTGATTGGTTGGAGTATTGATTTTTTTTATATGAGTTTACTGTCACCGCTATAGCGGTCCTAGACCGCTATAGCGGTCACAAAGAATACGCAGCGCTTTTTGGCCTCTAGAGACCGCTATAGCGGTCCAGGACCGCTATACCGGTCATAAGTGCATAGTGTCAGGAGCAGAACGCGGTTTGACCGCTATAGCGGTCATATACCGCTATAGCGGTCCCCCAAGACCCCAAACGGTACAAAAACGCCACCGTTTCATTTTTGGCCCTTAAAAGGGCATCAGTCTCCTTCCTCCCTCATTATTGACGAACCAGAAACCCTCCCCACCATTTTCCTCTCATTTTTCTCAATCCCATTCAAGTGTTGCTTCCCCAAATCATCAAGGTATGTTTATGTTGATAGATTTTGGTCTCTTTCCTTCCATTCCCTTCATGTTCTTAGTATAGGTTACTAATTTTTCCTCATTGTTGTCAAGTGAGGGTTGCTCCCCCAATATTGTTAGAGCTAGATTAGGGTGATTAGAGGTTGATAGATTTTAATATTGAGTTTTATGATTGTTATAGTCGACGTGGGTGCCCTCCCTGCTCTCCGGAGCTCAGTTGGTGTTGACGTCAACTCTCCCCCCCTCCAGGTGAGTGGGTTTGACCTTATGACCTTATTTTGGTCATTCTATAATTAATTTCTAGCATTATAAAAATGTTTAGAGAAGGTCTATGCTTGAGTTGGTCATGGACCGATATATATAAAAATCTTCTTGCAAGTATTAGCATGAAAATTTGAATTTATAATGATGCATGGGACCATAGTTGGTAAATAGTTATTATTGTTGATTTACGCCATGATTTATATATGATTTATGATGAGGAAATATTATTATTATTTTTCTTATGAGAAGCAAAAATTGCAAGGTTTGGAATGATTGGAATTTTCATTATATGATTTCAGCTGATTTTAGACTAGAAAATTTTAAAGGGACAGAGCTGTGAGTTAACGGCAGTTATTCCGTTAACCTTGGTATACCAAGGCCCGCCAGGGGCAAGTTATCCGTATTTTGATCAGTCCGCCAGGGACGCGGTTCGCCAGGGACCGTTAAGATTTCATATAGTTAGGGGCTCTTGTTCGCCAGGGACTGAGCACCCAACATATAGTTGATGGATAGTCTGTTCACACTCTTTGAGTTATCCTGAGAATCAATGTTTTTTTTTTATTTTATTTTTATCCAAAGAACTGTGACTTTTGTAACTAGTATGCAATTATAAATTGATGTGAATTATACTTATTGTATTATTACTATTATGTATTTTCTTTCATGTCCCATGTATGGTTGTGAGTGAGGATCCACTCACTGAGTTTTGTCATGAAACTCACCCCTCTTTTCTTCCTTTCCTCACAGATTCAGGTGTAGCGCAGGATCCTCCTCTTCCTCCCCCTATTCAGCAGCTTTAGTACCCTTCAGCTTGGGGTGAGCTTCACATTGATGTGAAGTTTATTTATCTTGTATAGAGTGCTCCAGTGACGGTGCGGGCAGGGTCCCGGACCAAGCATTTAATTTATTTTGCTCACCATGATTCTTTTGTATTAAGAATGATTTAGCATCCATGGTATATTTTGTAAATGAGCAACTCGGTTATATTTATATTATAGTTACAGTTCCAGACTTTATTTATGAGAAAAAGGAATTCATTTAGGTTTATTACGAGTTCAAGATGAAATTTAAATTATGACTTGAAGTAGATTTTATGAATAAAATATGCATGTAGTTCGGCGCAACGATTATGAGGCTTACGTGGGGATAGGGATCCTCACGTGCCGGTCATGATCCAAATCGGGTCGTGACACTAGTCTATTCATAACTCAAGTAAATTTGAAAACCTTTAAAACCTTTTAATTCTCTGTGAGCTTTGAATCTATCTGATTCTAGAAGCCTGACCTTAGGATAATTGTGGCTATGAAATCATGCCCAAGGGATCACCCTTTATAGATATTTGTGATTTCATATGACACAGAATATGTAGCCATCAACTGTTTTGAATCTCATGAAGATTCAAACTCTAAAATCCTTTTTATGTCTGAGTTTCTAAACCAATTCTCAATGACATTCTTTCATAAGCTTGAAAATTCTAAAATTATAATAACATTCCTCAAAAGCTCAAGGTTCTCTACCAATCACTTGCACAATCCATATTCAACATAAAACAAACATTTTAACAATCATAAATCTCTTATAATGACAATTAAAACCAACTCTAAACAGAATCATATTATCAATAATGGTCCCATGAGTTTTCTAAAACTAGTGCATGCTATTCAGAAAACCACAATTTCATAAATCAACATAAACCTCAAATCTTGTACAACAATCTCTAAAAATAATCATACTTTGGGTTATAGTTTCATGAAACTAACTCTAATGGATAACATAAAAACCACAAGTGTGATGGACCCACTCACCTGGTGGGGTGGACAGTGAAGGATCTATACTGACAAAGCTCCTTAGAGCAGGAACAACACTAATATCTGACATAGGAGTCATAATACTCTAGATTAACTTCTATAAATCACTAAATAACTCATATCTGACTCTAATACCAAGGGAGAACTTCACCTCTTGGATAACATGGAGAAATAGCAAAATCAACCTCAAGAACAAAGGGGAAATGGAAGAAAAGGAGTGAGAACATCAAAATCTCTTACCTTAAAGCTTTGAAAGTGAAAAATTGAAGTTAGATTTGAGAAAATGAGGTGAGAAAGGGGTAAAGGATGAGTTCTTCACGTTTGGGGGCTGAGAAGGTGTGTTTGTGGTCTAGAAATCCTGAAACGGGGGTTTTTAATGAAACTTTGACCGCCTCGATGGTGAATAACTGCTGAGGCGGTCCTTTCCCTTGCTGCCGCACTGCCTTACTCTGTCGACAGCTGAGGCGGTCTCACTTATTTAAGTTAATGTCTTCATTTATTTTACTTTCCATTAACTTTAAAATATAAATATAAATATCAAATAACCCCCATTTGAATTCAATTAAAATATAAAAAAAAAAAAATCAAAATCCTAACAAATCAAAATCCAAATTTTGGATTTTAGTTTAAATTCAGGAATTCTTACGATTTTATAAACTTATGGGTTAAAAACGGAGTGTTTAAAACTTTCATAAAATTTATTAAAAATTATTCTTTAGCTTATTTTTCTCTAGGAAACAATTATTGGGACTTTTGATTCTAAAAATTTGATTCTATCATATGGCTCTCTAAGGGAGTATAGGGTCTGGACTTAGTGAAATTCAGGACCCGGAATGACAGATAAGAGTAACTGGCACCCATTTTCAGTCAAAAATATTTTCTAACATTTTTATTTAAAAAGAGAGTATTACACGATGCTTGAGTTTGGTCTTAACCCATATTAGACTATTAGCCAACAAGAACACTCGAGTCTAAGTTTTCCATGAACACTTGGAAAAGCTTAAACTTAGGAATAGCATACTAATGTGAAAAATGTTTGGTTGATAACAAAAGCCAACAACAAATCTACACTACACATCTTATTACTATTAGATGTATGTGATGAGTGATCCCCACCTTTTTCATTCATTCATCATATCTAATGATGATAAGTTGCATAATGTAAGTTTATTGTTAGTTTTTGTTATGAAACTAACACTTCTTTACTAATATTGAACCTATGTTTGATTGGAATAAGAATGTTGTGTAACTAGGTGTTGAAATCTCATATTAGTTAGAAATTTATTGAGTGGCATTCGTTATCATGAGATTTTGGGATAAGATATGACATTCAATTTGTTATTTAGATTTCTCACTTGTGTCCCGTATTCTAAGGTAAGAGAATATTAATTAAGATTAATATAAAAGTCAGATTAAGAACACCCTAATTAGCATATAAAAAGAGAAATATATTATACTTTATAAAATTGTTAAATGGTTACTCCAATCTTCTTATGTAACTGGAAAATGTGGTCTATATGTGTTGCATATAAGAAAGAAGAATGGTGGCAGTTAAGTACATGTCATGAACAATCTCTCTTCAAAAATTTAAGTTGATAAGTAAAGGTAGATAAATGACTCTATATCTAACAAGCTGAACATAAAAAATAAACAAATTAAAATAAAAAAAAATTAGTGAACAAAATTACCTAAGTGGCATTTTTTTTTCTTAGTGAGATATCTTACTTAGATTGTGTTTGATTAAGGGTAAAAATTGATGGATAAATTTTTATGAAAACTCTGTTTATAATTTATTTCTTACCAAATGCGCTCATATTACTGTGTTTAGTTAGGAGCTAAAAATTACACATGAGATTCATTAATAAAAATTTCCAGTCCTTTTTACTCGAAACCAAACATGCCCTTAAAAATATATGGGCCGTAGATTTTCCATCTCCGAAATGGAGTAATAGTAGGGGGAAAGGAGAGGAAAATAGGGGCATATGCTGACATGCTGCTATGCTTTTGCCAGTATGTATCTAAGTTGTATTACCATATGTGGATGGTTATGATTGAAAGTTGATTAATGATAATTAATGTTCACATGCTCATTTAAAAATGTCACATGACGTTATGTTTTAATCTTGATTATTCATGTAAGATCCAACGGTCAAGATTTGTTTCTCTAACTCTCACAATAAATTACTTCTCCCATATGATACGCTTCCTATATATATATAAATCATTTGCTCTATTCCATTTAATAAATGACATATTAGCTATTGCATTAAATATATAGGAGAAATGAGAAATATTAATGAGACCCACAAATCTAATATGTTATTTATTAAATGGAATAGAGCATTCTCTTGCTCTATATATGAGTACCTAAGTATTTATTCACATAATTATCTTTTATTCAAAGTCTTGCTATTTTAATATCAAACTTTCTTAAACACCCAAATACCCTACTCACAAATAACATGGATCTCACCATTTATTATTTTTTTTTCCAACTTATTCGTTCTCCATCACTCCTCTCATATCTACACCCATGTGGGCGTTAAAATAGAATTATTCTTTATTCAATTAATTTCTAGAGATCTGAACCATATGTCGTTTATGCCCTCAAACAGCAATATATAACTGTAATGATCTTATTAGCGGCCACTGCCATCTCTATTATTATCATCACCACCATCATTGTTGTTAAAGTCCTGCCTGGGGATGTAGTGGTGGTTATTCACACTGCTATGACCATACCCAAGACCTTCATTGTCGTTTGCACCTTCTTCGTTTGGAAGCTGTTCGTTCTTCAGAGTCATTTCATCCATGGGGACCTTCCTACCCGCAGCCAAGCATATTGATGCGCTCAGCATCACAAGGAACATCATCATCAACACAAGGGTAATTGCACGCCTCATTCTCTCTTATATGCTTTGCAATAAGCTCTTAAAAAAAAAATTCATGAAACATTATATAAATAAGCTTGCACTAAGAGCATATTAGCCATTAATTACGAAAAAATAATTATAAAACTGCAGCTAATCCTACTCTTACCTCTTTTTCTGGCTAGCGATGAACTGAATATGAGTGTTTTATCTTAGTTAACTAGGAAGGTAGCAGAAATCAAGCTTATATACAGGAGCAACCTCAAGGATTTTGTGGTGGATTGTATATTTATGTATCATATACTTTACCTAGAACTCCCACTGAATGGGGCAAGACTTGGTGGGATGCCCAAAATAGCATAAAAAAATTATTTTCAAGACAACGAGAATCATGAAGTTGTCAGAATTATATTGGCACGGCCATAAGAAGGAATAAAACAGAAAATTAGTGATGGAATTGGATTATACATATCATCTTCCAAAGTCAACGAACCACAATGTATTGCGATTAATATCTGTAGGTTGGTAAGTGATGATGCGATTAATATTAACACAGCACATTGTCTACATGTTTACAACTCTTTCACTTCTCAGATAAAAAGGAAAACTCTTATCATCATCAGCAACCGAACTTGATTATATCCCTTTTACTATTCTAATTCGTTATTTTAAATTCACTCCTTATATGAATTTAGTAATTTAATTTACCACCACATATATTTCATTATAATAGAAACCTTTTATCTCCAAATAATGTTTCATTTCTCTTTCACCCAATTTTTTATTATTACGTGTAAAGATAAGAATTAAAATATTTTTAAAAATTAATAAATTTTTAAATATACGATATACCTCTTCCACGTATCAATAAATGATTTACGGAACAGGAAAGTTGCATAAGATTCTCATCGTTTCATTACTGCTCATTGAACTGACCTAAACACACGCGGCCATTAACAACAGCGAACTCTTGATTTGATGATTGAATATTTATGGTAATTGTGGAGTTGTTGTAACTTCATTATTACTAAAAGAGTTATGTTATGCACTACGAGTTGATTTTTATGACAGAGTGACAAATTAAATGAGTTGCGAGAATAATAAGTATACAAACATGGTAAATAACTATATGGATCAGCATCAGCATAATAGTACAAAGGTGATAAGTATAAAAGGCGATTTTGAATAATGCTATTAAGTTTTCAAATCGTTTTAAATTTGTACTATCCGACAATATTATTTGTTACTAAAGATAATCACTTTTCTTAGTGGAATGTATAGCATATTCTTGAAGCCCTTTGTATATCCACGTATGTCATAGTACTAGCAATTCGCTAGCTCATCAATGTATTCTATCTATTAAAATGATTATCTCCTCTGGAAAACAATATAAATAAAAATAATTATAGCCGATATTAACGCAAGGAAGAATCATCACTCAATTCTTTTTACTTACTCAACAAGCATTATTGCGCTTCTCGAAGTAAGAGCATCGTTTAATTATAATTTTTTAATTTAATTTTGATATCTTATCAATATAAAATATTATATGAATATTTAATCATATGTTATTATATTAAAAAAAATATTTTACTCTCACACTCATTATATACGTCAAAATTCTCTAGTACTGACTCTTGGTATATAATTAAGCAGGTGTAAAACCCTTCTTATATATGTATCAAAATTAATATTTTTTTCCTTAATCAATTTGTTTCATGCAAGCTAGAGGAACTATAAATTATAGTTTTTTTTTTCAATACTTTGTGGTATTTTATATGTTCAATTTATTTGAACTATAGCTAATTATAAAATTAATCTTCAATCAACCGTGCGTTTCAGAATATGAGAATTTCTTCAAAAAATTGCTTTCCTTGAAATCTAAACTCGCATCTTATTTTCAAGAGGTCAATGTTACTTTATCAGATCAAGTAACTCTTTACACGTGATGGTTTTATCACTGCAAGAATTAAGCTATGAAGTATAATCCCTTGAAGTTACTGCTTGTCAAAATACTTCTAAATCATTTAAATCCGTGAAATTGTTATGAATTATATCTATATACAGCTTAAATTACTTTTAAGTAAAAATACATAAATAATTGTTATTGTACTTTTAATTGATATTTTCCACATAGGATAGGTTTTTGAGCTCTGAACCCCAAACAATTTAAGAGCCTGCTTAATTTTTTTTATTTTCCATTTTTAATTTTTTTGATTTTGAAAACTTTTTGAAAAAAATGATAAAAAAAGGAAAAAAATAGAAATTAAGATTTTTTTATTTTAACTATTTTCTTTATAAAATCTTTAAAAGCATAAAATAGATTAAAAATAGAATATCATAATGTTGTCTTAATTTGGATTAGCCTGCATCCACATGGACTTGTCATCGATATGTCTATTATCTAACGTGATATCCTTACTTTAAAAAATCCTTGTCCATAAGAACATGAGAAATGAACAATGATTTGCCATTGCTTTTCATTTCCACCAGTTACATCTTTCTTACTAGGGATATATTTGGTTAGGTAGTAAAGATGAGGATAACAATTTTCTAAAGGTTTAATTACTCTACATATCTCTATAATTTCACTCAATTTCTAATCTGATCCTTATAATTTGAAAGTTTTTAACTAGGACGTCCCTATATTATATAAAATTTTTCAATTAAGTCCATGCGAGTAATAACCATTACAAAAAATGGAATATTCATAGTATATATTAGGAATATTTTAGGAATATACAAGATAGAGATGAAATATACTAGGAATATTTTATTTTTGTAATGGTTATTACTTGCAGTAACTCAATTGAAAAAATTTATATAATATAGAGGCTTAATTAAAAACTTTTAAATTATAATGATCTGATTGAAAATTGAATAAAATTAATAGAGACTTACAGAGTAATTAAATTTTTCCTAAATGAATTTCATATATAATTTTATACATGAAATTTATTTGGGAAAATTCCACCTCATACTTTTGCTACCTGATCAAACATAGCAAGGGAATTGGGTCCATGGTGCAATTGCGCTTAACGTTGATTGTTATACTTGATACGTAGCTTTAATTGTTCCATATTACAAGAGGAGGGTATTTCTTAAACACGATCACTTTATATAATAGCTATGAGATTTCCCTGGTAATCTTATAAATTTTAAGAGTACTGTTACCTTCAGTAATTTGGGGCTAATATTATGTCCTGTGTACCGCTAATTCAATTTATTAAAATATATAAAAAAAATTTAATCACAATCATTGAAAGCAGGAAGGATACTGGTATTCTATCTATAGGTCTCGAAACAAAAACCAATAACTATTTATAAACATTAGATTTTATTAATCTAGATCTTAAACTATAAGTTTTTATTAGATACATTATACTCCCTCTATTTCATAATAGCAATTAAAAACCAAACAACACACATATTAAAGAAAACAAAAAATAATCTTGATAAATATAAAAAATTATGAGTTGATAAAACTATTCTTGTATATTATAGTCATTATTATTTATCTTGGTAAATGTATTGATTATTCAACTAACACATTTGTATTAAGGATATAAATGGAAGAAAAAGCTAATGATGCCTATATATTGTAAATGGATAGATATTATCAAGTATGAAATAAATAAAAAAATAACAGTTATTTTGAAATAGGAGTATAGTTCACAATTTTTCATATATGTATATTTTAAAAGTTACTCCATTTGTTTCACAATAACTATTAAAAATCAAATAATACACATATTAAGGAAAAAAATCTTGGTAAATATAAAAAAATTATGAGTTAACAAAACTATTCTCTTATAGTTATTATTACTCATCTTAGTAAATATATTGATTACTTAACTAATACATTTATATTAAGAGTATAAATGGAAGAAAAAATTAATATCACATAGATATTATAAATAAACAAATATTTTGAAATATGAAAAAGTAAAAATCAATAATTATTATAAAATGAATGGAGTAGTTAATTGATTAATCATTTCTCTTTACTAGTTACTAGGTAAAACAAGGTTCACAAAAATTATCACCTTGCAATGTGTTTGGTTAAGCATTGGGAAGCATGCAAAATCGATTTTGAACCCCAAAATTGATTGTGTATTTTTCAACATGTTTGAAAATGTGTTTTTTGGCTCAATTTTTAAAAATCAATTATGCTTCCATAATTGATTCTAATAGAAGTGATAAATTGTTACTTTTGAGATTTTGCTCTATAAATTTTTATCAAAATCACCTTTCAGATTAAACTATCAAACATAAATCAATTTACCTCAAAATTAATTTTGACAAAATCAATTCTAATAAAATCAATTCTATTCAAAATCAATTATACAAATGTAGAACCAAACAAGGCACTTGCTTTCAGTCAATTAGTGATTTGCTTTTAGTCAATTAGTGATACGTATACAATATAGTATGAAAACATCAAGGAATGATTTCAATTTAAACATGAATTATTTTATGGTAATAAATGTATCATTGCATCATCTGTTACATCAGTATCCATAGAGCCCCAATACAGCGTAATGGACGCTACAATATATTTGGTTATATGCTCCAAGCCATATAATGTGCCCGAGGCACTTCAATTCGGTGGCTAATCAGGTTGATCATCAAGTACGCGGATATCACTTAACTATTAAATTTTCTCAATTAGAAAATTAAACAGTAAAAATTTTTCCTTTTTTTTTATTTGGGTAGGAGTTAGAGTGATCAGCTGATCATTGATATCATCATTGACTCTTAGATATGGGTGAGTAATTTTTATTACTATAATAAACTTATTTAATAATTAGCCTTAAAATTTGGTTAAGTTCAGCTTAATTTGGTTATTTTTTATGTAGCAATCTTCTTAATTAGTTACTTAGTTGTAATGTAATGTGTGAAAAGAAAATGTTTAATGAATCTACATGTTCTTATAATTTTACCCGACTTTTCGTCAGGTCTATAAAATTTTAATTAATCAAATCTTTATATTGTAAATTTTTTGTAATCAAGTTTTGGAGCAACTTAATAACCGTTATAAAATTTAAAGAAACAAACACTTAGAAACATAATTATTAGGACTTGTCCTCTTTCTAACAAAAACATTTGAAGTTTAAATTTTAGTCACAGTTTAAGTTGCTCAATAACTTGGTTAGGTACAATGATTTTTATAATGTAAGGATGTGATTAAAAAATTCAAACTGTGAATACCTAATTGAATTTGGTGAAACATATAAAAACCTTCCGATTTATTAAACATAAAGAAAAATGATAATGCTTTTTGTACAAATAAACATTAATTCATGAAATTCGATTGAAGATATCTATCACTATTTGGGGGCAGCATATAATAATAGTGTAAAAAAAGGAGATAAAGATTTTGTTTCATCGATTTTTTTTCCGATAATTAAGATAAGAATTGAAACACCCAGCAGATGAAGCGGTTACAAAAAATGCATCGCAAAGACTAATGCAAAGAAACACAAGTTATGTTTTTTCTTTTTTAAACAAAAATTAAATACAGAAAAAACACACTAAGTACAATGGTAGATATAATGAGGGTGTTTATTTGCGCGTCCATTAAGAGACGGACACACAAAGGGGATGACTTAGGAAATGAGTAGAGAGGCTAGAGTGAAACCGCCTAGAGTGAATACCCAAAAATAGGTTGTGCATCGTGGATGCTGGCCTTTAAATAAGAATGACAATATTACAAGTCTCACTTCTGTAAATCATGCCATTCAACTAATGTACTTATGGCTAGGGATTCTCTCATCCTATCTTATCGTTTGGATTTACCTTTCTCTTAACTAAGTCCATAATAATTTACCATATAGCTATAGTTCTTATATACATAGTTGCAATCGAAACAAGTGAATTAAGGAACGAACACAAAGATATAACTAAGAATCAAGCCATTAGAGCTTTTATTTCTCATATTATCAAAACTAATTTTTGAGTCTTGCATAAAATAATTATTTATGATCATTTTGACTTTCCACGATTAGACAAATCAACACATTGAGGAAAAGAACAAGGAGTATGCATCACAAGCGACCAAAGGGAGAAGGCATGTGACTTTCCAACTGAGACTAGATTTGGGCTCACATGCGAAAAGAAAGGTTTCCGGCCCAAAGGAAGTCGAGGTTGTTGCTAATCGCGATGGACTAGTCCAAATGTTTGTCAAAGTCAGCGACAATGTTAGTGCTACATTTGATACAGTTGACCTTTCCCTATTTGATGTAGATGATGATTGAATTGGTTGATGAATATTTAGTTTCAAATAAGAGAGGGAATGATGGGGACCACAAGGTGGAAAATCGGGTAAGGTTGCAAGGGCTAGCTGAACGAACTTTCGTGAAGGGGTCAGCTGTGGATGCCAAGCTAGCTCAACAAGGGATTCAGGATGCTTGAACATGACAACAATTGAAGACATGGGCTAACGGGCATATTTTTTTATTATTATTATTATCAAGGATTTGGGAAAGATGGGAGCCCCCGGCTCCGATGAATCAAACTTGATTCCTCTATAAAGATGGAAACAGGCCAAACTAGCCTAGGCTTTACTCTTAATAGGCTAGATTTGTATTGCAAATATTTAGCTTTAGTCTGACTTGTAGCTTATTATATGCTATTTTTTAAGTCTAAGCCTAGCTTATTTATAAGCCTGAGCTAGCCTGAAACTTATTTATAAAGTCTAAAATTATGAAAAAATACAAATGCAAATACAAATACAAACACGTAATTTACATAGCAAGCACATACTAAATGTTAAAACATGCAGTAAAAATGAATAAATCGTGGTTAGTTTGGTGGTAGAGTGAAATGATGATTTATTGAGAGATCATTAGATTAATTCCACATTGATTTTTTTTCTTTCAGATAAGCTTCAACTTGGCCTTAATTTTTAATAGTCCAAACCAAGTTAAGTCAAACACAGGTTAGGTCGCAAGTCCCTAAAACAGGCCACTTGGATTATTATTGTTTTGTGCCCTTATTACTACTTACACCGGTAATTTGAGCTTTATTGATGATTAGTTTTGGAGCTTAATTGTTATTCATAAAGTGTGTTTGATTGGTATGAAATCTTTTGTATGTGATCAAATTTATTTAGACGATATCAAATCTTAAGAAAAGATAGAATCTTTGGAGATAAGAACAAATATTTTTAGATAAGACCAAATCTTTTAGGATTTTTTATTTTATTTATTGAGTTAATGTTCATTTTAGTCCTTGACTTTACACTTATAGGTCATTTTAGTACCTACCTTTTCAAATAAAATAAATTAGTCCCTAAAATTGTAAAACGTGAGTTAAATTAGTCCATCATCTCATTTTTATTTAACATTTTGTTAATTAGATGATGCTTTGTCATGTTAAGTGGTACTTTAATATGCTATGTCTTATTTGAAGTATAATGAAGTTTGAAACGATTTAATTTTGTATTTAACATTGCACAAAATGAGTCATTTTAAATTTAATTCTACTTCAGATAATATAAAATATGTGAAAATATCATTTAATGTTATACATCATTGATTGTTTAATGGAATGTTAGATAGAAGTGGATTGACAAACTAATTTAACTCACATTTTGCAATGTCAGTGACTAATTTGACTCATTTTAAAAATCAGGAACTAAAATGACTTGTGATTGTAAAATTAGGAATTAAAATGAACATTAACACTTTATTTATTTATAGTTGTACGTATAGACGATTAACCTAGAAACAAGGCAATCTTTTCATATTAATAATAGTAGTATCTGTACCCATGTAGCGCGTGGGTGGGAATTATGTGAATAGAGTTATATAATAATTAATTATTAAAAATTTCTACATTTCATGTGAGAAAAAATACATTTACACTTGTGTAAAGCTTGCTACATATCTTATATCTTTGATAACTTTTTATTCAAAATTCTTTCTTGTTCGAAACCTACCATTGGATTGAAAGTCTATATGCAATAGGTCATTTCTATAAAATTTTACATTAATTCGGAATTGTTTGATACAATATTTGTATACATATAAATCAACATAATAAATACCTTATGATATATATATATATATATATATATATATATATGTAAATAAGAATTGTTTAATAACAACCTTATAGGTTTCTGATTTGTTTGAAATTCGGCACGGCAATTAGCATAATATGTAGTTATAATTCAACGGTTAGATTAGCAAAAACTATATTCTATTACAAATCATTAAAAGGGTAAATGTGTCAAATCTTACATTGATGTTAATAGATATATAAGTATAACAAAAAAATTATATTATAAAAAATTCTTTTATTTTGATTGGTTATAATTAAAAAAATGGTTGTATAGGATAATTTAAAATAATGAAATACTAAAAAATATGTGAAATGAGAAACGAATATATTTTAAAATTGAAAAGTATAATTTTCAAATTTTAATTTTAGAAAATATAAGATTTTTAAAAAGTTTTATAGAATTATTTATTCTACATCAACACCTTATTATAAAATTATAAGAACTAAAAGATAAAGTAATTCATTTCCATTCCACTTTCTTTTATGAAGGAGAGCAATAAATTAATTTTCAAGAAAAATTCAACCAAACAAATTCCTTATAATAACACATTAATAAAAATTTAATTCGATTTGTAAATACAATTGCACAACAAAACAACTCAATAGATAAAAATTATTTTTTTCTCATTTATTTTAGCCTTATAATAAAGTAATTTTTCAAATTAGATAAACTTCTTGAATTAGACCAATTAAGATTTTAATACCATTATCAAATTCAACAACCTTATAAAAGAAAAAAACGAAATTGTATATGAAATGTGCGTGAAGTTTGAGGTTTAATTGGAGATAAAAAGTTAAGAAAATGAGAAGGTAAAAAATTAATGGTAAAGTATATAATTCTTTCGGATGAGACAATACTTTTCCATGAAGGTACCGATTCAAGCTCATGTTAAAACACCAATATATATATATATATATATTGAGCAAAAATGCTCCCTTGCAGATGCAAGCTAATTTATTCATAATAAATTGTTGGTATAGCTTGACTCCGGCTTGGTTTGTAATTATTATGGCTCTAAAGTAGTTGTTGAGTTTTTTGGATTCTCAAAGAGTAATAATAGACTAACAAAAGAATTTGCCCTCAATAAACAAAAGTCACATTTGTAGTGCTTAGTAAATATGATCCAATATCCAACATGACAATAAAGTACTCTAAAATCATATTATTTCTATATTCATTATTATTAGACAAAAATCATATTAATTTTTGGAATTTCAAAAAGTAAAAACTAGCTCTGAAAATCACCAATAAAGTACTCTAAAAAGCACCCACAGCTTTTAAAAGTCAAGTGCAAAAACACCTCAACTTTAATTAAAAAAAATTACTTATTTTTTTTCATAAGTCAAAGTATCCCTTCGAAGAGCATCACAAAACCTACCCTCCATACAAATTGTGAATTATTATTATATTCGTGTTGGTTTTTGAGGGTATTTCGAATTGTGGGACTACATAGAGTTTCTTTTTTTGGCTTCATGGTTGCCACATTAATAGTCATATCACATTTGCATCATAAAAAATAAATGGGAATGAAGAATATCCCTCGTATTTCCAATGGATAGGTCTAAATTTGGCCCATACAATTATGGGTGTTCATAACCCATCCTGACTTGCCAACTCGGCGTGACCCGAAACTCATTGGGACGAGTTTGAGTCTTGAAATTTGACCTGGTACATTTTCCAGGTTGGGTTTGGTTCATACGTCGAGTTGGCTTTACCGGCCCAAAGTCAAATAACTCCTTAAGATATATGTGTGTGTGTGTGTGTGTCTATATATATATATATATATATATAATAATTTATAAAAAAATTATAAGATTTTAAAGTTCAATTAATATATTTTACATAACTTGATGTTATTTCTATATTGATATAGTTTTGAAACTTGTATTGTAAAATATCTCTATAATTTTGTTTCTTTCTTATACAATTTATAACTTTACTATCTACAATATCCAAATTCCCGTATATTGTTCAAATATCAGGTTGACTCGGTACGATCTGGGATATAGCCGGCTCATTACCGGGTTGGGTTAGAGTTTCAAAAAAAGACCCGGTCTAAAAATCGGAATGGGTTCAGATTTTATCCAACTCGTCCCTTGTACACCCTTACTTATAGTAGGCCCAAATGATTTTTTAAATTTTCAAAAAGAAAGACGAGCATATTTATAAAATGTTTATTTTAATATCTTGTCTTGTGCAATTTTATTTTTTATTTTATGAAGATATAAAATTAATTTTTAAAATATTTGTTATTGGAAATAAATTTTCAATAAATCAAGCTTTTGTGAAATATTTCATACATTTTTTAAAACGTTAAATGTTAAAAAAATCAAACAAATGTTTTTGCAAATAAAAGAGTAAAATTTTATAAATAATTGAGAAAATAATCCAAATTAAATTGATTTGGATCCATTGTTTATAGAATAATAAAAAAATAAAATGTCTGTAAAAAAAATACATGATAGTTATATAGCGGTTGGCAAAGTTTCTAAACTCTGTCGTTTGACCCCCTTGATTGCTATAGCGGTCCAGGACCACTATAGACTGCTATAGCGGTGTCAACAATACCAGTTATGTATTATTGGGTCTTTCATGAATCTGTGGCTTTCCTGGAAACATGGGTAGATCCTGTGATACCTCAAGGTTGTACTAGGTTGTCTAGAAATATGTATTCCTGACGAATTACAAAATCAATTGTAATAACTGGTGTACATGTGTTAGTAGACAAGTTCTGTATGGCTTCAAGGTCCCCCAGGACCCACTCATGTTGCTGGCCCTGGGATTTTGCTAAGTTTGGAGCCTACACCTCCTTCGAGAGCTATATAATAGAGCCACATTCTTGGGATAAAAAATCTCGGTAATTGCTTTCTAAAAGAAAATAAATTAAAGAGCAATTTTTAATAAATTTTAGGAAACTGCTAGACGCTTTGTTTTTAGTCAACAAGTTTAGAAAATCGTAAGAATTTTTGAATTTGAACTAGAACTAAAAAATTGGATTTTGATTGGTTGGGGTTTTGATTTTTTTTTATATTTTATTTAAATCCAAATGGGGGGTATTTCCATATTTATATTTATGTTTTACAGTTAATGAAGAGTAAAATAATAAGTGAGTATTAAGACAACCAGATGTCATGTCATAAGGTTAGTTTTCACACGTGTTAGTGGTCTTATGATCACTATAAGCGCATAGGACAGAGTGGTGTGATGCGGCCTGGCCAGTATAGTGGTCTCCCTTAAACATGAACAGTGCCAAATAGTGTCATTCCACTTGTTGATACCTCCCCATTTTATAAAACCACCTCACTCTTTCTTCTTCCATTTTTGCCAATCAGAACTTTTCCCACCACCACTTTCTCTCTTTTCTTTATTCTCATTCCAATCTAGCTCCCCAAATCATCAATGTATGTTTATGTTGATAGATTTTATCTCCGTTCTTTCCATTATTCCATGTTCTTAGTATGAGTATTTATTTTCTCTCATTATTGTCAAGTGGTGGTGATCCCCCAATATTGTTAAGGTTAGTTTAGAATAATCTAGAGATAACCATAGATCTTTGATGAGTTTTATGGTTGTAATGGTAGACGTTGGTGCCAATCTGTCACGACCCAAACCAGGCACGTGACCGGCACGTGAGAAATCCCGTTCTCACGCAAGCCTTATGGCATATTTACTAATTTTTGCATGCATGCTCTGCTCTAAAATCTATGAAAGACAGAAATTTTCTCTTTTTATGCATATAAATCAACTATTCTCTGGAATCAAAATCATTACATCTAAAATCTTGTAATAGCCTTTCAGTTCTCAAAATCGTGGATTATGTATACATATAATCAAATTCACTTTGTCACATGTCCAGATGATTATATACAAATTAAAATGTAATCATATTATGCCAAATGCAAAAATAAAACATGCTCTAGGTCCGGGATCCCGTCTGCACTGTACTGGAGCACTCTAACCAAAATGTCACACACTTCACCTACAAACTCACCAACTGGAACTTATGATTGCTGGAAGATTTACCACAGCTGCTTTATCTGTAAAAATAGAAGAAAGTAGAGAGGGGTGAGTTTTGTTACCAAAACTTTGTGAGTCCTCACCTAAAATCCCTTTTCATGGGACGCCAAGGAAACAATGCGCAAAAAGCATAATAACATTACTAATACTTAGAAATCTCACATAAATAAGTATACATATATATTTCTAAAAGTCCTTTATAACCATCACCTTATAACTTAAAAACAATCTTCTCAATTCATTTTCATACATGTAATCATACAAGCACACAACATAGTAACTCCTAGAGAAATAGTAATCTCTGCTCTGTGGTTCTTATAGAACCGAAATTTGATACCTAAATAGGTTCCATTCTCTACTCTGCTCTGGTTACGCACAATTTTTGTGACGTAACAAAACTCTGAATATAAATTCTCTGAGTATAATCTCTGAATATCTCTGGATATAAATTCTCTGATTATCTCTAGCTCAAGCTACTTGGTACCAAGGTTAACGAATTTACTGCCGTTAACATACAGCTTGTTCCTCTATAGCTGCATCCTAAACTAATCAAATAAATCCATTAATTTAAGTCTCTGGGAGCTCTAAATCTGTCTGACTCTAACAGTTTGACCTTAACATAACTATGGCTATTAAATCATGTCTAAAGGATCACCAGTTCAAAGGCATTCTGACTTCAAAAGCCATAGAATATGTAGCTGGTAGTTATTATGAGTATACAGCTCTAACAATCTGACTTTAATAGAACCATGGCTATGAAATCATACCTAAGAGACTACCCTTTATAGACATTCGTGATTTCATAAACTCACAGAATATGTATCCGCTAACTGTTATTAATCTCATGAAGATTCAAAATCTAAAACCTTTTGTTTATTCTCTAAAACATTTTTCAATTTCCAATCTTTTCATAGTCTAGAAAGCTCAACATCATATTTTCAAATAACAACCTTTGCACTCATAAATTCATTCTCTTCTCTAAACCTCATGTTTAGTATAAAATCACATCATGTACATAAACCAATTCCAGAATCAATCCAAACAGTCATAAAAGTCTTTAACAGTTATACAAATCATCAATTCTATACAAATAACCAAGTTTTCAGTTCACAGTTCCATAATCTTTTCAAATAACATTTCAATACACATAACCATGTTATATGCATAATCGCATCTAAAATCAATACAACGTTTATAAATTCTTTCCATAATCACAATTATCATCAAACACACTTAAAATTGATTCAACAAATATGGTCCCATGAGTTTTCTCAAAAACAGGTTTCATGCTTTGAAATCAACAGTTCTAAAACAAATAATCCAACAGTAACTTCAAATCCTTGCATAATATTCCTCTAAAATCACATAATAACTCGTATTTTTATGAAAATAGCTCTAATGCAGAACATAAGGATAGCATATGTGAACCCACTCACCTAGAAGGGTGAACAGTGAGGAACTAGCAACAACAGCATTCTAAGAAGCAGAACTGACAACAGAATCTGGTATAGAAGCCATAGAACTCTAAATCACCGTCTAAAACCTTTAAATATTCAAGAACTCATCCCTAATAAGGTAGAAACCTCTCCCCCTTGAGAAGTTTAGAAAATCACCCTAATAATCCAAAGAAAAGGGAGAAAAGAAATCAAAACTAAGAGAACAACATACCTTCGAGCCTCAGGAATGAAATATTGGAGCTATAATTGAGAAAAAGTGAAAGAAATGGGGTCTTGAGATGAAATTCGCGTTTTGGAGGAGAGAACTCGAGGTTGGGGTGATAAATGACTGTCTGAAGGTTTTGGACCTCGAAATTGAGGTTTTTAATTCTCTGATGACCACCTGGGCGGTTTCCAGTGCAGTTGCTGCATCGACTCACTCTCTGATGATCGCCTGGGCGGTTTCCAGGGAGGTGTTTTAATGTCTCTGGGGCTCTGTTAACCACCTGGGCGATCCAGGAAGATGTTCTGGTGTCTCCAGGGCTCTGGCACTGGTATGTATTGGACTGGGTTGTCTCAATAGTCACTTAAGTTAATGTCCTCATTTAGTTTACTCTCCAATAACTTTAAAACATAAATAGAAATAAAGGAATACCCCCCATTTGGATTCAAATAAAATATTAGGAAAATCAAAATCTCAACAAATCAAAATCAAAATTTTGGATTTTAGTTGAAATCCGAAGATTTTCCCGGTTTTACAAACTTGGACACTAGAGACGAAGTGTTAATTGGTTTCGAAAAAGTAATTAAAAATCATTTTTTAACTTGTTTTTCTCTAAGGAACAATTACTGGGACTTTTGGTTCCAAGAATATGACTCTAACATATAGCCCTCCAAGGGCATGTAGGGTCCAGACTTAGGAAAATTCAGGACTCGAAATAACAGGTAAGGGTGACTGACACCCTTTTTAGCTCGAAAAATTTTCTAACTCTTTTATTTAAAATTTGGGGTATTACACAATCCTCCTCTCTAGAGTCCCCATTAGTGTTGATACCATCACTACTTCCCCTCCAGGTGAGTGGATTCAAACTCATGACGTTATTTTAGTCATTATAATTATGTTCATTATATGTATGAAGTTGGAGACAATATTATGTATGGATTATGATTTTTTGAGTTACGGTAAAGCTAGTAAATATTATAATGTTGACTGTAGCATGAAAATGAAATTTAGAAAACCATGAAATCATAATTGATATGTTAAATGCTATGAAAATGTTTTATATATTCATAAAGAGATTAGTTGCAAAATGTATGATTTAACAAGATGTCAAATTGAGAAAAATAAATAATTAAAGAAATGTGAATTAAAAGTATGATCCAGCTTTACAAATAAATACGTTAGATGATTCCCAAGTTTCATGATTATGAGCCCTAGTGTTTGAACTATGATATTAGAGATTTCAAGTATATGAAAATATATGTTAGCTTAAGAAATTGATTTAGAACTTCAATTTATGGTACCAAGAGGTACATGATTCAATATGATTGTTAGCAACTGCCGGATACATATTCTGTGGGCTTGAAATCGGAATGTCTACAAGTGGTGAACCCTTGGGCTCGATTTTCACAGCCCTAGTTATGCTAAAGTCAGATTGTTAGAGTTATATGAGTACAGAACTCTCAGAGTACTAAGATTTAAGGGCTCGCGTTCGTGAGGGACGGAGTACTCACCCTTCAGTTTTGGTTTTTGACAAACTGATTTAGCCAGTAGAGATAAGGAAATAGACAGTTAGTTAACGACTCTGAAGAGATTGTTAACCTTGGTACCAAGTTGTCCCCTAAAGGACAGTTTCACCCCTAGTAGTTACAGAAAATGGGATCTAGTTAGGTGTTCACAGTTTGTCTTGAGGGACTAGTATGATTTTCAATAGGTGCTTTTGTTTATGAGGAATTGAGCAACAATCTTACAGTTATGATTTTATAGCATTTAATATTATATATGTATTTATCATGTTCAGCAAATATTGTTTCTTGATGCTCTGTCGCACCATTAGTTAAAATGATTTGATTATTGATTGTGAGTTTATAAATGCTTGTTTATGAATTTACATAATGAAATATGTTTTTCTAGCTAGCTACATATATAAATATCAAATGATTTATGATTGTTTCATGTATATTGTATTATATTCATTGGTTGTCCCATGTGGGTGATGGGTGAGAGCTCACTCACTCAGTCAATTGACTCACCCATCTCCTTTCCTCTCATAGTTGTAGGTTCAGAGGTAGTTCAGATTTCAGTTCCATAGATGCAATAGTTTCTCTGTGGTAAGTTTTACTTTGGAGTAAGGCTTATTTTAGAGTTTTGTTAGAATAGAGTACTCCAGTAGATGTGGTGACAGGATTCTATCCATGCATGTAGTTTGATATATTACAGTTTTTTCAGATATTAAGTATGTAATTAAAATATAAATTATAATTAGAGATTCATGTGATGAACTAGAGACGTATTTGTAATTTAGTTTTCAACTGTCAAGATTTTCAGGTTTAAGATTAATTCTTTATGTTGAGACAGTTATGAATTTCTAGATTATGGGATTTGGTTAAGAGTTTTCAGAGATTAAATTATTGAATACTTTCAGTTTATGAAATTAAGTATTATAATTTAATTAGAGTGAAATGCTAAAGATTTTCAAGAGATCATATTGTAAGTATTATATTATGGTAAATTATGCATTTAGAGAGACATGTCACCTAGAAAGCTTACGTAGGGAAGAAATTTCTCACTTGCCGTTCACGTTCCTAAGTCAGGTCATGACATCAATATATAGAGCATGGAGTAATTACATATACAAAAATCAATACTAGACAAATTAAGAGATAGAAGTTAAGACACTTCTAAGAGTGTGAAGAAAAATCGGGTCATTAGGTTAGTTATCAAGTCATTGGTTTTGAAACTACAATTCATTAGGTAATCGAATAATTAAGGTGTTTAAAATTAATTGTATGCAAAATCAATTCATAAAATTAACAGTTTAATTTTTATGTGTTGATAGTGTAAAATTATTATACGCTTTCATCGAATCAAATCATCTCATTTGCATGATTTTTCAAGTAATGAGTGTGAGACTTAACCATTTTTACTAATGTGATACTATATAATTGGGTAATAGTTATAAAAAAGTTTTACAACTGTCACGACTTAATTTGGGAATATGACCAACACGTAAGAAATCTCATCCCCACGTAATCCTCGTGATCACCGAGTCACTCTGTATGCCTATTTCAAATCATATAATCCATTTTTCACATAATTTCATCTCTAATATAAATAAACTTGCTCTCTTTGAAATCAAAATAATCATAAATAATTTATTTCATAAATCAAGTCTAAATCTATGATCATATATATATATATAGTTGCTCTCTTCACAAAATAACCATGAAAATTCTATCATTTTAAATATAAAAAAAAATCATGGTGAACCAAAATGCAAAATATCCTCTATGGTTTGAGACCCTGCCCACACTGTTATTTGAGCACTCTATAACATAACCAAAAAGGGTACTTCGCCCTGAAGTGAAGCTCACCAAATGATGTCTCTGCTACTGCTAGGGAGGAGGTGGCTGAGAAGGACCCACAACAGCTATTGTATTTATGGAGAGGAAAATACGAGTAATGAGTTTTATTTAAAACACAGTGAGTGAATTCTCATCTATAACCCCTTCCATGGGACAACAACAAAGGATGCATAAAAACATAATAATGAAAGCAAGCTCTAAAACATTTTCATATTTACATACATATTAATTGAAATCATGAATTTCTTTAAATTATAAATAACATTACTCTAATAGAAAAACCAGGATATTTGGTTATGCACAATATATGTGGCATAGTAATATAATTATCTGGTTATTTATAATTGTCACAACATACCCGGAGGGGGCGCCGAGACTCGGATGGCGATCGTTTGTTTTTTTTGAAAAAAGTTTGGGAGTCGCCACCAATTTTAATTTTGGAAAAAATTGGAAAACCTTTAATTTGCAAACTGGTCTTTTAAAATGAGATTTAAGGTCCGGGAGTCTGATTATGATTAGGGAAGGGTGGAAACTTAATCCCACTGCACCCCTAATACATCCGTATAAATACGGTTACCCTAGAGTTTATTATACAAATTTATTTATAACTTTAATGTATTTATTTTTTCCCAAAAGTTAGCAAACATGTAAAATATAAAATAAACTAAAACAAAAGAAATTAAATTAAAAGAAAACAATTTAATGAAAAATTAATTTTGGTTTGATAGTTGTAAGCTACGCCGACGTACCCTCTGGTGCAATGAGGAACTCAAAACCACGCTGCAGTAGAAAATGCTTGTGTGTTGATGGATTTTAGTTAAAAGAGGAAATAAACGTGTGTTGACTAATTTTAATTTTGAAAATGATTTTTTGGATTGATTAAGGATTTAAAAGGGAATCCGCTTTTGCACGAGATTCAAGGCCTCACTAGGTTGCTCAGTGAATCTCTATGACTCAATAATGTATGAAGGAGGAATCCACCTCTCAGTCATGGTTATTGACCATTGCACGGATAAAATAATATTTTTATATATATTATTTTTTTTTAACTATGCCCTTCAGAATGGTTTTTTTTAGTTTTTTGGTTTTTTTTTTTTTTTTGTGTTCTGGGCCTCCAAAGGGCCCATTCCTACAAAAACAAAAAAGAACTTAAAAAAAAAAAAAAAAAAAAAACTAACCTACCCGCATCCCCCACCCACCCGTACACACACACACACACACAGACGCACATACACAAACATACGAGACAGTATACAGAGAGACAATGAGACGGGGAGAGGGAAGAAGGAAACCGTGGTGGCCGGGCTCATGTGAAGGGAGGATCGTGGCGGGTTGATCTAGGGTCGACGGGTTCGTGGATCGAGGGTCTTTGGCAGAGGAGGTTCGCGTCGACCATCGAAGAAGATCGGCGGCGGTGTTGAGCAGCTGGTTCGCGTCGAGGATGGAGTGGGTGCAGTCCGATTCAGCTTCTTGCGGCGGTTGTGGCGGTGGCTGATCCGAGCTCGGCGCGCGATCCGGTGCGTCAGGTGTGATCTTTGTACCGGTGGCCGAAGCGATTGGTCGCACTCGATCTAGTGGATCGTGCAGTGAGCCGTTGAGTGGGGCCGGGCCGTGGTGAGTGGGGTGGTTCTCCGTTGTGTTGGTGGAGGAGGGCTGTCGTGACTCTGGCGTGGGCTGGAAGGTTCGACACTGACGGCAAATTCGTAGACAGCGGGGGTGATGATGCGCATGAAGGCAAAGCACAGGGACGCCACCAGCTGCGAGGGAACTCCGTAATCGGGCGCGGTTTTGAGGTACTTCCACTATTGGTCCCCGGCTGATAGTTCTGCTTTCCTTCCCTTTTATTTTTGATTTTGTCTTGTTTTACTTCTGATTTGGATTTTTGGTTTGGCTGTAAATGTTGGTGATGGTTCAGAATGTGAAAGGGTATATGTGTGTATGGGGGTAAAGAAAATCGAAAGGCGTCAGGGGCGGGATCGGCCTAGGCTTATGAGGGCGATGATTAATTCTGACCACCCTTCCCTCTGCCCCCCCCCCCCCTTTTTGCTATTTTATACCGATCTCCTTTGCTATTGTGATTTGGTGTTTTGCAGAGGACCGGTGGCATTGTCTCCCATGCCTCGACTTTGAATGGAGAGAAGGCACACCATCCCCATACCTCTGCTTTGTACCTCCTGAGTGCTCCATCAACAAGGCCAAGAGCCCATCCCCTGTCAGTCTGATTGCCAGAGAGAGGAGATGGTTGTTGCAGTTGGGAAGAAATCGAAATATTCCCCTCCTCATCTCTTCTTTTGTCATTCCGCTTATTGGTATTTTATTTGATTTTTTTTATTTTGTATTTTTATTTTGTCTCAAGATCGACACTTTGTTGAGCAGTTCCCCCTTTTATATCCGCCATCCTCCACTTTCATGCTGTTGTGTATGCGTGGTAGGGAGTGGGTCAGGCAAGATAGCCACCCATTTATGCTCTTTTTTAAAGAAAATGGACTAAGATAATCGGGCCTCTCTTTTCTGAAGGTGGGCTGACAAAAGGAACTCAATCACGTAATTGGGCTCAAACATCTTGTATTACAAAGTTGGACCAATAATTGAAAATAAAATGAATCCGAAATTAAAAGGGATTTGGGCTGAATATTTGTATATTTCTCATTTGTCCGAACTGCACCCAGGTCTCGAACCAGTAGCACCAAATGGAATCAAACCGCCAGAGCAAAAAAATCAAGACAATTTTTTGATGACTTTTCCTTTTGAAATTTTGATTTAAAACAAACTAACCTAAAAAATACTTTTTCATTTTTCCTTTTCAAATGAAATGAACCAAGAGACTACAAAATGACTATTTATTTTATTTTTTGAGAAGACTTTAAAAGAAACTATGAAGTATGCAAATTTTGAATTTTTGGTTTAAATGACCGGGCAAAATCGGTTGTTCTGATTGCCCCTCTTTACTTGTACCTTACTGAAAAATATAAAGCTTGTGACTTTGATGTTTTGCTATAAGGGATAAGTAAAGATATGAACACAGATTTTGTCCGAATGCATGAGGTATGATGACTGAAAAATATAAAGCTTGTGACTTTGATGTTTTGCTGTAAGGGATAAGTAAAGATATGAACACAGATTTTGTCCGAATGCATGAGGTATGATGGTGATGTGGATGATGATAAGTGTATGATGTGAAGGTATGATGAAAATGATAAATGATGCCTCGATAAATGCACAATGACAATGCGGAGAAAATCCGATAGATATTGCATAAAGACTTAATGCAAATGATGGATGCATGATCACAATAATGCTAGATGATTTCATGGACAGGATGAACGATGTCAGTTTTCTTTGACGAATGATGTGAAATAACTGCCTGGTTTCAATGAATTCCAACGAAACGCTGGTTGTATGATGACAATGTGGGATGATATCTGATGGATGTTGTGTAAAGACTTCATGCATGATTTCAATGAATGCACAAGGGAATACTGAATGCATGATGACTATGTGAGATGCTCTAATTGCATGATGCTAAATGACTAACGCACACACATGATGGTGAATGTATGATCACAACGTATAATGAATGATGATTTCATGTAGAGGATGCGTGATGGAAATGCTTTTAATGAATAATGCCGAATGATTTCATGATGGAAGCATATTGCCTCTGTGAAAAAACTGCATGCAAAAGTCTGAAGGAGACTGAAAGAGAGTGAGGAATTTAAAACTTATGAAAATGAAATGCATATGAAGTATCAGACATGTGGAATCAGAAGTTGGAGAAAACAGTAAATTGGAGAAAGCTGTAAATTGTGAAAGCAGTAAATTGGAGAAAGCAATAAATTGGAGAAACTGTAAATTGTGAAAGCTGTAACTTTGGAGAAAGTAGTAAATTGGTGAAAGCAGTAAATGTGAAAGCTGTAAAATTGGAGAAACTGTAAATTGGAGAAAGCCGTAAATTGTGAAAGCTGTAAAATTGGAGAAAGCTATAAATTGTGAAAGCTGTAAATTGGAGAAAGCAGTAAATTGTGAAAGTAGTAAATTGGAGAAAGCAGTAAATTGGTGAAAGCAGTAAATGTGAAATTAAAAGGATTTGTGAGATGTAAGGAACTGAGGTCTTGACTCGTGAAGGAGTCTGAAAGTTGTGTGCAAATGCGTGACTAGTAACTCTGATGAAATGATGATAGAGAGTTTGTGTGATGATGTTATATATGATGTGAAATGAATGCTTTAGCTGATGATGAATGAATTGGTGAAACATTGATGAGTTAATGATATGATAAATCGCTGTAGAATTACTGTAATGATGACATCGTGGAAATAGCTTTTCAAAACTAAAAAATTGCCCCAGTTTGAGGTGTCTTTGCATCGTCTTTCAAGAAAACTTTTGTCTGTCTCAAAATGTGCTGTCTCTTTAGCTGAGCGGCTTTGTGAGCTTCTTCATTGTAGTTTTAAAGCACATCTTTGGCTGATCGGTGCCTCAATGTCTCTTTTCTGCCGTGTGTTTCACCGTTCTCACTTTTGTTTTGACCGTCAGTCTAAATCTTTGATAAAATGATCCATCTGGTCCACCGACACCCATATTCAGGCTGTCACCTTTGAGTCATAGCTAGTTAGGTTATCTCTTCTCCTTAACAATCAATCTTAAACCCTCCGTCTGACTTATTGTTTATGAGTTCTGTTAGCAAATTAGTCCCCTATTGTATTTCAGTTTTAATATCATGATTATGCATGGTTCAAAAAAAGGAATAAGGAGACAAAGATTTTGATGGGAAAGGAAAAATAACCGAAAACAAATAGGAAGGAAAAGACAATTTTATTGGATTTCAAACTGAGAAGTATTTACAGAATCTCAACGACTGTTAAAAGATAAGGAAAGAAGGAAGATAAAACTAATAATGCTGTTCTCATGCGATCAACCCATTTCTCTGATTCACTGGTTACACCGAACTTGAATTCTATGACAGCAAGTTCAATTCTTAATCATGTGCTCAACAATATGCCGCAATCCACCAACATTCAAATTGCCCCAGTGTCAACATCCTTCCTAGCTTCTTAGCCTTTCCTCATTGCATAAGCCATACGTTTCAAGTTTTCAACCCAGTTCCTATCCCTTTAGTGCTCTAACTTTTGCCTAGGCCGCCCATCAGGGTTTTCAACCTAGCGAGCATTTTTATTTTTAAGCAAAATATTTCTTCACAGCATCCGAATTGATCGGCTTAGCAAGGACTTGGCCTTCCATATCGATCCAGGATCAAAGCTCCTCAGAAAGCATCTTTGACAATGTAGGGGCCTTCATGTGTGGGTGCCCATTTGCCTCTGTTATCTTCCTGATTTGGCAGAATTTTCTTTAGAACTAGATCACCTGGCTGAAATGTTCGAGGGCGAACGTTCTTATTGAATGCTTTAGCCATTCTTTTCTGGTACAACTGGCCATGGCAGACCGCACTTAGTCGTTTCTCTTCAAGCATGTTCAATTGCTCGTATCTCACTTTGACCCATTCAGCCTCCTCCAATTCAGTTTCTACCAAGACTCTCAACGAAGGTATCTCTACTTCTATAGGCGCTCGCTTCCATCCCATACACCAATGAATACGGAGTTGCCCCAGTTGAGGATCTGACAGCAGTGCGATAAGCATGTAATGCATAAGGTAGCATATCACTCCAATCTTTGTATGTGACCACCATCTTCCCCAAGATCTTCTTGATGTTTTTATTTGTCGCTTCCACCGCCCCATTCATCTTTGGTCGATAAGGAGTCGAGTTGTGATGCTTGATCTTGAATTGTTCACAAAGTTTTAGTACCTCTGCATTATTGAAATTAGTCGCATAATCTGTGATGAGTCTTTCTGGTAACCCGTATCTGCAGATGATGTTGTTTTTCAGAAACTTCACCACCACCTTCCGTGTTACATTAGCATAAGAAACAGCCTCAACCCACTTGGTGAAGTAATCGATTGCTACCAGAATGAACCGGTGACCGTTAGAGGCTTTGGGGTTAATTGGCCCAATGACATCCATGCCCCACATTGAGAATGGCCATGGTGATGTAAGAGTGTGCAATGATACAGGAGGAGAATGAATTCGATCTGCATAGATTTGACATTTGTGGCATCTTCTGACAAATTCTGTGCAATCTTTTTCCATTGTGAGCAAGAGTATCCTCGCCGAGAATCCCGGGATAATGTGTGTCCATTAGCATGGGTCCCACAAATACCCTCATGAACTTCTGATATGATGGATTTGGCTTCGCAAAGATCAACACATCTCAGCAAAACTCCATCATGGCTTCTTTTGTACAACATTTCCCCTGACAGAAAGAATGACATGGATAGCCGTCTAAGTGTCTTCCTATCATTCTCGATTCTGTCGCTAATCGGATATTCCCTTTCCTTAACGAACTTCTTAATGTCGTGGAACCATGGTCTACCATCCAGCTCCTCTTCAACATTTGAACAGTACGCTGGTTCTCTCCTAACAGTTACTTGTAGAGGTCGCACTTCCACTTCCAGGTCGAGCTTGGTCATTACGGCTAAGGTGGCTAAGGCATCTGCAAACTGATTCTGTTCGCGAGGTAGGTAATGGAAACTGACATCTTTGAACTCATCTTTTAAGCTCATAAGATGTTCATAGTATGACAACAACCTATGTTCTTTAACTCGCCATTCTCCATTGACCTGAAAAATGATCAAGGCCGAGTCCCCATAGACCTTCAAGTATTGCACTCCAAGGGATATCGCTGCCTTTAAGCCAGTTATGCATGCTTCGTATTCAGCCATGTTGTTGGTACAATCAAAAGCTAATTTAACAGCGACCGGGAACTGTTTTCCTTCAGGAGATGTTATCACTGCTCCAACTCCATTTCCTCGAATGTTGACTGCACCATCAAAGTACATTTTCCACATAATATCTTCACTTTCCCCGTCTTCACTATCTTCTTCCATGATTGCTAAGACACCCTCATCAGGAAGTTCGAGTTCTATTGGTTGATACTCTTCAAGTGGATTCTCGGCCAGGTGATCTGCAATCACACTTCCCTTTATAGACTTTCTGGTCACATACTTGATATCAAATTCTGCTAGGGCCACTTGCCATTTGGACATTCTCATGGAGATATGTGGGCTTTCAAAGATGTACTTCATGGGGTCCACCCGTGATATGAGCAGAGTTGTATAGTGGAGCATGTACTGTCGCAACCTCTTCGCAGTCCATACCAGTGCACAACAAGTCTTTTCAATAGCTAGATACCGAGATTCGCAATCATTGAACTTCTTGCTCAGGTAGTAAATGGCTTGCTCCTTCCGACCAGACTCATCATGTTGTCCTAACACTGCTCCCATAGACCCATGCAACACCGTGAGGTATAGTATCAATGGCCGTCCTGGTGTAGGTGGAACCAGGAGAGGTGGATTTGACAGGTAATTTTTGATCTTGTCAAAGGCCTCCTGACATCTGTTATCCCACTTAACTGTCTTATCTTTTCTCAGCAGTTTGAATATCGGCTCACAGGTGTAGGTCATATTGGAGATAAATCTCGCGATATAGTTCAGACGACCCAAGAAACCTCGAACTTCTTTTTCTGTCTTGGGTGTTGGCATATCTTGGATGGCTTTGATTTTGTGTGGGTCCACTTCGATACCCTTCTTGTTAACAATGAACCCTAACAATTTTCCAGTGGACGCTCCAAAAGTGCATTTTGCTGGATTTAATCGAAGCTTGTAAAGTCTGAGCCTTTCAAACAGTTTCCTAAGCACGACGACATGACTTTCCCCTTCCTGTGACTTTGCAACCATATCATCTACATATACCTCCAACTCCTTGTGAATCATGTCATGGAATAATGTCACCATGGCTCGTTGGTAGGTTGCTCCAAAGATTCTTTAGTCCGAACGGCATCACTCGAGCAGCGTAATACTCCCAATCGAGTAATGAATGATGTTTTCTCCTTGTCCTCTTCCGCCATCGTAATCGATTGTAGCCTGAATAGCCAGCCCATGAAGGAGAATCGATGACTTCTTGCTGTGCTATCAACCAAGACGTCTATATGGGGAAGAGGAAAATTGTCCTTTGGGCTTGCCTTATTCAAATCCCGATAGTCCACACACATTCTAACTTTTCCGTCTTTCTTTGGCACAGGTACTATGTTGGCTATCCATTTCTGTATAGCGGAACTTCTAAAAAGCCTGGCCCAGCTTGCTTCTTGACTTCCTCTTTGATTTTAAGAGACATTTCGGACTCATCCTTCTCAACTTCGCCGCTTAGGTTCCATGCCCTCAATCAGCGGGATTTTATGTGCCACTATCTTTGGGTCTAAACCAGGCATATCTTTGTAAGACCAGGCAAAAATGTCTGTGAATTCTCGGAATAATGCTATCATTTCTTCTCTTTCTGGATTGTCAACTATCTTCACCTCTTTCCTATCCTCGTCGGTCCCCAAATTCACAACTTCAATAATCTCATCATGAGGATTTATCCCCTTTTCCATGGAGTTCATGATTTTGGCAAATTGCTGGCATAATTCAGGATCTTCATCTTGTTCATGTTCATTCAAGCTCGTTGTAACGCAATAATCAATTAATGGGTTTTCACAATCATTTACGCAAGATAGAGATTCTGAAGGAGATGAGTCCCTGGAATTTAGACGAGACCCGAAATAAATAAAAAGGAAGAAATATATAGGAAGGAAAAAATGAAAGGACAAAAATTATGAAAAGGTAAAGAAACCATGCATAATCATTCAATTAAAGTTGAAGTACAAATAAGATAACTAATGCGTCCATTACTCAAGATACAATAAATCATCACAAGGCAATGTAATCCCAATTGTCTAATGGAGCGCAACTGTGGTAGATCAGCTGAGACGTTTCTTTGACTCCTTCGTGAGTGCTAGCGGCTCTCGCTCCTTCTATCATTACCATCGCTGCCGGTGTAGGAAATGTGTCACGATGTGCGGGATCTTCTCGCTTGATAGGCTCAAAAGCGGCTCACCCGTGACTTCATACCCAGGCCAAATTTCCCAGGATTGTCCCGGAGGGAAATTGGATCTTTGATTCCTTGCAACTGTCTTCCTAACCCTTTGCCTTCCTTGAAACCACTCTTCTGCATTATTCTAACGGCCACTGGAAGTGTGTCACCTCTTCGTTCTACCGGTTCAGCTATCTCGAGGTTTTGAAATGAGACCTCGAGCACATCCTCAGCACAGTCAATGTATGGCACTGCCACTGGTTTAGTCACCAGCAATTCTTCCTCCCCTTACAAGAATGAGCTTTCCGCAATCTATGAATTTCACCCTCGATGAAGAGTAGAGGGACTGCCTCGCCTCATGGATCCAAGGTCTTCCCAACAAAGATTGTGTACTCGCTCAATGTCCATCACTTGGAATTTAGTTAAGAACATGGTTGGACCAATTTCCAAATGAAGGTCAATAGTGCCTGTGATTTCCCTCAATGATCCATCAAATGCTTTGACGATTGTCTCGCTTGGTTCAATTGCGGAAGGATCAATTGGTAGTTGCTGCAGAGTGGAGTAGGGGAGCACATTGAAAGCTGATCCTCCATCAATCAAGACTTTGGCGATATTGCAACCCAGACATTTTAAAGTGATGTGGAGCGCCTTTGGGCGTCCCACTGCATAAGGAAAAATTTCATCTTCCTTGAAAATTATTGCATTCGCAGTTTTGATTACACCCACAATCCCTTCGACTCTATCCGGGGTTACATCTTTTGAGACGTATGCTTGATTCAACACTTTCTTAATCGCGCTGCGATGAGCTTCTGAAGATAAGATCAATGAATATAGTGAGATCTTTGCCGGTGTTTTCTTCAACTGATCCACCACATCATACTCACTTTGTTTCATTATTTTTAGAAATTCTTCTTCTTCATCTTTAGGGTCTTTTCCTTTACTTTCCGGGTATTGCTTGAGGGTCTTTTAATAGCTTTCCGGGGGCATAACACCTACCACTCCGAGTGAATCCCCCTGTTCCCGTCACACTCGTTATGGACTCTGACGCAAGGGGTTTCGGGTATTCTTTACTATTGGGCTCTTCAATTGCTTTTGGTTGATCAGGCTTTGCATGGGTTGCAAGATGAGAAGGCAATCTGGACACTTTGAAGACAGGTACTGCCCCTTGTTTAGGGATTATCTCCCCAAATATCGCAGAACAAGGCTCTGTGACAGTGTCATATCTCCACGGAACAGTGTGATTGCTTTCATATGAAAATGGCGTAGGTACCTTGAGAGCAAGTGCCAGTTCGGGTTTATAAACCTTAAAAACAGGAGGAGCTTGGTTGATCATATTGATACTCTGTTTGATGCCCTTCGGTATCTCAAGCAACCCTAATTTGATCATCCTTTCGACAAAGATCTTCAACTCTGGACACTCTTCAACGTGATGCTTCCTTCCGGAACACTCACAAAATAGATCACCTTCGTCTCCCTCCACTATTCTTCTATCTTTCTTTCCCTCAGCTTCCATCTCATAACCACTTTTAAGGCTTCTAAGATCTGTTTCATTGGGAGTTTAACATTCTTTACTCCCTGACTTGCTTGCACCTCACAGATAGAATTCACTTGTCCTCCACCGTGATTGGGGAATGGGTTGTTTCTTATGTTTGGCCTCGGCTCTTCTTCCAGTTTAATGGCGCCGCGGTCGATCAAACGCCACCGCGCTTTTAAACCCATAACAATCTTCGACGGAATGTCCAGGGGAATTTGAATGGTAATCGCATGTCTGGTTTGGATTGTACCACCGAGGATATGGTGGCATGAAAGTCTTCCCAGGACGGGGGGTTAGCAAGTTGTCCCTGCACAAGCATTTGAACAGTTCAGCATTGCTCATATGGAAATCAGGTAGTGGCCGATTTTCTGTGGGGGACCTGCTGTTGGTGGTTAATGGTGGGGTTGTTATAAAGGGGTTGGTTGCCTGGCGAGCCGGAGGCAGTGTTTGGTGGGCCCTAGGTGCTATCGGAGTATAGGGTCGTGGATGGGAAACATGGTTGATTTGGTGTGGTTGAGGCATGTATGGTGCTGGGGTTTGGGTTGGAATAGTTTGAGGGGATGGGTATTGTTGGTAGGGGTAAGAGGGGTGCTGTGTATGCGGGTAAGGCGGGTAGTGGTTTTGGTAACGATTTGGCTGAGAAGTGGATTGACGAGGCGGGGGGTGGATGTAGTTGACGGTACCCTCTTTTCTCTTGAAATTGGAGTTCTTCTTTGATTCACTTGTTTCCCCTCGCAAGTTCCACTTTCCCTTCCTGGATGTTGGTTTCTATCCTTTCTCCTATCTCAACCAGATCGACAAATTCCTTGACATGTGTCCCGAGCATGTTTTTGAAGAATGGGCCTTCCAAAGGTGCGAATGAAGTAAGAACACATCTCCTGCTCCAAAGATTGGTGGAATAACCCTTCCAGCCTATTGCTCTCCATCTCTGAGCATATTCCTTGAAAGATTCATTTGCTTTCTTCCTCATCCCTTTCAGTTGATCTCTGGTAGGAGCGGCATTCAAATTGAATTTGTATTGGTTGGTGAAAGCTTGAGCTAGGTCTTCCCAACATCTAATTTGTGCCCGGTCCATCTGCATATACCATTCCCAAGCAGCGCCTTCCAAGCTCTCGGGGAAAAGTCGATCGAAGTTCTCATCCTTTGACCACATTCCCATTTTCGCAATACATTCGTAAATGCATGAGAGGATTGGTGCTACCATCGAACTTGATGAGCTCGGGCATCTTGAAGTCTTTGGGAATGATCACGTTAGGAGCTAGACACGATCGTTGATGCTCATTGAGCCATACGGGCTAGGCCCACGCAAAGATTCTGAGTCGCTCTTGCATGCTTTCTTGCGCTCTTGTTTGAGCTTCAATCGTTCAGCTTCCTTCTCCACGTTGTTATACGAGGCTGCATTGTTGTCATTGTTACGCGGGGTCCCATTGTTGTCATTCCCATCTGAGTCGTATCCTGGTCCCTCCTCATTCTCCTCGTTTTGTTTGGCGGCTTTCACCGTATCGACAATGAATTTCTTGAATTCTTGACCGAATATGGACTTTATCATGTCTTTAAGCTCATCAATCTCTTGACTTAGGTTCCTTCCTTCATTATTGCCGTCTGCAGCCATACTCTGCTCCTTGTCTTTACCCTTTCAGTCTTCTCCTTCTCAACTCTGGATCGAAGTTCGTACGGCTCTCTAGCCGGCACACTAATGCTAGACAAAACTTTCTTTGAAGGAGCAATGTTTGACAGCCTCTAAACTGATAGAGATTCTTTCCCCTGCAAAATGGAGCATGATTTAGTTTTTCTTTTATAATTTTTTTTTTTTTTTTTTTTTTTTTTTTTTAAATTCACGAAGGATATCATCAAAGACTTGCATTTAATGGAAATATCATCCACACATATCATTACGGGCATCCTACCCTCTAACTTAAGTGTGGTTGATAGCGATCCTGAAGGGAATATTTATTTCCTCATCAGATGCCATTTAATAACACTAGCAATGCAATTTTGGAGCAGAATTTTGCTTCTTGTAAGAAGATCACATCGATTCATGAACACATAGATGGAAGACTTAAACATTTCATTCCTTGAATTAAAACGTAGTTCAATACATCATAAACTACTGAGCCTAGTACATCAAGAGTTTGGTTTTCTGTTTCTTGAATTTCCTAGAATAGCCTTCACATTTCTTCATGAACTTAGTTACCCCTTGTGGTAGGTCGAGAAATGGTGCTTCCTCTATCTCTTTTTTTGCTTCTTCAAAGCATTGTATGACCTCCTCGATCGTGATCATTGACCTCCTTGATGATTCGGGCATGCTTCATCTTCCATTGTTCGGCTTCTTCCACATTATCCAACGCTTTACTTTTCCAAAACTTCCTGTGTTCAGCTTAGTGACATAGAGGTGCTGGTATTGGTTTGCCGACTTCCGTGCACGAGCATAATCATCCTTTGTTTGTGCTATGACTTCCAACAGATTTTGGACTTTGCCTTCCAGTTCCTTCCTTGCTTGCCGTTCCATGTTGATTATCTTACGCAACTCCCTATTCTTCTCTTTTTCATCCATAACCTTTACCCCTAGGTCTCGCAATACTTTCTCCTTCTTGTCGAGCTCGACTTCTAATTTTACTTTGGTCTTGTTTTGGACCTTGATTTCTCTTTCAAAGTTCTTCTTTTCGCTTTAAAAGGCCATGGAGCTCTCCTTCAAGTTCTCGGAGCCTTGCGGTTACAGCGCTTCCTCTTCCTCTTGGGACTTCAAGGGAATCTGCATATTCATCCTTCAACGCCACAATCTCTCTTGCCCTTTTGCGACACTGGTCTTGGAGAATGACTACTTGCACATCGGCTTCTTGTTTCTTTTCTTCTAGGAACCTCATTTGTGTCTTTAATACCTCAACATGAGAAATCATTTGGGACATTGCCTGAGATTGTTCTCCGTCACCGCAAGCTTCCATCAAGGTCTGACCGCCCCACTCTTGCTTTTCTCCATTTTTCATATTCTGGGTTGGGATCGGTAGTTGCTTTCCCAACCTTTGTCTTCCTACCATTTTGATGTCTTCCCAAGCTCTCTTAATTTCCAACTCTTGCTTCTTTGTATCCCGATGCTTTTGGTAGAGGAAATTAAATCCTTGCAATTGTTCTTCTTGAGGTTTAGTTTGTGTCTCAAATAAGTCGCTTTAGTACCAAAGCAGGAGAGTATGATGTGCAACCCCTCGGACCCATTAACGGAACATAAGGGAAAGCCCCACATTTGTAGATAATGTTTTCACCATTGTACCATGGGCAAACCCATTTAAAAGTACTGGGCTCAATGGTAGAAAACTCTTGTATCCATTTATGTGCCGGTTGTTGAATTATTGGTACACGATGAAAGTGCTTCAACGGGTCTGGCAGATGTCCCATATGATTTCCAAAGATGCATATGTGTCATTACCCACACGTATAGCAAGTGCGAGCAACATCGTAACCTCCTCCTTTCTTCCGATGGCATATTTCCATAGAAAGGAAAGTGTCGGCTAGAATTGCAGGAATCGGATTTGCCTTATAAGTGCAGAATCAGAAGAAGACATCCATTGAGGCTTGATCAACAATGTCTGGTGTAAAAGGGAAGAGCATCAACCCATAAATTGTCAGTGCTAAAGTTCGGTTAAACAAGTCCCATCTTTTTTGTTGGGCCAACATTTCAAGGTGAGTCTCAAGGAAACCTTTGCTTAATCCTCGAATCGATCCTCTTTCTTCTATCACCATCTGGTCCACTTGGACCCCAATTATCTTGGCAATTTTTGCCTCTGTTACATGATTCCCTTGATAGAGGTACACACCTGCCTTTTCGCGGATAGGTAATCTTATCATCCTTGTGTATTCTTCTATTGTCGGAATTATGTCAATCTTCGGCAATTCAAAGCATTGTAGAGGAGACTTCCAAAATTGTGCGAGTGCACTAAGCACGGGTTCCTCGACAAAGGATGTACAAGAGGTCAACTAGATGTCCATATGTGTTCTGAAAATCAAGTCTAGTTTCATGCGGCATCAACCGACATAGTTCTCCTATTTTCCGTAGCTCGCTTTGGACTACGGTAACCTTGCTGTTTCTCTTTGCATTGCTAGTGTTATTTTGAGTCATTTCCATTGTCTTGAGTGATGATAAGCCTTGTTCCCTGTAAAAAGAATATAAAATTAAATGACCTCAACAATATTAAATATGCATGAGTAATGGATGATGCCTGCGATGCATGAAATGATCTCTTCATTATTATGCAATATGCATGGAATTCCCATATGAAAGTTATTCATGGTACTTCTATCCTTAAAATGTATGTTATGCATGGTAATTTTTTGTACGTTATGCATGATATGTATGAGTTTTTTTTTTTTTTTTTTTTTTTTAACTAAACGCCCTATGAATGATAGGCTTACAGAAACATTTTTTTTGAAAATAAAAGAAGTGAAGGATTTGTTATGGAAACATTTTTTTTTATATATTTTGAGAATAAAAGAAATGAATGATATGCTTATGGAAATATTTTTATACATATATATATTTTTTGAGAATAAGAAAAGAATGCATGTGTGCATGATGAGACATGCTCAATGAGAAGAGAAAATGGATACTCCTTCGTGTCCTAAAAGGGTTAATTCTAGAGATGGAATTTCTAAGGTCCAAACCTTAATAGGGTAGTCACTAGGTTCAAATTATTAGTGCACAGTTATTGGGACGGGTCTAGACATCTAAAAGCCATGGTCCTCAGATTGCCCCTATCTATAAGATAGAGACCCAGTTCATGAAGAGACCACAAGTAGGGATGAACCCTCTCAAGATGATCAACCATGAGACCAAAGGTGACAAACTGAGTGGTGTCCCGCCAAATGTCAAGTGAGCATGAAGCCCTTCAAAGGACAATATTGGAACTCCTTCCTAATCCTCTGGTCGCACAAGCTCGGGTATAGAGCCCAAAAGTGTGTGAGGTAATGTGAATGTGCATAGTGTGTGAGGAGTATACCAACCTTGTGATCCTAAAACTACCCTTTCCTACAAAAGAAAACCAGACAATGTATATTCCAGAAGCACAATAGATTATTGAGAAACAAAACAAAGTCTTCTACCCTAAGGTTTCAAATATATACAAAAATGGAAGTCTTCTATCCTAATGTTTGAATGAAGAATATTCACAAACAAAATATACCATTATTTACAAAAAGGAAATAAAATATTTACAAAAGTAAAACAAGTGTGTGATTTGGGGAAAAATAAATATAATAAAGCCCTATTATTTGCCTAATTAACTCCAATAGGCTTGACTCTCTAGCAAGTCCCATGGAGTCGTAAGCTGTCACAACATACCCGGAGGGGGCGCCGAGACTCGGATGGCGATCGTTTGTTTTTTTTGAAAAAAGTTTGGGAGTCGCCACCAATTTTAATTTTGGAAAAAATTGGAAAACCTTTAATTTGCAAACTGGTCTTTTAAAATGAGATTTAAGGTCCGGGAGTCTGATTATGATTAGGAAGGGTGGAAACTTAATCCCACTGCACCCCTAATACATCCGTATAAATACGGTTACCCTAGAGTTTATTATACAAATTTATTTATAACTTTAATGTATTTATTTTTTCCCAAAAGTTAGCAAACATGTAAAATATAAAATAAACTAAAACAAAAGAAATTAAATTAAAAGAAAACAATTTAATGAAAAATTAATTTTGGTTTGATAGTTGTAAGCTACGCCGACGCACCCTCTGGTGCAATGAGGAACTCAAAACCACGCTGCTCGTAGAAAATGCTTGTGTGTTGATGGATTTTAGTTAAAAGAGGAAATAAACGTGTGTTGACTAATTTTAATTTTGAAAATGATTTTTTGGATTGATTAAGGATTTAAAAGGGAATCCGCTTTTGCACGAGATTCAAGGCCTCACTAGGTTGCTCAGTGAATCTCTATGACTCAATAATGTATGAAGGAGGAATCCACCTCTCAGTCATGGTTATTGACCATTGCACGGATAAAATAATATTTTTATATATATTATTTTTTTTAACTATGCCCTTCAGAATGGTATTTAGTTTTGTTTTTTTTTTGTGTTCTGGGCCTCCAAAGGGCCCATTCCTACAAAAACAAAAAAGAACTTAAAAAAAAAAAAAAAAAAAAAAAAAAAAAACTAACCTACCCGCATCCCCCACCCACCCGTACACACACACACAGACGCACATACACAAACATACACGGAGACAGGCGCACAGAGAGACAACAGAGACGCGGGGAGAGGGAAGAAGGAAACCGTGGCAGCGGCTGGGCTCGCGCGAAGGGAGGATCGGCGGCGGGTTGATCTAGGGGTCGCACGGGTTCGTGGATCGAGGGTGCCGGGCAGAGGAGGTTCGCCTACCATCAAGAAGATCGGCTACGGCGGCCGCTTGAGCACCGGTTCGCGTCGAGGATGGAGTGGGTGCGGTCCGATTTCGCGGGCTTGCTGGCAGCGGTTCGCGGTGGCGCTGATCTGAGCTCTCGGTGCGCGATCTGGTCTGTGGGTCGGTGATGTCAGTACTCAAGGTCGGCCGAAGCGATTGGTCGCACTCGATCTAGTGGATCGTGGCAGTGGAGCCGCTGCAGTGGGGCCGGGCTGGCTGAGTGGGGTGGTTCTCCGTTGTGTTGGCTGGAGGGAGCTGCTGTCGGCGGCTCTGGCGTGGCTGGAAGGTTCGACACTCAGACGGCAAATTCGTAGACAGCAGCAGGGGGTGATGATGCGCTTGATGAAAGCGGCGGCTTCGGGGGCGCCACCGATTCGCGAGGGAACTCCGAATCGGGCGCGGTTTTGAGGTACTTCCACTATTGGTCCCCGGCTGATAGTTCTGCTTTCCTTCCCTTTTATTTTTGATTTTGTCTTGTTTTACTTCTGATTTGGATTTTTGGTTTGGCTGTAAATGTTGGTGATGGTTCCGAATGTGAAAGGGTATATGTGTGTATGGGGGTAAAGAAAAACTGAGCGTCTGTGGCGGGGATCGTGACTAGGCTTATGAGGGCGATGATTAATTGACCAACCTTCCTCTCGCCCCCTTTTGCTATTTTATACCGATCTCCTTTGCTATTGAGTTTAGTGTTTTGCAGGAGGATCGGTGGCATTGTCTCCCATGCCTCAGCTTTGAATGGAGAGAAGGCACACCATCCCCCATACCTCTGCAGCTGTACCTCCGCTGAGTGCTCCATCAACAAGGCCAAGAGCCCATCCCCTGTCAGTCTGATTGCCAGAGAGAGGAGATGGTTGTTGCAGTTGGGAAGAAATCAAAATATTCCCCTCCTCATCTCTTCTTTTGTCATTCCGCTTATTGGTATTTTATTTGATTTTTTTATTTTGTATTTTTATTTTGTCTCAGTACTGACACTGTTGAGCCAGTTCCCCCCTTTTTTATATCTGCCATCCTCCACTTTCATCTTTGTTGTGTATGCGTGGTAGGGAGTGGGTCAGGCAAGATAGCCACCCATTTATGCTCTTTTTTAAAGAAAATGGACTAAGATAATCGGGGCCTCTCTTTTCCTGAAGGTGGGCTGACAAAAGGAACTCAATCACGTAATTGGGCTCAAACATCTTGTATTACAAAGTTGGACCAATAATTGAAAATAAAATGAATCCGAAATTAAAAGGGATTTGGGCTGAATATTTGTATATTTCTCATTTGTCCGAACTGCACCCAGGTCTCGAACCAATAGCACCAAATGGAATCAAACCGCCAGAGCAAAAAAATCAAGACAATTTTTTGATGACTTTTCCTTTTGAAATTTTGATTTAAAACAAACTAACCTAAAAAATACTTTTTCATTTTTCCTTTTCAAATGAAATGAACCAAGAGACTACAAAATGACTATTTATTTTATTTTTTGAGAAGACTTTAAAAGAAACTATGAAGTATGCAAATTTTGAATTTTTGGTTTAAATGACCGGGCAAAATCGGTTGTTTACAATAATTAATAGAACATAACAATATAATATCTAGTTATGCATAATAAATATGACATGACAAATTCTTTGATCTCTATGGGTTATTTAAGGACCCGAATTGAACACCTAACTAGATTCCATCTCTACTTTCTCTAGGATGAGATTGTCTCTAAGGACAACTTGGTACCAAAGTTAATGATCGACATAACCGTTAAGTCAATGTCATTTCTCTATGGCTATCGTCTAGTCTTTAAATCACAAAACCATGTATTTTCTTTAAATCTTTATACCGAGCTCTACTCTGAGTTTCAGAGCTCTATCATATAACTATACTACTCTTAGAATTATTATAGTTGTCATAAAATCTCTAAATAATCATATTTATAATCAAACCCTTCATAAAAATCAGCAACAAATGGTCCCCATGAGTTTTCTTAAAATGTATTTCATGCTCTTTAATGACCAGAATTTCATAACTTAATAAAATCAACAATCCTCTATAATCTCTGCGAAATAGCTTTTAAAATCATGCGTTTATGCCACAATCTAAAGAAAATATCTCTAATAATTAACACAGAGATCACATGATTAAACCCACTTACCTGGAAAGGAGGAACAAATGATACTAACACCAACTAGGCTCTGTGGAGTGGAGATGACACCAATGTTAGCCATAACAATCGTAAAACTCATGAATGATCTATGGGTATCTCTAGATAACTCTAAATTAACTCTAACAATTTTAGGGGAGCACCTTCACTTGATAATAATGAGAGAATATAGGCAACTCATACAATAGAACATGAAATAGAGAAGAAGAATGTGACAAAACCAACAAAATCTTTTACCTTTGAGTCTTGGAAGGAGAAGGATTTGAGTGAGATTGAGAGAAAAAGTGTCACGACCCGATTTGGAAATGTGAATAGTACATGAGAAATCCCATCTTCATATAAGTTTCGTGAGCTCTGAGTTTCTCTGTATACATATAATAATAATAATAAATTCATTTTCAGAGAAATATAAGACATCTCTGATATAAATCTCTAGATCTTTGAAATCGAATTTCAATTAAATAATTTCATAATCCAACTCTAAATCTGTCTCTTTACTACAAAATATAATGAGTTGCTCTATACAAATATAACCATGAAAAAGTACAATCATGAAATACAATATAATCATGGTATACAAGATTTGCAATATCTCCATGGTCTGGGACCTTGTTTGCAATGTATATTGGAGCACTTTATCTCTAAACAAAATGAAAAAAACATTTTACTCTGAAGTTGTCACGACCTACCTATGGAGTGTGACCGGCACGTGAGGGATTGGGTCCACACGGAAGCCTTTGGTAGCGTGAATGACTAATATACATAAATAAATTAAAATATATTCAAAATATCTCAAATTCAAATATAACTCCATAATCTGAAAACGTTGTCAAAGTATAAATTTTGAATGTAAAATTGCATAAAATCCATAATCTAGGCCGAAGCCAAACATATATAAATAAATGACTGAAGTTCTGAAAGTAGTCAAAATAATATAATGCATGTCCAGGATCCTCCTGCCTATACAATTATTAGAGCACTATTAAACTAACATAACTAACAGTAAGCTCCACTCCAAAGCGAAGCTTACCAAGGAAGTTGTAGCACTACTAGAGAGGATCCTGTGGTGCAACTGAACCTGTAGTTGTATCTGTAAGGGGAAGAAAAGAGATGAATGAGTTTATCAAAACTCAGTGAGTGAGCCTCCACTCACAACCCACATGGGACAACAATAAAGGTACATAACATATACATACAATTGATGTAAAAACATTTATATATAATTACATATAGTTGTGCTAAAAATAATAATTTTATTGAATCTATGGCAATAACTAGTAAAGAAATAGGAACTATTATGTACTTAAATATCTTAGCTGAATGTCTAAATCTAAGCCAATGACTAATCTAATGAGCACCTAACTAGTTTCCATAAATGGACTCCTCACTAGATTCTTTACTGTGGGTGAGCTAATCCTTTAGTGGATCACATGGTACCAAGGTTAATGATCAATTCTACAACCGTTAACTTGCTGATATATTTCTCACTATTTATTGGCTAAAAATAATAGCAATAATTTCGCTATTCTTACTATTCATGCAAAACCGGGGTTCATAATATTTTTCTGACTGATAAATAAATCTAAATCATACGTACAGCAAGTATGGTGTCATGAGTTTTCTAAAATAATTAATTTTCATGATAATTGTAAAAGTAATAATATTTCTAAAACTGGCATAATTTATAACAGCATGTTCTCTTGACATAAATCATTCTAAAATTTCAAAAATAATTTATATAATTTAGAAAAATATTAATAATGACCAAAAGTATGGTCATGAGCTTAAACTCACTCACCGTTGGCTGCCGGGAGTGTGCTTCCACTAACAACTGACTTTGGGGAGCTGGAATAACACTGGTAACTGCCAAATAATATAATAAAAATATAAATAATTTGGCTTTATCACCCAAACTAAATTTAGGATAGTATGGAGGAAAAATATTCTCAGAAAATCATGCCTAACAGTATCCAAATACACAAATTAGATAAAAAAAGGGAGGAATTGGCTAAATTCTATGAAGATCGCTTACCGAAAAAAATTAATCAGAGAAAATTTAGAGAACCACGTTTTTCTCTTTAGGGAAAATTCCTCCGGCGAATAGGGTTTTTAGAAAAATATTTAAAAGTATTATGATGTGCTAAGAATATACTATAAGTATAAAAGAAAAACCAAAACTACGAAGCATAAATGAAACTAAGTGTTCCGTGTCTTGCTACTTACATATATATATATATGTAAATAATAATAATAATAATAATAATATATGCAATCCTGTGTGCCCCATGCAACATGGGTTGCCCTGCTATCTATATAATCATAATATATATAAATAATAATATTAATATATGCAATCCTGTGTGCCTTATGCAACGCGGGTTGCATTACTATATATATATATATATATATATATAAAATAATAGTATTAATATATATATAAATAATAATAATAATAATAATAATAAGTAATATTAATGATAGTTCAGGTACCAATAAATTTCATATTTAGGATATTCCAGAAGTGAAACTCACAAATTGGAAATCTATGCTGCTAGGGAGGAGGTGGTTAAGAGGAACCCACATCAGCTAATGTATCTGTAATAGAAAAAAGGGAAATGGGTAAGTTTCATCTAAAACTTATTGAGTAAGACCTCACCCATAATCTTTTCATTGGACAACAACAAGATGTATATGTATCTGTGTGTGTGTGTGTGTGTATAAAATCATAAAACTTAACAATGCAAATTTCTCTGAAACCATTTCCATATGTATAAATAATAGTTTTTAATCAAAAGTTCTCTAAAAAACATCAATAGTTTCTGGAAATCTAAATAACAGTTCTCTAGTAGAGAAACAAGAATCTCTCGTTATGCACATACATGGCACATAACAATAATCCTTGGTTAAGTATGACAACCATGTCAAAATAATAAATTTCTAATCTCCGAGATCTCTCAAGGATTCAAATTGGACATCTAACTAGGTTTCGTGTTTTTGCTCTAGGAGATTGTCCTCTAAGGAAACCTTGGTACCAAGGTTAACGATCGGAATTTAGCCATTAACTTGCTGCCTGTTTCTCCATAACTATTGTCTAGTCTCTAAATCTCTAAATCATAAAATACTTATTTTCTATAAATCTCTGTGCTTAACTCTTCTCTGGATTTAAAATAATAATTTGAGGTGTATTGTGATGCCTCGAGAAGAGGACTAGGATGTGTTTTGATGCAAAATAGGAATGTAGTAGCCTATGCCTCTAGACAGCTCAAACCCCATGAAGTTAATTACCTAACCCATGACTTAGAGCTAGCGGCTATTGTCTTTGCCTTAAAAATCTAGAGACATCATCTTTATGGTGTAAGGTTTGAAGTCTTTTCTGACCACAAAAGTCTGAAATACCTCTTCAACCAAAAGGAACTCAATATGAGACAAAGGCGTTGGATGGAGTTTCTCAAGGACTATGACTTTGGGTTGAACTACCACCCAGGAAAGGCAAATGTGGTAGCAGACGCTTTGAGTCGTAAGTCCTTGCATGCCTCTTGGCTCATGGTGAAAGAAAATGAGCTGATAGAAGATTTTAGGAACCTCAACTTAGGATATAGGGGGACTTCAGAACAAATTCGGTTAAGCCAACTAAGTGTAACCAGTAGCTTTAAGGATCAAATAATTCAAGCCCAAAGGGAAGATGAGGATTTCCTTAGAATCTTAACCCTTGTTGAAGCAGGAAAGTTGAAAGAGTTTGTCCAGGATAAGGAAGGAGTGTCGAGATACCAAAGGAGAATCTGTGTACCTGCAAAAGAAGGATTGAGAGCTAGCATTTTGGAAGAAGCCCACAAGAGTCAATTTAGTGTACACCCTGGTATGACCAAGATGTACCATGACCTAAAAAAGATGTTCTGGTGGTCAAAGATGAAAGCAGATATAGCAAATATAGTGCAAAAATGTTTGGTATGCCAAAAAGTGAAGATAGAGCATCAAAAACCCTCTGGAGTGCTGCAACTTCTCAAAATCCCCGAATGGAAGTGGGAAGGAATATCCATGGATTTCGTGATGGGATTGCCAAGCATGCCTACCGGACATGACTCCATATGGGTAATTGTGGATAGATTGACCAAATCTGCTCACTTTTTACCCATTCGAGCAAATTACCCTTTGGAAAAGTTAGCTCAACTATACATCCAAGAGATAATAAGGCTCCATGGAGTACCCAAAACCATTGTCTCAGATAGAGATCCAAGGTTCACCTCAAGATTTTTGGGAGCTTTGCAAAAGGCGTTTGGTTCAAGGTTGTGTCTAAGCACTGCCTATCACCCTCAAACTGATGGACAATCAGAAAGAACAATTCAAACCCTTGAGGATATGCTAAGAGCATGTGTCTTAGACCAGCCAAAAAGTTGGGACAAACAGCTTCCATTGATTGAGTTTGCATATAATAATAGTTACCATATTAGCATTGGGATGGCACCCTATGAGGCTTTGTATGGTAGAAAGTGTCAATCACCACTTTGTTGGTGTGACCCGAGAGAGCAAAGTATTTTGGGCCCTGATTTGGTAGAAGAGACAACCAAACAAATAAGGAGAATTAGGGAAAGAATCCTCACTGCTCAGAGTAGGCGTAAGAGCTATCTCGACAAGAGAAGGAAACCTCTCGAATTTCAAGAAGGAGAACACATATTCTTGCGAATTACTCCTACCACAGGTATAGGTCGTGCAATGAAAGTCAAAAAGCTAAGTCCTAGATTCTTAGGACCCTTCTAAATCCTCAAAAAGGTAGGTCCCTCCGCCTACCAAATTGCATTACCTCCAAATTTGTCTAACCTACACAATGTTTTTCATGTGTCCCAATTGAGAAAGTATCAGTCAGACCTCAGTCATGTGTTTGAGCCAGAAACTATACAATTAAAAGATGACTTAACTTTTGAATTACCATCGATGAGGATCGTGGATCATGGCATCAAGCAGCTGAGAAACAAATCTGTATCTCTGGTCCGAGTAGCTTGGGGACAAGATGGAATAGAAGAGCACATATGGGAGCTCGAGGAAGATATGCGAAAAGAATTTCCGAATCTATTCACAGGTATCAAATTTTGAGGGCAAAATTTTTAATAAGAAGGGGAGAAATGTAACATTCCCAAATTTATAACTAAGATAAATATTAATTAGCGATAGCAAAAACCAAGAGAATCTGGACAAATGTTATGAAACACAACAAATAGACTACTTAAGTACGTCTAGAGAAAAATGCAAAGAATTACGAAAATGCCATCACTTAGTGGAAATTATGAAAATGCCCTTGCTATGTAAAGGAAATTACCAAACTACCCTTGCCTTATTAAATGACAAAGATACCCTTACTCTATGAATGGAATTACAAGAATACTACTATCATTGTCTAATTACAAAAATATCCTTGTCTTAGTTAAAGAAATTACTACAATGCCATTTGCACAAATCCCTAGACTTGTCTTTAGATAAGAATGAATCTAAGCCATTGGATTAAGATGATAATACAATAATTTAACCACATATATCATACACATTTCTGAATCACATACATGCACTAAAGGTTAGAAAATCTCCACTAACATCTTTGCACAAAACATGGAGCATTTTCATCCAACATGTTTGCATAAAACATGGAAACATATTTGCACAAAACATGGAGCATTTTCATTTGCACAAAACATGGAGCATTTTCATCCAACATGTTTGCATAAAACATGGAAACATGTTTGCACAAAACAAGGAGCATTTTCATCCCAAAATTCAGCCAACATGTTTCCATAAATCATGCTCTAAGTGCTTTCCTTCTTCTATTTTTTCTCTAATCTTTCCACTATAAATACTCCTCAAACTCTCTTCAATTCAGAAACTCCCTAAGTGTTCTTTCTTTCTTATTCTATCATTCTTCTTATGTTCTTCAAAGACTTCTCTTGATTCTCTAAACTTCATCCAAACACTTAAATCCTAAGTTCAAACTTTCACTAGCCCTCACAAGAGTTACAATCTTTAACTCTAGTGAGAAATATTTTCTTAAGCACTCAAGTTCTAGAGTCAAGATTCAAGGAGGGTCATCCACTCCAAAGACTCTTGTTCAAAACTTAAGGAAGAAGAGAAGGACCCTTTTTAGACCCTACACAAGAGGTAGGAGTTTCTTCTTTATTTGTTCAAGTATTGTTGGCTTCTAACTTTGCTCATGGATAGAATGCCTCAAACTTGAGTTATTGTCAAAAGTTTTGAGTAATTATATTTTTAGAAAACACAACATGTTCTATTATGCTATGAGTACTTTTATGATGTTATCAAACTCAAATATAACTTAAAAGATTGTATGTGAAACTTGAGTTAATAAAGATAACTTAAGACATGAACATGGCAGGTGTTGGAATTTATAGTTATTTCTGGCAGTAGTTACTTCGAAAATTAGTGTTCATAAAATATGAAGGATCTCGAAATGAAAATATTTTTATTATAAACTAGTCTCATTGTAGAACACTCTCCAAAAAGAATCACCTAAAACAGAGTTTCCTAACCCAAGATATAAATTTTTTAAAGTAGAGCATAAGACTGAAACTCTTAATCTGACCTTGTAGTAGTAAAAAAGGTGTAACTCACTCTAGAAAAATGCAAATGGACTAATTTCAACTTTGTGGAAAAACTAACACATCTACAAACACACTTATGTATGCTATGCATAAATTTGTACACCACGAAAATACAGAATGAGAGATATAATTTCGGGATAGTGTGCTGAGAAAGTCTTGAAGGTAGCGTGATACTGTGAGAGTGCAATTTGGAAAGTTCTGGCTAAGGAAAGACTTGGTATTTAAGAGTGTCCATTGTGACCCACCTCTCTTTCCTGGGAATCCTGCTATGCACAATTTACAGTTGATTTACACTAATCTAAGATGATAGTGCTACAAATTTTATTCTAAAAGATGTCAAAACTCTAAATAAAAGATTCAAGTCTTGTAAAGAGATAATTTTAAGGATTTAAGTAGAATAATAATCTTCAGGAGATATATATAAAAGTCATAATAAAAATATATAAAGAACCTCTAAAAATATCTTAAAGGGTATTAATGTATTAATGGAAATACTAAGAGTACAAAGAAGACTAAGAGAAAAAGATAATACCAAGATATTCATAACCTATTAGGAACACTAGAGACCTAACTTGATAACTTAGGTTGCTTAATATGAATTATCTATGAGAATGTTTACTATGAGATTTACATGATATTGTCTATGTTACATGAAGTGATATACAGAAATGTGAATGTATTGATGAGATATGAAATGATAATGATAAAATGATTGACTGTGCCATGATTTATTAATATGCATACATTCATGTTTCAAATGAAATAATAAATAGACCAACTCACTGCTTAATCCTCTTTGAGGATTAAGGTATTGATGATTTCACTCAGTGAGAATAAAAGTAAAACCTGAAAAAGTAGCAATGATAGTCTGGAAAAGTGGACTTGAGCTAAACTCACGGCTTAACCCCCTAAACCGTTGAGATCATGGCAACGGAAAGAAAACTAAAAGGTTGTGGCGACGGCCACGGTATGAGCTCATTACCCTTTTAGGGTGGTCTAAGGCATTGATGCATTCATCTAGTGAGTAATTAAGAAATATGTTGATGAAATAAATGAAAGATGATGATCACTAAACAAGTGAATGTTGATGATGAGTAATCATGAAATGCATGCAGCTCCTAAATGATTATTGCTTATTAGTGGTTTTTCATGATATGCTTATATGTATGTTTGATGAAATACTGAATGGATATTTCTGCTAATGTTCAAGATTAGTTTAAAAGTAACTGCACTTCGGCTAATCACGTTTGTGAAAGTTTGATAATTGAATCCTTACCTGTTCACCTTTTTATAATAAACCCGAAGTGACTGGGACGACAACGATGACACTTTTAGTATAAGTAGGAACTCCTACTGAGAAATCATGTATTTCTCACTCCTATGTTTATTTTCCGTTGTCGTTACCAGAGACAGACGTGTTCACCTAAAGCAACAAAGTCAGAAATGAGGAAGGAGGTAGCGTGAAGATTTCAAACCTTTCAAGTAGGAGCATTCCGAGCTTTAGTTACATTATAGTTTGTGAGAAACAATTAGTAATAGTAGAACTTATATTGTTATTTGTAATAACTTATCAGTATGATATATGCCCTGTTGTGACTTATGTATTAAGTGATTATATTCCAGTTTATGTGATAATAATTCTACACTTAGTCTCTTATTTCGCTTATTTAATTAAGTGCGTAATGTAACTTGATTATTATCTATAAAAGCGCTATGTATTTCACTTCTCGTTACAGGCTTAAGTTTTCAAAAAATTAATTTATTTAAAGAAAAAAAACTTCCACTATTTTTCTAAGTTAATTTCAAAAGAAAATAAATTCAAGGCATAAGTGACAACTAATAGAATCCAAATGTGAACTTAAGCACAGTGGGGTTCTATTAGGGTGTTACAGGGACAGTCATGCATAAGTTTGCAGATTTTAACTGCCACGCAATTTCCATTGTACTAGGGTTTTCGGAGGTACTCTGAGGCTGCTAAGCCAACCTAGAGACACGTATACCTAAGGTGTTACAAAAAGAGTGGAAAGGGGTCGGGAAACAAAGGTTTTGGATTTGGAGAGAGGGAGCTTGAAATGGGGGCTTAAAAGGGGTAGGGGGCTCACTAAATCAAACAGTGTCGTTTTGCACTGTTCACGCACTGAGAGGCACAAGTGTCATAAGCTAAAGAACATGGGACTCCTATAGTGGTTGGCAGAGTGTGCAAACTTTGCCAGCCCAATCTCGTGACCACTATAGCGGTGACAACAACACTTGACTCTGCATTTTTGAATCTCTCATGTATTTGGGGCCTTCCTGGCAATATGGATAGGTCTCGAGAAACTCTAAGGGCATACTGGACTTTGTCTAGGGACACATGTACTCGAAGTATTACAAGAACATTAGTCCATTAAATCAAATTCTTAGATTAATAACAAATATATTTATCTTAAAATAAGGATTTAATTGAAATATACTAACAATGTTAAAAATTTTTACACATTCATCCAATCATGTAATGCCACATAAGCCAATATGGTTATTTTTCAGCCCTATTACTTGAAAAATCATATAAAAGAAGAGATAGATCTGATCAGATGACAGTATAAAAAAGTTTTATACTGTCAGTGCATCAAAATTAAACTCCTAAAATAATTTGTAATATTGTATATAAGGAGTTTAATTTGTATGCAACAACAATGTAAAAAGGATTTACATTGTCATCCAATCATATATTATGTAATAGTAAAAATGGTTAAATCTCATACTAATTACTTAAAAAGTCATGTAAATTGATTGATTTGATTTAACAACAATGTAAAAAAGTTCTACACTGTCAGTGCATACAAATTAAAATACTAAATAAACTTAAAATAAGAATTTTACACAGTTATTCAATTACATTATTTTATTTGCATGGTTTTTCAAATAATAGATATAAAGGTCAATATAACCAATGTGATAGTACATGATTAAATAATTATGAAAAGAGTTTAATTTTAATTCACTATCATTCAATTAAATTTATCCTTTTAAATTACTTTCAAGTAGTGAGGTTGAAAGCAACCATGTTTGTTGATGTATCATCGTATGATTAGATAAATGTAGAAGTTTTTTTTTTATATTTTTAGTGCATTCCAATTAAATTGTATATAAAATACACTTTTATTTATTTTTTAGTGTAATTTCTATGCACTAACAGTGTAAAATAGTTTTACACAGACTTTTAATCATGTATTACCATATTAATAATTGTAGTTAAGTTTCATATTTACTACTTAAAAAATTATGCAAATGGGATGATTTGATTGGATGATAATATAAAAATACTTTATATTATCAATGTATAGAAATTAATTTTTTTTAATGGAGTCTTTTTATGTGGTAGTGTATACAAATTAAATATTAAAAATATGATATTTTTTTGTTATTCTATAAAATTTATTGGTATTAATACCTTTTAGATAACTTGTAATTAAAAATTAATCATAAATCTTACTAATAAAATTTATTAATATTTTAAATATTTATAATTAAATCATAATTTTTAAATTCAAAAGAGTATTGGTATCCTATACTATATCAAAAACTTTAAATATGTAATGGTATTTTTAACAAAAATAGCAATAGCTTCATCCATGGTTGCGGGCCGACTCTTCCTTTTTCTCGAAAGCGCGCATCCGGGTCTAACCCGTGGTTCGATTTCAAGTTTACAACCCTTGAATAAGAGTGTTCTTCTTTACCACGGAAAAAAAAAAAAAAAGGTCTTCTCAAATTCTCAGCAAGAGATTTAAAAAAAAAAAAAAAAAAAAAAAGAGAGAGAGGGGTATCGACGATAATGTTCTTCCCAAATTTTCTCATGCTCTTTCCACATTAAGAGGGACCTCATAATTCTCTCTGATACCACCGCCAAAATCCCTCTCTTCTCTGCAACCACTCCAACGATTCCTCTCAGGTTACTTAATACTTTTTTTTTTTTTCCAAAACTTCTGATACTTGCTTCGTTGATACGTGTTTTTCCCTAACATATAGAGCTCAGTGATTTTCTGCTGTTAGTGAATTACGCAATGTTAGTGCAGAACTCGTGGCGAGTTTGCATTCGCCATTGCTTTTTTTTCTTTTCTTTTTTTGGTTCGGAATTACAATTTTACGCTAAAACTGGAAACCCTCCAAATCGGCGTGTTATATTTGTTTTTCGATTTTTCTGGCATTCTGCGTAATCTTCCTGTGAAGTCTTGAACTCTGTTCAGAATGTATATTTTGTTGTAATTTATTTCATAGGACTGTAGAATTTCCCAGGAATTAGGTGATTATTGTACTTGCATTGGCAAATTCGAGTTGTTGCTAGTGTTAGCTAGTTTTGTTTACAATCTGCTAGGGCTAGGTACCTATATCTGTGAAAAGGTTGGAATGATCAATCTTATGGATAATTGCTCATTTATGTTATTATGTTAGTTCTTTAGATAATTGTGAAAGCATAGATGAAAGCTTAATTTTGTTTCTTAATTTTGCGGGTGAATAATGGCTCTGTCAGTGTATCTCATCGCATTGTGTTTTACCTCTAGGTTACTAGTGTTGCTTGAACTATAGGTTACTATTATTGCTTTTGTTGTTTGTCACAACACCTAATTGAATAGTGATAAACGGATGGGTTTCAGCTAATCTTACCGTTTCTATTGCCGCTCAGTCTGTCATTCTGCATTCCCAATCTTGATGAAGTATTATTCTGTTGGTTTCACAAATCACAGTGTTCAGCTAAACAGATGGCAAATGCTACACGTTCTAGCGACAGGGTTAAGGATGATGAAAATAGTAATGGGAGGTTGAGGCGAAATGGTGAGAAAGGAGAAACCAACTCACATTCCAGCATATCAGATACAGCTGGTGTCAGAAGGTCTACAAGAGAGACATTGTCAAAGAACATGACTCCAAGCCCTACAAGTACTAGGAAGTCTAAACGACTTGACAAAAGAATGGCACCAACTTCTGCAGTTGGAAGGAAATCTGAAAGGATTGAGAAACAAAACACGCCTAGTCCTTTGAGGAGATCCGGAAGAACTCAGAATCATTCTTCTCTGAGTCCTTCAGATTCTAAAAGCTCAGGGTCATTGAGTTCAACGCAGGAGCCAGAAAAAGAAAAGAGTGCGAAGCAGTTGACATTTGGAGATGTGGACAAAAATGAAGAGAGTGGCTTGGGGACTTCACAGACTGGAAAAAAGAGAATGGATGCCCGTCAATACCGGTCCATGTTTCAAAAACCAAATAATTGTTATGTAGCAGGTTGTTTTCTGTCATTCTTATTTGTACCACTTTGTTTACTAAGCCATGGTATTGTTACTTATCCAAATATAGTAAAAGCAGTGCTAATTTGGTGGTTAAAGTTACATGCACTATCACTTTATAAAACAGTACTGGAAGATGCTTGCAATATTGGACGGACTTTACTTCAATTCTCTTGTTGGCTTCTTTTCTGTGTATTTATCAAAATTTAAGATAACTGAAAGTTTTTCTGAGTGAGGCATGCTAACTGTTATTTGTTAATTATTTCTAGTATCCATTATTTTTAATTGCTTGACTTTCAGATCGCCTTGTGCCAAATAAGGTTGATAAGTTAACTCAGAAAGGTTGCAACAATGGTGAAGGCAAGATAGATGAGTGCTCTAAAGGGAGTCATTTCGATTGTAAAGAAGTCTCTGAAAATGATATGCTTCCATCTGAAGATGACAAGGTGAATGACATGAGAACTGACTTTAGGTTGAATGGGACTATGAGAAGTTCAGCAGAAAATAATCTGACAACACGTTTGTCGGTACCAGCTAATGGCACAACTTCTGAGACTAGTGTGGTGCCTCAAAGGGTTCAACCTGATAGCTGTGGAGATGATAAATTCCGAATGCTGGTGTCAAGGAATTCCTTATCGGATGAAGATTTAGTTAGGGGGCATGATAGTGGTGAAAACTTGATTCCTTCTAAGAGAAACGAAACCATGGTGGACATGGTTTCAGATGTTTCTGCCACATTGGCTAATGATGACGACGACAACAACTTAATCCTGTCAAGGCCATGTGGCTACAGTGTGGAGACTGGCAGGTCATGTTCCAAACGGAGAAGGTACTTGTTATTTGTTGGCAAGTGATAGTAAATAATGCAATATATCTCATCATTTCTGAATTGGAATGAAATAGGATTTTTTTTTTCAACTCTTTATTCAGGTCTTTTGGTGTGTTCTGTTTTGTTTACTGTGTTTAAGAGATAAGTGCCCAATGCAGGAGGTTTCCACCTAGTGGGGTCTGGGGAGGGTAGTTGTATGCAGACTTACCCCGTTTTGTTGTGCTTGCCACTTTACCAAAATATCTTTTCTAGTTTATTTTCAAATCCATGATCAAATAAAAAATTTGCATTTAAAATTGTTCATATACAAGCTGCTTGATATGTCATATTTAGCATTTCTTGCCCTTTTATAATCGTATTGTAGTCAAACTCATTTATTTTGGATGGTGTTAGGTATTCTTGCTGGTTACTATGAAATTTGTTTCTCCTTTGCCATAAGTCATCTGTAATTCTGCCCTGTTCCTACTGCTTCTGTTCTTTAAACTCTTACTAACACTATATCTGATTGTAGACTGTAGAGACATTTAGAAATGTGTTGATTGGATCTTCCTTTTAGGAATTATAGCATCTGAACATAGTACGTAGTGACCAGTTCATGACGATTTAATGGTTTCAGGCCTCAGCAATTGATTCTTTGCTTTGTAGGTTGGATTGTGATCCTATGGTGGTATCTTGTTGTAAGGAGTCATGCAACCCTTCTGCAACTGAGGTTGGTTGGATTTCTTTTTTTTCCTCATCATTCTATTTCCAATTTGCTTAAATCTTGTTACCAAGGCCTAGTTCAAACATTAAAATCTAATGGTGAAACCACACGTATGTGATAGAGTGCTAACTGCTGTTTGGCACCTTGACAAATGAACCCATTTTTGTAAAGTACAAGTGGTAAGATATTTTGAAACATGAACGTGCAATCATGGGTATTCATAATGTCATATATTTGTTCGGAATAATGTGTGGTTGTCGAGTTTGGCCATTTGATTAATGTGTGACATTAGAAACATTAGTATTAAGTACCTATTTTTGAAGCTAGGCATGCATTTATTCCCTAATGATTGTACAGAATAGCTAGGTTTCTAGAACAAGCCCCTAATAAGCATTGAACCTAAGCAAGTTCGTTGCACATTCTGTTTCACTCCTGCTTCTCTTTTATTTTCCACTAGTGAGATATGATATCAATGCAGTACAAACTTCTGTGGACTTTTTTCTTTCCATTCCACAAGTTCCTTTAAAATTAATTCAGAACTCTTTCATGGAGCTCCGATTCTTCTTTCGAAAACACAAATTTAGACCAGTAAAAATCTGTGCTCTTCCAGTTGTTCTGGTGCATCATTCTCATTGTTACCACTGGGCCTGCACTTGCTGTTCCATCTCTGGCGCACTACTCACTACTTCTGGCCAGTCCTCAACTGTGCCTTCTTCCAGTGGTAGCTCTGTTTTCATCAAACAATTGTGCCTCTTCCAGTTGAACCAGCATTGGTGAGCTGCCCATTGGCTGCAACAACCCTAGCAGCCTCACACAGTGTCAACCAGCCTCCCCACGCCCAACAAAACTGGAGACCCATTGTCGTCAGCCACCACAGGTGCCCCCATGCAGGATGTCTTTTGTTTGCATGTTTCTTCACGCGCTAGTGCCTTTGAGCGCATGTCACTGTCTTCAGCAATGCTCTTTTGCTGGCGACTGCCATTGCCTCACCACCAACATTCCTCCAGCTCTCAACTTCCAGCCAGCAATGCTTTTGGTCTTGTATTGTTGAAGCCCCATTTTGCAAGCTTAAACTTTATTAAACTTTAGCTTGAGGGGGAGTGTTAGGAGTAAAGTACATGGCTGTTGATTTCAGCCATGTGATTAATGTGTGGTTTTAGAAACATAGAGAGTCTTATGATATAGCTAAGTTTTAACTACCTACTTGGCTACTTTTGAAACGAGGCATGTATATATTCCCTAATGACTGCACATGGTGCTGCTTGGTTTCTATACCAAGCACCTAAGAAGCATTGAACCTAACCATTTTTGTCACACATTGTTTCACTTTTTATTCTCTTTTATTTTCTACTTATTCAACATCTTATATGTGGGTAATTCTTTGATATCTTTATATTTTGCCATTAGCTTCAAGATGGAGGTGATATTGATGCAAGCGTGTTGGAAAAGGGATGTCAAGAAAATTCACCAACAGAAGTTGCAAAAAACTTATGTCTAATTTGCAAGAGTGAAGGGTCGCAGCTATTGTGAGTATACTTCTTACCTTGTTTGGTCTGTATATGCAAGTGTTGTTGTATCATTCTTTTGTACACATCATTGAGAACCCATAGTGGGTTGACATGTGCTCAACTGATGCTTTTGTCTGAGATTATAGTTTTTGCTTCTTTTCTTGTAAAATTTCTGTATTTGCTAACTCATTACGGTGGCATGGACATAATAAGTTAATATCTAGTTTGTTGGCATGTTGCATGCCTTTTTAATTGTTAACTTTAATTATTATTTTAAAATTAATATATTATGGAGCCATAATTGATGTATATGATTTCTTAAAGTTATCATTAGGATTTAGTTTTATACTAATTTTGATGCAGTATCAATTTAAAATTTTTCTACACAAAGATCCAATCATTTATTGCTATGTAATTAAAATTGTTTGATTTTTACTATAGCTATCTCCAAAGTAACACATATGATGTATGATTGGTTGACACAGTAAAACACTTTACACCTATAGTGTATCAAAATTAATCTCTTATTAGTATATCTACAATACTCATTGAATATTATATGTGCTGAAAAAAATTTATTAAATATCTATTTATATACTTTATTTCTTATAATTTTAATATCTTTCTTTTAAATGAAGTTAAATAATCTATCTCTATCTATAAGTATAATGATTTCATTATTCTCTCTTTGTATACTCAATGCTGCAAATGAGAATATTGCATTAGATTGGTGAATTCACTAGACAAGATCAGATTAGAAATGAATATATTAGCAAGAGTTAGGGTCATAATTGTTAACCTTAGATATCAATGTGCGGCCAAATCCTTATGGTAATGTGTTATCTTTGCAATTATCTAGTGTATTTGGTTGGAGTGCAACTCTTGCATTTTTAATGGTAGACATGCAGACAAGTAGGTTTTGTGGGATAAGATTAGACGCCTAACGTCTGCTTGGTTTAAGGCACATGACCTTTTTAAAGGGGTTTCTAATGATAAGAGATTGGAAAGCTTAGATCTTTTGACGGTTTCTTTTTTCTTTTTGCTTTCAGGATCTCTTGTCCTCTTTACTCTCTATATTATTCTTTTGTTCTTGTTAATGAATCTTCTTCTTTTATCGGAAAAAAAAGGTGAGTTGTAGTGAGGGCAAAGTAGAGATTTCCCGAGCTTAAGTTAAAGTAAAAATAGAAACTTCCCTAGTTTAAGTGAGGTCAAAATAGAAACTTACCTAGTTCAAATGAGGACAAAATAGAAACTTCAATTGTTTAAGTGAGGACAAAGGGAATTTTGCTTGAACATTGAAAAAAATCAGGTTTTAAGTTCCGAAGAGGCCGCAATGCTGTGATTTCGGTTGCAACTTCGTCATGGTTTCCTTGTGATGGCCACAATAGAAAATTTCAAGCAAATTTTTTTAGCAGCCAACATTTGCAATGCAGTGCTCCACCTTGTGATAGCATGACTGTGGCATGATTGACAATTGAGATGGTACTTATTGCTGAAGAGATGGCAGAATCTTGCCTTTGCTGGTTGGGTCATGTAAGGAGCACACCTATAGAAGCTCTAGTAAGAAGAGTAGATCAAATGGGGGGTGGGGGGGTAATCTAGTAGTTATGGCGGAGAAAGACCAAAAGAAACTATGGATAAAACCATTACGAAGGATCTAGATTTTAATGGCTTATCTCTAGACATAGTCTATGGTAGGACTCAATGGCAATTTTGATTTATGTAGCTTAGTTCATCCACTGGGAAAATGTTTTGTTGTTGTTGGTGGTGATCATGGTGGTGGGGTGGTGTGTTTGCATATATGTTTTAACTCATAGGCATGTGGAGACACTTGCTTTACGCATGTGCTCCAGCCTTTTGCTGAGTTAAGATTCTTTTTATTTTAATACATGTTGACTTAAGAGTCATGATAAATTTCTTTTATTTTGGTTGGATTTTAATTTTCTTTGGGTCCGAACTGATTGGTTTTTAAGTTATCAGTCCAATATTGAGTTAAATTGTGTGAAACCCAAAATTTGGCCCACTTCCTTTAAATTCACACCGTCCACTTTGTGGGACCTGGATCCTGTACTCCAGTTTTGGCAGGCTCAACTTTGATCTGGCTTTATGATCGAGTGGCCCGACTGAAAGAATTGCTGGAAACTGGTTGGACCTGGTCTTGTTTTTTGAACTTAGCTTTTATAAATAATTTAAATGTTTCCTATTATACATTCGTTATACAGATGAATGTCAGTATGTCACTGATTGATATGTATGCCTACGTTATGTTTGAAGTGCATGCTTTGGTTCTACAATCTTAGATTGGATCGTGCTTCGCAGGTTTTGTGGTGGAAAAGGATGCGGTAGATGCTACCATCTTTCTTGTCTTGAACCTCCCCTGGTGGGTGCTCCCATTGGTGTTTGGCATTGCCTCTTCTGTGCAAGGAAGAAGATTGAATTAGGTGTATATTCTGTATCAGAGGGAGTTGAATCAGTTTGTGATGCCAAAGAAGTTGTGTCTTCAAAAGTTGATGGTACATATAATTTGTCAATATTCAAGCAATTTTAATTGATGGTTTGCTAGTCATTTTGAATCAACAATATACTCGTCTTTATTTCCCTTACATACTGCTGATATATGGTTAATACTCTGGAATCTGGCTTTAATTGTCTGCTATTTGGTATCTGTTTTAGGATCTGCAGCTCAGAAAGAATTTCTTGTGAAATACAAAGGCCTTGCTCATGTTCACAATAAATGGATTCCAGAAGATCAGTTACTTCTTGAAGCTCCTTCACTGATTATGAACTTTAATATGAAGGATCAGGTTTTTCATTTCTTAATCTTTGCTTTTGCATATCATGTTTGCTAAATCAAGCTTTATCATTTTTATTATGCTAGAATGAATGTGTATTGCTGAGAGTTTCATTGCTTCAGACCCAAAGGTTCAAGCCAGAATGGAGTTTACCCCAACGGTTGCTGCAGAAAAGAGCAATAAGCTGTTCCACAGAGCTTGATGATCACAGGATTAACCATGCAATTGATAATTTTGACTGTTGCTATGACTGGCTTGTGAAATGGTGTGGTCTTGGTTATGAGCATGCTACATGGGAGTTGGACAATGCTTCGTTTCTTCGATCACCGGAAGGCCAGAGTTTAATTCAAGGCTATGAAGAGCGTTTCCAGAGAGCGAAGAGAGTTTCTTCTTGCTGCAAAGTAGATAAGGTGTCTCCGGCATATGATTATGAGCATGGCTGTCAAATTGTGAAATGAACAATGAATATAAAGGCAACTTCTCCAAATCATGAATCAGATAATATTCATGAACACAAAATACATCTACTACATGATAAAACATGATTCAATTATTTAAATATCAATCATTTAAATAGTGATAAATATCAATATTCAAAGCCAAATAACTTATCAAGTATCCAGAGGTTAAAATTGTAAACACCAATGCAAGTCATAGGTTCATTTGAATTCTGTTTTTAAAAGCAAAAATCATTTTTTTGTGCTATATAATCTTCTAATCCAAGATATTAGGATTTAGGAGACCATGCTCATTAAATTAATGGATGAGGACAGTAGATTCAGTTTTCAATGAGCTGAAAATAGGATGAATGAGGAGGTGGGCTGGGTTTACTATGAATCCAAAGGTATCCTATGGTGGATTGTATGAGATCTTGTGGTGGCATGGCTTAAAATTATGGATCCTGAATCAATCAGATTGTAGGAGTCATGATTGTGGCGCAAAAAAGATTTACCTACTGATTCAGGATTCATTAGATTGTCTTGCTTTTTTGATGAATAAGTAGACATGATAGCTGAGTTCAATGAACATGGCCTAAACATAAATAAGCTTATACTGTTTGAGCAGGGACAACTACGCTATGTTCTTCACATTATACATGATATGATATCCTGAATTTCTTCTCTAGAATATGTTTCATGCTGATTAAATGAAACCTGTGTTCCCTGATATTCTTGCTTTGATAAATTTTCCTCAATCCTGATTGGCATTTTTGGCTTCATGTCAACCATTTGCAGAAACCATCCTGGGGAAATTCAGTAAGTAAATTATGTCAGATGCCTGGTGGAGTTTCTTCTGGAGTTGGTAACAGCAATTTGGATGCAGTTAATAAACTACGTGAGCATTGGTACCAGGGTCAGAATGCTATTGTAATTGATGACCATGTGAGCACAACTAATTGTGTTTTTCGTTTGTGCCTTTCAACTGATTCATTTTGTTTGTTTTCTTCTTTTTTATATATATACGTATTCTGATTTGGTGTTTTTTAATCAATCTTTGCTTTATATGAAAACCAAAAATGAGGGTGTCAATGATTGCTGGATGCAATTAATGTGCTCAACCAAAGAGAATGAATGGCAAATGTCTTGACGTTGATTTTTCTGATGTTACTGCACTTTATCATGATTCTAACTAATGGTATCATCCATTATGAACCCTGGCTTGACATCTAAATTATGTCATTTTTGGGTGTTACACTGATTTGATTTTATTATGATTGTGCTATATTTTTATTTCGTGGCCTATATTGGAGAACCATTTGAAACTATTTGCATAAAAGTTGTGTAATATTTTTTCAGGACAGAATTTTGAAAGTGGTCTCATTTATCTCATCATTGCACTCTGATACTTATCGACCTTTCCTCATCATCTCAACTGCTTCTTCTCTCCATTCATGGGAGGATGAGTTTTACCGGTTGGATCCATCTATAGATGTTGTTATTTATAGTGGAAACAAAGAGATTCGTAATAGTATCAGGAGACTTGAATTTTGTGGTGAAGGAGGTTGTATACTATTCCAAGTGCTCATAGTCATTCCAGATATCCTAATTGAGGTATGTTCAGGAAGCTGATTGCTGATGTTGATGGGATTTATCTATGTTTTCTTTGGTTAGAGGTTGGCCCTCACAGAGGGGTGGGGTTTGGATGAGTTGTCACATTTGTTGATTTGGATTTATGTTTTCCTTTCAAATTTCATCTGTTTCATTCTCTCATAAAATCTTAATGTGATGCTTGTTTACCGACTTAATGTTGTTCTGTAGGATGTAGATGTTTTGGAAGGCATAGAATGGGAAGCAATCATTGTGGACGAATCCCAGTCACCTCAAGTCTCTTGTTATTTTGAAAAGTTTAAGATCTTAAACACACATTTGAGGGTTCTTCTTTTCCGTGCACAACTAAAGGTTTGTTTTGTTTGATATGTAGGTTTCAGCTTCTCCCTCAACTCAGACTTGTTTTGTTGCCTTGTGTGTAATCCTACTGGCTTTTGCAGGATAGCATTGCAGAATACATTAATATTCTGGCTCTTCTCGATTGTCAAAGTGATATTGAAAAAGACGGTTTAATACCTAGTTCCAGTAACGACATTGATCAACTGAAGGAGAAGTTGTCAAGTCATATTGCATACAGATGCAAGTCTGACTCATTTAGGTTTGCTGAGTATTGGGTTCCTGTACAGATATCCCATGTACAGCTTGAGCAGTATTGTGCTACTTTACATTCAAATTGTTCAATTCTTCGCTCATCATCAAAGACGGATCCTGTTGAGGCCCTTCGTCAAGTTCTTATTACAACCCGGAAGGTGAGGTTGTTTATTTGCGTAGTTGGCATAAGATTAAAGACAAGATAAATTTGGTTTAGTTTTAGCTGTTTTATACTGCTTTATTTGGCTTGCACCACATTCATTAGTTTGCATTTGTTATCATTAGATGGTTATGGGTAAAGTATCACTAGTTCCATTCTAGTCTAAAGTAATTGATTTATAATTTCAAATTTGTCATATCAATTGTAATGAAATGAGCAGTTGGTGACATATTTGGTTCATCAATGATCACAAGTATATTTGTTTAAGTTTAAAATCTCGTTATGCATATTGTTATGAAGTTGATCTGGTGTCGCAAACAGAATATTAAAATGAAATTGATAAAGAAGACGTGTACTGCTTTAGTTGATTTGATGTTCCTGTGCTTTTGTTAGTAAACTCCAACTGTCAACTGATTGTAAATTTTCTGAATGGTTCCATTTTCTGGTCGTATCTTGTGACAGTGTTGTAGTCATCCTTATACTGTTGATCAATCATTGAAGAGTTTGCTTACTATGGACCTTGAAGCGGCTGAGTATCTGGATGTTGAAATAAAAGCAAGTGGCAAGCTGCAACTTCTAGATTCATTGCTTATGGAATTGAGAGAAAAAAATTTAAGGGGACTTGTTCTTTTTCAGGTACACAATTTGCAGATTCCCATTACATCATCCATAAGTTTCTTTTTGCTGAAGTTTTTCTTGTACTTTAGTTATCATGATAGGGGATTTTTTTTCCCGGTATTTTCTACTTTTCTGGGTGCTAATGTATGCTTTTTTGTTGAGAATCTTTTTTTTATGTTCAAAATGTTTTTTTCCCCTTCAGAAAAAAAAATTTAGATAGGAACATTACATTAAACTTTTGAAATGTGTTTATGGCATTGATGTGCAGGTACTATAATCTAGGCACGAGTAGGCAGGCTGGTACTAGGATTTAGAATGACACGGCAACATATTTAATCAATTGATTCATCTATTAGTTAAAAAATACTTCACTGTGCAAATAAAGTGTGTACTCTTTAATTTCAAGTATCATTGGTTGTATATATGCAGTTGAATTCAAATTGCTGCTTGTTTCCCCTCCACGTTGAAAGATTAGAATTCTCTATGTGCTTATAAAACTTGATTTGGGTTGTTACATTAACCCATCCCCATCTTCCCTGCCTTTTGATGTGAGTTGAATTAGTGTTTCGAGCAGATTTAGAGCAATATATGGATGACTTATTTTCTTTTTATATATTTTAGCACACTCTCACTTCTCGAGTTTTCTTTATTTTTCCTTAGTTAGGAAAATTGTTTGGGATTATGTGTGAGGGCTATCAGATACCAAGAGGTATGTTTTTACTTTGAATACAATCTCACCAAGGCCTGACGGTCGGTTTTTGAATTTGCAGTCTATTGGTGGTTCCGGAAGGGGTTCCATAGGAGATTTTTTGGATGACTTAATGCGACAAAGATTCGGTGAAGATTCTTATGAACGGGTAGATAAAGGTCTTCAACTGTTCAAGACAAAAGATGCTGTAAAGAAATTTAACAACAAGGATGAGGGACGATTTGTCTTTTTGCTAGAAACAAGTGCTTGCAGTCGAAGCATCAAGTTGTCATCAGTTGATACTATTATCATATTTGATAGTGATTGGAACCCAATGAATGATATAAGGTCCCTTCAGAAGATAACACTCGATTCACAGTCTGAACTGATAAAAATATTCCGCTTATATTCATCTTTCACTGTTGAAGAAAATGCCTTAATCCTTGCAAAGCAAGATAAGACACTTGATAGCAGCTTGCAGAACATAAGCCGGAATACCAGCCATATGCTGTTGATGTGGGGTGCATCGTCTCTATTTGACGATTTGAGAGTTTTTCATGATCGTGAAACTTCTGTGTCAAGTCCGAAATCCTTGTCCGGACAACAACTTCTGAAAGAAGCAGTCCATGAATTCTCATCCATACTATCTCAGGATGGTGAAGATAATGACACAAGCAACTGTTCTATTTTATTGAAAGTCCAGCCAAATGGGGGAACATACCGAGGAGATTTTTCTTTGCCTGGCGAGCAGAAACTTAGGTTACTGGATGAAGAGTCTCCCCATATCTTTTGGACAAAACTTTTGGAGGGAAAACAGTTTCAGTGGAAGTACTCACATAGTTCATCTCAGCGGAGCAGGAAGAGAGTTAATCATTTTGATGGTTCAGTAAATAAGGCTGAACTTGTTAGTGAAGGCATAGTAGCAAAAAAGCGCAGGAAAATGAGCAACAATATTGTTGAACAGCCTTCTTCAAAATCTGAAGGTGTGATCAAGGCAGGTTAGTGGTCACCTTTGCTATTTTCACTTGTTTATGACCTTTGACTGTCCATTGAGATTGCCAAATAAGTATTATTGTCGCCTTTGTTGTTTTATGGTAGCTTCTGAAACCGTTACATACTTTGCAGGAACATCTGGATTACCAGCAGGTAATGTCTCTCAATTGTTGCCTAATTCATTTACTTGTGTTGCTGATGTATTCCTTGTGAACGAGTCCTTACACAATTTCTTTGCTTGATCAACCTTCAGATAGACCTCGACATGATGTTGAATCCGAGGAAAGGACTAGATTGCGTGATGAACAGAGGAGCTTGCATCTTAAGCTGAAGCCAGAGATCACAAAGCTTTGTGAAGTTCTTCTTCTCCCTGTACGCATCACCCTTTCTTTTGTTGAGTTTTACTCGCTGTTTTTTGTTCTGTGCTGCCTTGACAAGATTGCAAATTAACCACCAAATTTTGGTGTGATGAAATGTGATATATGAGAGATTTTATAGAAGTATAGATAGTTCAGCAATGTTATTTAATGAAATAGGCCTTAAGAATTCTGCTTACTTGATATTGTGCTCCTGTTGAGCTTTTCATGTTGGGATAGACTACTAAACCTGCCTTAATCTTGGTAATGCTATGGTTTGAAGCTTAATTTTAGGCCCATAATGATGTGGGGTTGAAGTCTCACTTTTCTGAATTGGTGATGGTCTTAAGATTGAAGGGGAAATAAAGTGGACAAGTTGAAGAAAGATTTTGATGGAATTTCTGATTGCGGCTGTTCTTTGTGTTGAAAGGCTCATGGTGATGTGTCGACAGTGATTCAAAGATTCAAAGATTTAGATTTTAATGGTTTGAATGTAGTCATCGTTATGACAGGATAGCATGGCATCTTTGATCCGTATACTCGACTCTACGTGTTGGGACAATGCTTAGTTTTTATTGTATGTATAAAATTCAAAAGCTGTGGAAGATAATAAAGGCCGAAAAAAATAATAATTTAGTGAGGTCATATATTTGTTAATCTGTTATGATTACTGCCTCGGCACAACAAGATTGCTGCATTGTGACATGAAGATCATGGAGTCAGATCTTAGAAACAACCTCTATGCTTGCGGGCGTAATACCTTTCCCAAACCTCACTAAGTGGGAGCGTCGTGCACTTGACCGCCCTTTTATGTATTTTGGTTATGGTGCTTCATTGATGTTATACATGGTTCTGTTGGAGAGAGCCTTTGTGTTGTAGATGAAATGGATATGTTTTATTAATCCATTGAGTACATTGAGTATTGACTTTACCTGGTGTCAATGAAAGTAGGACTAGTTATAATGTATGTAAAAGCAGAACTTTTGGAAGTTGGAGTTTGTGCATACCTTTTCAACTAGTTACAGTTGCCCTAGATATTTGAATCCCTGTGGTTTTGGTCTTGGAAATTAATGTTGCAGTCAATTCTTCTGATTCAACCCTGCATTTTTGGAGGAATGATCTTTATAATTCTGTAGGCTATTACTAATGAGTATCATAGTTAGTTTGGCAAAATTTGTATTCATATATGTCACTCTGCACTATTATGAGCTGAATCTAATATTATGTTGACACATCTCTTTTTCTTAATGCAGGATCACTTCAAGAGTATGGTCAATAATTTTCTTGAATACGTTATGAACAATCATCATGTGAATAGCGAACCAGTGTCAATATTACAGGCTTTTCAAATATCTCTGGTCAGGATATCCTTAATTTTTTCTTTCTCTTGCCTCCTTGTTAGGATCCATTAATTAGTAGTTAGTTAAGGGAGTTAGTTAGTTAGGAGATTAGTTAGCTATAAATAAAGGAATTAGAGATTAATTAGAGGGTCTTTTGTCATTTTTGTACACGTGAGGGTTGAGGAGCTTTGATTCCTCTGTTGCTGTAACCGTTTTTCTAGGGTTCTTGGAGCATTGCCAAGTTCCCCAATTCAATAATAGTTCATCATTCATTCATAGATACTAGGTCTATCACTGGTATCAGCCTCTTCTCCGATCCTGGTACGCTTCGTATCGTGCGCAAATCCAGAATGGAAGCAAAACTCGATGCGTTCTTGGAGAGATCCGAAGAAGACCGTCGCAAAGCGGAGGAACGCCACGTCGCGTTGGAAGAGTCGATCGTGAGGCTTGGAGAGAGGATTGCGCAGGTCGAAGCGCGCATGGACCATGTCGAACGCATCCGACCTCACGTTCGCGTCGGGCATCATAGCGCGAACAAAGGACGGCGCATTTAAAACTCCGCAAACCGACGCGGAGGCACGGAGCAATGGCGGCGAATCGAACTCCCACTGTTCCACTGCGAGGATGCATATGGCTGGATCGATCGCATCGATCGATACTTCGAGATTCGTGGTGTACCGTCGGAGGACTGGTTGTTAGTGGCGAAGGTCACGATGGAGGGCCCCGCATTGAAATGGTTCAAGTGGTGGGAAACCACCACAACGGAGTACTCATGAGAACAATTTCGGTTGGCGATGGTGAGAAGATTCCAACCATTGATGGCGCGCAACTCATTCAGGGCAACGGTGCATGTGAAGGCAACTGCAAAACGTAGTGGAGAACTAGATGAAACTCTCGACGGAGGACAAGAGGGGATGACGTTCACAGCGACTCCTCGTGCGGTGGCTGATGGGGTTCCTCCGACGGCGACTCCGGGGGTGAGTGCGGCTAGAGATGAAGATATTGGGGGAACGGGTAGGGACACGCAGGATAGAAGAGGAGGGCTGGGTCGAACGGATATCGAGACAAGTCCTCGGTCGGTGACTAGAAAAATACTGACGACGGTGATCGTCGCCATGGCGGTGGCCGGCGAGCCAGCAAAGTCGACGAATGAGGCTACGCGAGACCGCTTCACTGGTGGCTGCGTGAGAACGAAGAGAAGCCTAGGGGCAGAAGTGAGAATTTCTCGGTGGAGTACATTTTCTAACCTAATGGGCCAAGCCCACATCCACAGGATGAAGAAATTGGAGTCGGATCACAGAGCATACTCTCAAAACATTTTGGGCCAAGCTCAAATGATAGTAACAGTAGGTGCAGGTCTAAAAGGGTGCTTTTCTCCAAAATTAATGAGTCTAGCCCAAATTGATTCAGCACAAAATCTCTTTAATTTTGCTGTTTTAACCATAGTTGTACATTTAAGTTTTGGCTTTTTATTTTTTAAGCAATGGGACCCTGGTGGATTTTTGTGTGATTTTTTTGTACCTCACCTTGGGGACAAGGTGAATTTTTAGGGGGGGAGTAGTGTTAGGATCCATTAATTAGTAGTTAGTTAAGGGAGTTAGTTAGTTAGTTAGGAGATTAGTTAGCTATAAATAAAGGAATTAGAGATTAATTAGAGGGTCTTTTGTCATTTTTGTACACGTGAGAGTTGAGGAGCTTTGATTCCTCTGTTGCTGTAACCGTTTTTCTAGGGTTCTTGGAGCATTGCCAAGTTCCCCAATTCAATAATAGTTCATCATTCATTCATAGATACTAGGTCTATCACTCCTCCTCTGCTGTCTGACATAACCTATATTTTCTATAAGAAACTTGGTCGTTTTTTGTTTGTTTGTTTAGCTGATAGTCAAAGGTCATACGCATTGTTAGTTTACTACATTTGTTGATTTTTGCAGTCATTATTTCTTGATTTGAATTATGTATTGTGCCCCATCTCTGTGGCTTTGATTTTTGGTGAAGTCTGATGCTTCACTCATGTCTCTTTTTTTTTTTATTTTAAATCCAATGTTGAGATTTTTCTGTTGCTGCTAGCGCGCTACCAATCTTCAAACCTTTTTTCCTTTGCACTTGATCTGGCTAGTCAACTTAAAGTCGTTTCTTGTGTTGCGTACTTAGGAATTTTTCAGTTGAGATTCATGTCCCTGAGTAGCTTAGTGAGTTGGGCACAGTGCATCTGGATTCAAGCCGCAATGTGATTATTGCAGAGCACAATTATTATGGTCTAATAAACTTGAGTTGAAATATTTTTATAAACATGTTAATGGAAGATAATATAAAAGGAAATTGACAAAAAAAAAAAAGAAGATCGATGCTAAGTTGAATATGTGTTTAATCCCCATCTATTTAAACTTTTTTTTTTTTTGGAGAGAAATTTCCCCTTTTTCTTTGTGGACAGCTGCAGAAGGTCACAGTCACTATCTTGTTACCATCTTAATAACAACTGACACATTTTTGTTAAGGAACATTTGCTTTACTTTTTTCTTGCTTAGTCACTATCTAGTTGCCATCTTAATTCTTATTTTATTGATACACTAAAAAGCTGTACATCTTTTCTTTTAGGCTATGTTTGGTTGGGAAGTAAAAATGGGGGTAAATTTTCCATTGATGGGAACCATGTGTAAAATTACACATGGAAAATTTACCCTCATTTTTATCCCTTAACCAAACACACATCTATAGAGAAATAACAGCATATAGAAACCTGGATGCCTAAATTTAAGGAATGATACAGGAAATAGAAAACTGCCTAAAATAGGTTACACTAAAAATTGGAGACAAAATATCAATCTTCTTTACAGAATAATCAGGGCATTAATTTGGATTTAATCAGAGCATATTTGTCTCCTTTCTATGTTCTCCCCAATGAAGTGTTTGTCAACCTCCACATGTTTCGTACTGTCATGAAGAACTGGATTGTGAGTAGTAGAGATTGCTGACAATACAATTTTATTGTTTGAGAATTGTGGACTCCTAATTTCTGTAGAAGTTTCTCAACCCACAAGGCTTCACATATTCCACAGCCACTAATTCAGCTTCTGCACTATTCCTTGATACAACACTTCGCTGCTTGCTTCTTCAACTAACCAGATTTCCACCAACAACAATGCAATAGCCTGATGCTGATCTTCGTCCATTATACTCCTAGCCTAATCTACGTTGGTGTCGGCTTCTGCTTGTAGTTGTCCATGTTTTTTTATAGAGAAGTCCTCTTCCGGGTGAACTTCAAATATCTTAGGATCCTGTTGACTGCCTCTAAGTATTTAGGGGCTGGTGAATGCATAAATTGGCTCCCCATGCTTACAACAAATGCTATGGTTGGAGTTTGGGTGTATATGAGATAGGTATATTTACCTACCAACTAGTCTCAGATACCTTTCCCTGTCTTTCACATCTTCAGGTTTAGCTGTTGGTAGTTTGATGTTGGGCTCTATGGGTGTCTCTAACAGTTTTACATACAGGCTGTCTCGTTTCCTTTAAAAGATCCAATATGTACTTCCACTGTTTGATAGGAATACCGTCCTCCGATCTAGCAAAGTCAATTCCAAGGAAGTATTTCAATGGACCAAGTTCCTTAATTTCAAACACTTTGGCAAGTTTCTCCTTCAAATTTCTGAGCTCCACACTATCATCACCTGTCAATATAATATCATCTACATACACAATCAAGTTTGCAATTTTTCCATCTGCTGAGCGTTTATAGAACAGTGTGTGATCTGCTTGGCTTTGAATGGCTTTGAATACAACCAAGTCTTTTCACAACTGTTCCAAAATGCCCAAACCATGCTTCTGGAGATTGTTTCAAACCATATAGAGAGTCTTGTGTGTACGCACCTTATTTCTTCCAATGTGTACCTCAAAACCTAGAGGAAGACTCATAAACACCTCTTCCTCTAATTTTCCATTAAGAAAGGCATTTTTTACATCCGGTTGGTGTAGAGCCCAATTGAAGTTGATAGCTAGAGATAGCAAGATTTGGATGGAGTTAAGTTTAGCCATTGGAGCAAAGGTCTCTTGATAGTCTACCACATAGGTTTGAGTGAATCACTTAGCTTTCGATCTAGCTTTATACCTTTCCACACTTGCATCTACCTTGCATTTAATAGTGAAAGCCCACTTTCATCCTGCTTGTTTTTTATCATGTGTAGGTCAACAATTTTCCCAAGCCCCATTCCTCTCAAGAGCATTCAGCTTTTGGATCACCTAGTGCTTCCTCAAGCCATGTTTGGATTGGTTGTAAGTAATGAAGTGGAATGGAATGAAGTCAAATGGGTTGGAATGAAATGAAGCGTAGTAACATTGTTTCACTCCATTATTTGGGTATTTCAGTAACGGAGTGGAGTAATATTCCACTCTATTGTCTGGATGTTTCACTGGGATGGAACGGAATGATAATTATGATAAGTTTTGTATTCTTGTAACACCCTTGTATCGCCTAATGTTTTGGGATGGGTAAATGAGTAATTAACGACTTTGATTTTTTTTTTTTAGGTTTAATTAATCCGCCAGTCCTTATAGTTTTACTGAACTTTTAATTAGGTTCCTACATTTTAAAACTTTTCAATTAGGGCCCGATACTGAAAATAAATGTTTAATTGGGTCCCTGGTCCTATTGTTTGTTATAAAAAAGCGATGGTTAAAAGAATATTTTACTATAATTTTATATTAAAAAAAAAATGTGTTCCCTCACTGGGACCCATCTCCCTCATAGAAACGTGCTACTTGGGAGGAGGAGGAGGAGCACCCTCCCCATTCTCCATCAACGTCATTGACACTCCTCCCTCACTCACTGAAGACCACCACGTGCCCCTCACCGACTGGACGCAATGCCTATATGCCCACTTCGCTGCAGAGACCCCTGCAAGTACCACTACTTCAGCACCGCATGCCCCAAGCTTGGCAAAGGCCATTGCTGTAAAGGCGACTCCTACGAGTTCGCTCACGGTGTCTTCGAGTGCTAGATCCACCCTTCTTGCTACAGGACAGCTCTGCAAGGACGGGACCTTGTGCCACCGCCACGTCTGCTCCTTCACTCACGCGCTGGACCAATTGTGCTAAGGGAACCAAGATTGGCGGCTCCATTGCGAAGCACAGCAACAGCCATCGTGATATTTTTTATAATGTTTGGCTTGTGGCTTTAGTTTTTGGTCGATGGGGTTGTAATAGGTTGTGACGGTGAGTGGTAATGTTTGTGGAGGATAATGGTGGAGGATGATTTTTGACTTATAGCTTTGGTTTGGGGTTGATGGTGGTGGTGGAAGGGTAGGGAGAGGGAGGGGGTTTTTCATTTTTTTTTAATGTAAAATTATAATCAAAGAATATTTTGGGAATATTCTGTTAACTTTAATGTTTTTGTAACGGATGATGGGGTTAGGGACCTAATTAAACATTTATTTTCAATATAGGGACTCAATTGAAAACTTTTAAAATTAAGGAACCAATTGAAAATTCAGTGAAACTATATGGACTAACGGATTAATTAAACATTTTTTTATTAATAAACTAAAATGGGATTCCATCCCATTCCTCACAAATTGAATGGAAACAAAGATGAAGATTTTAGTGGAATAGGATGGAACTCATTCCATCATGTATCACTCCACTCCTATATAAATTTGCCATTCCAAACAATGGGATCTCATTTCATTCTAATGGGTTCCTCTCCACTTCACTAGTTACTATCAATTTGGACATACCAATTTTCCTTTCAAGAGCATTCAACTTTCCTATGACAACTAATTTCCAGTATGGATCGTCTAGTGCCTGTCAATAAAACACCACATATTTTATTGATACACGATGAAACTATACTGGTCTTCTCTTGTATAGAGATAGATATTGTAGCAGATAGAAACCGAGAATCAAGGAGATAGGCAGCCTAAACGTAAAGGGAGATACAATAACAAATGGCATTGTGGGTGTGGCGGCCACAATTTTGGTGGCACCATGGCAGAAGTATGGCGGCCATGGCGAAAAATGCTAGAAAAAAACCCTTTTTTTCCTTAAATTCAAAGGGTATTTTTCGGATTTCGGGTTTCAATAATAAAACCCTAACAGTTTTGTGGCCCTTTCTCTTCTCTCTCAGCCTCACAGACCCTCTCTCTCACTCTTGATCTCACTCTCGGCTTGTCCTCTCATTTTTGCTCTTCTCTAGGACGCCACTGCCACTGGCGGCAATAGTGGCTCACCACACCAGCTGCAGTGGCCGGCACTCAGCAAGGTCCTTCATCTTTTTCTTCTCCTCCTCCTCTATTCTGTTTTCTTCTTCTCTCGTCACGCAACCGAGCTCTCACTCTCTCCTTCGCACATGAGCTCCCTGTCTATGTGCTGCCACTGATTTTGCCTCCTCCCAAGCTTCCGCTGGCCGTTGCACAACCTTTGGCTGCTGGTCTCCACTGTTTGCGTGTGCCTCACAAATCAGCCCCTGGTTCACTTCTGCTTCTTTCTTTTTTAGTTTTTTGGGGTCAAATATTCCAATGTAGTTTTATCTCTCTCTCTCTCTCTCTCTCTCTGGGTTTTGCATCTCTTGGTAAGTGGATCTTTGACAAGTGTGTAGGTTATTTTTTTGAGTGTGGAGTGTGGTTCAAGTGTTCAGCTTTTTAGTCATGTGATGGTGGGTTATTTTTTCATGGGCATGGTTTAGGTTGTGTGGGTTTTCATTTTTATTTTTGAATGTGGGCCGTGTGGTCTTTGATCATAGATTGCTATGTTTTTTAATCCTTGTTTGTATTTTATTTTTTTAATATATATTTATATATTTTTTAGTCCGTCATGGCTTCCGCCATATTTTTATGGTGGTTTTTTTTCTCACTGTCATAAATCATCATCTGCGATTGACAACTACCTAAAATAGGTTACAATGAAAAACAGAAGCCAAATATTTACACAATTAATCTTATTTACAGAATAATCAGAGCATATTCAGATATAGTGCCCTCTGATACTCTCGTCACTTTTAGTGTGTTTATATTTCCATTTGGGTGGGTTAAAGTTGATTTTCACCCCTTAAAATTGATTCTCCCAAATTTTTATACTGTTTGGATTTTAAACATCAAAATCAATTCTTGCCTCTAAAATTGATTCTAGGAGATGTGAAAATTTATTACGTTACGTCTGAATCACTTTAAAAAAACTATCAAACATAAATCACTTTATTTTAAAATCAGTTCTAATTAAATCAATTTTGACATAATCAGTTCTATCTAGAATAAGTTCTACAAATGCATAACTAAACACATCATTTTGTATCCTATCCCTTAGAAATGCATGTTATTCTTGTGACTGCATTTTGTTTGTAAAACTGATAGGTTTGTTCATGTATTGTGTTTATTTCAGATTTGGACTGCTGCTGCTATGCTGAATCACAAACTTGACCACAAAGCTTCTCTTTTACAAGTAAAACAGCATTTGAATTTTGACTGTAAGAAGGAAGAGGTGGATTATATTCATTCGATGTTGCGGTGTTTAAAGAGAATATTTTTATATCGTACAGAAAGTTCTAATGATACTTATTCTCCAAAAGCTTTGGAATCATCAAAAACAAAAGTGGCACAAGAGGTTGAATTGTTTAGAAAAGATTGGTACAAAAGTATTAAAGAAATTAGAAAGAAGTGCAACAAGTCGCTGTTGAAGCTTAGCCTTATGCACCAGGAAGAGAAGCAAAGGTTAGAAAAAGCTTTTGCGGATGAAAAGGCTGGCATTGAGAGAACATACAAAGTAGAGTTTGCAATTATTCGATCCTTCTCTCCCAGTGATATGATGAGAACAGAAAAGCTTAAAGTTTTGAGTAGTGAACATGCTAAAAAAATTGAAGAACTGAAACTTCAGCATGAAACACGTCTCAAGGTTCTCGAGGACATGCAATTAGCTCAAATGCAGAAGTATAAAGATAGAGAGGATACTTGGGTGGAAGATGTGAAATCTTGGGCACAAAATGAACTGTTGAACATTGTTGCTTCAAAGGGACATGGCACTGGGGTTGATTACTTGCAGACTTGTGATCAAGAACAGCCTCAAAATGGTCCAAAGAATGTGGCCCTTGTGTCTAACCATTTTACTGAAGGGAAGGGTCATGCTAATGTGGTTGAAGACATGACAAGGACTGGGACTGGGGTTCATGAAATTAATTCCCCTGCAGTTGTACTATGCAGTAGACCACTTGAACTGCAAACTCCACTGATCAAGCATACTTCTGCTGATGAAATAGGCAACATGGCTTCAGAAGACCAGTCAGTGTTTAGAAACGAGGGCCATGATATAGCTGAAAGTCAGAATGATAGTCTGGGAAATATAATCACTAAGCATTCCCATTCCAGCAAGCAGAATTTTGATGGTGCTACAATTATAACAGATGAAGGTGATGGTTGTGAAAATTTTAGTCAAGGGTCTAGAGATGGTTGTGGGGATGATACTGTAACCTTGACTCTGCCTTCTTCAAATGGAGAGAGATGTGTTGGGGAAGGATCAGATGTTCCCAGTGGAGAGATGCCTCCTTTACTGTGTAAAACCAGCAGTTCAAATAATAGTCAGGATGAAATTCTCTCTTCTACACACAGTAAGCTTGACAATTTCAGTAATGGCACAAAAAATATTTCTTCCTTGAATTCACGATCACCTGAGAAGCATATATCAAAAGAAATTACCATCTGCCTGCCAGATTGTGAGAATGCTGCGCAAATCCATGAGGCTGATGACTGCAATGGTTCAAATAATGCTGTCACTGAGAATTCACCAATGTCTGATGAAAGAGCTGCTGATGGTGTTATAGTGAGCGTATTAGATAGAGCAGCACCTGTGGGAATGCCCAGGACTGTTAATGTCACTTGTTGTCCAGAAAATGTAAATGCTATTAATCCTCCTTCATCTGTGGAACAAATACCTGATGGAGGTGCTTTAAATGAAGTGTTAAATAGAGAATTGTCAAGACCGTGTGGAACTGCTACTCCAAGTAACGGTCCAGATACTATTTCCCAGGAAACTCCAGTATCTAGAATAGTTGATGTCATGGAGCCTCCAGGACAAGTGCAGCAATTATCATCTGTGGCGGCCTCTCCTGACCAAGATATTCCTGGAGAAATGCAGAATTCTTCTGAACAAGTTGAACTGGTATCTAGTCCAGTTGTTGTTGTGCCAGCCAACCAATCCAATCACGTTTCACTTATCATGGAGCCTTCAGAGCAGGGGCAGCAATTACCATCTTCAGAGTGCCCTTCTTCCAACCAGCATACATCTGATTTAATTTCAGCAACTGGAGTTGAACATCAGTCAGTCAGTGAAGGTGATCTCCGCTGCCATGATGCAGAGGCATCAACTGTGGTTCCAAATCAAGATGTGGAACCTGACTCAAATTTGGAACTTGATTCACACTCAAATCAAGTTGTGCACTCTGCTGCTGATTCAGACTTTCAATCACTTAGAACTACTGGAGTCAGAACAGATCCTTCTAACACTAGAAATTTGTTGACTCCTTCAGATATCAATAATCGTCCTATACAAACTGCAATTCAGTCAGCTTCCAGAATGCTTCCACCAATATACACTGATCCACTTAAAAATGAGTTGGAAAGAATACGAAAAGAAACAGAACAACTTATGAAAAACCATGAAGATATGGTTAGTTCTTGGTGTACTTATGTGATGATAGTTAATTTAGATTTTCTATCTTTACTGATTACTGTAATTTTATTCTTGTTGGAGCAGAAATTGCGGCTGAAATTTGATTTTGAAAAGGAATTGGAAGAACTTCGCAGGAAGTATGATATTAAATTTCAGGTTATTGAGGTTGAATTTCAGCAAACAAAGAAGAACTTGGATACCAGTTTTCGCACAGTTGTTGCAAATAAAGTCTTGGCGGATGCTTTTAGGTCTAAATGCACAGATCGCAAACTATCTGGTGCATATGGAACGCAGCAAGGTATGTTGGCCCTTTAGAGAGATATAAACTCATTGCTTTTCATGGTCCTTAATGGGATATTTTAAGACAACCTAACCCGACCTAAGTTCCTTTCCAATTATGTCTCCATTAGTGATAGCAGTTGTTTCCTTGTCACTTATTGTATCCTCTTATTGGGTTGGCCGATCCTGTTAAGAATTTGCCGAGAGTTCTCAACATGGTTGATGTTGTGCTCCTTTCATTACATGTATGTTCTTGTATGGAGGCCAAGTTTTTAACAACCCCCTCCTCTGCCCAACCTCCAGGCTCCTACAAAGCCCGAAAAGAAAAATGAAAAAAATTTTGACCAAAAAATGTGGGTCCGGTGTGGAGGGCATATCAAAATCTAGTCCTCAAGCGAACAGTGCACATCTATAATTTTGCTGCTGGAACCTGCGCTTTTGCTTTTTCATAAATTTGAATTATAAATATGATTTTTTGAAGAAAAAAAGAAAAGAAAAGAAGAAGTGAAGTTATTAATGTTCTGATTGCATTAGCAATTTTTTCTCCGTGGTTGGATTATTCAAAACATCTTGGGAAGATGACAAATTTATTTTGTTCAATATGTAATTTTATGCCTACCAATGTGTGCGCACATGCATCGATCTCGTGTCCGTTGTATTTTAAGTCAGTAGCATGTAGATCACTAAATGTGGATGCTTGCAGCACTAGTCCCCCCCCCCCCCCCCCTCTTTTCTGTTTTGAGCGTTTCCCTAACCCCTATCTTAATTGTCAGATGCACTTGCCCAGCAGCTGATTCAGCTTGCAAGACGAGGTGCTACTAGGCCATCCGGCTCCCAGATTGCTGGTCCATCTTCCTTTGGACCTCCTGCTTCCAGTCTGCAGAATCCATCCGCCATGGCTAGCTCTCATAATATGCTGCCACCTACACAGGCTGTTTACAATGCATCCGGAATTTTCTCCACTGTTCCTGCAAGACAGACTCTTCTCAACAACTCCATCCCTTCACCCTCAGGGAATTTTCAAGTTGGTGGTGAGATACGTGCCCCTGCACCTCATCTCCAGCCTTATAGACCCTCAACATCTGTGCCAGCCCCTGCTCTTCCCCATGGGATGCCGACTCACCCAGCACCAAATAACATCCCTGCAACTCCTCCCCCATTTTGTCACACTCCACACCATCCTCATATGGGCCGGCATCCCCCTATTGACTTACCTTCCATGGATACACGAGCGAATGCCAACAGTCAATCTGCTATAAATCTCCCAAATGTTCTGTCAAGTATGTCAGACGCGGCTTCTTTGAACTCATCCAGATTTGGCACTAATGTTAGCGTGCTGGCTAACTCATCCAATCAAGCTCCATCTCCTGATGTAGTTTGTTTATCAGATGATGACTAACCAGAGGAAGATTGATGCATATTTTGTCCTAACTACAGGCCACAAATTAGATTTTCTGTACTCTTTAGGTCAAAGCTTTTTTGACTCCTTAAGTGTGTGTATTTGGGAGTGGAGGGGCGCTTCTTACGTCAATATAGGAGGGCAGATATTTTTGTAATGATGGGGGTACCTGCAGGTTCTAATTTTTTTTTTAAGGTCCGATGCCTGTTATTATTGATAACTAAATGTACATAGCGGATGTAATTAACTTTACATGCAATGAATAGTTGGAGGTTTAAACAAAGTATGGAAGGATATTGAACTTGTAAGTTTATCTAAATTAGTGATATTTGAATTGTATACTTGATTCATAAATTCGTAAAAGTTAATTTATTTTAAAAGTAATATTAAAAAATATTTTTAACATGTAACTATGATAAAATAAACGATAAAATAAATGTGGAAAAAATCACTTGCTAACGTTAAAATGAAACAAACACTAGTCATCGAAGTCATAAAGTATGAAATATAAATTAAAATAAAAAACGTAATAAATTAGTATTTTCGTATGCTAAAATTAAAATAACTTAAATCAAAACACATATATTCAAGTTTGGAATTAAATGCTTTTTCCTTTTGTGAAATTCTGGGAAAGATCAAATTTTGATTGAAATATTAAGAGTTTAGGCAAATTTATCTAATTATCTTATGATGAGTTTGTTTTATATTTTTTTAAAAATGATTATAAAAGTTAAATTTTATATATAATTACAAAATTTAAAAATGGATTTTTTTGAGATTCTAATTATTTTTTTAAAAAATTATCTAAATATACAAATAATTTTTTTGGATGAAAAAAAGTGATTATAGGAATCCAGAATCACATCCAAATGCACTTTTAGTTTGTTTTAGTTTGAATTTGCAAATGAGTTACTTCTATTTGAAAATTTGATGAGTTTAAAAGATAACTTAAGAGTCAGATAACATTAGACTCGATAGGTAGTTATGATTTAGAACATGAACCTGAGTAACTATGGATGAAGTGCCGCAAAGTGCGCGAGGTCCCGAAGCATGTAGGGGACACCTACTTCTAAAATGGCAGGCCAAACTTTTTCATAATAAAAGTGAAAAAAAACCGTGATGAAGCATTGCTTTACTGCATCCTTTCATTTTGTTTCGGAGGGACTGAAGCTCGAAATTTGAGTTTTTTGGGTAAATTTTCAAATTTTGGTTCCTGTTCAACTTGTCAATAGTTTTGAATAGCTCCCGATTGTACTGGACTGTTGGAAAATTATTTCGCCGAACGAGGAATAATAATGCTTGCTATAATAGTCCAGTACAGTAGAATTTGTTGGGGAAATATATATTATTCAGCAGAATTCGAGTTTGGTATAAAATTTTCGGTTCCAGCTGAGCCTTAAGGATGGCATTTCTCAGTGTACATAATTAAAGTTCTATTTTAACAAATATAATACATTACAACCTTGGCAAAAGGAAACCACTAGGCATTCATATTACTGTCCCTGGAAAATCATCATCAAATAGACCTTGTGATACTGCTTGTGAAGGTCTATTATTAGGAGCTTCTCTATATAGGAAGAGGAGTACAATCCCAATCCTTGAGGCACTCAAAGATTGACTCTATTATTTTTCCTTGACTAATAGCATTAAAAACTTTATCAAAATCTTCTCCAGGGGATTTAATTTTCTCTCCAAGAAGAATCTCTGTCCCCAGTTCCTCCCTTACAAACTTATACAGTGGATAGGACCTGCACTCCTTAATCTTGTTTGGACTTATTGAGCTCCCTTTCTCAAAGGAATTCCTTGTGTACTTAACATTTTTGAGCAAGACCCTTTTGAGTTCCTCCTCAAAAGCACCAATCTTCATGAAGACAGAGGAAGCATTTGTACTTTTCAAGCCATTGTTACTACTCCTCAATGCATATTCCACAAGTGCATTCCTTAGTTTTTGCATCAGTGGGTATGCAGCATTACAAGGGTCATCAATGTAGGCAAAAACATGCTCACTATCAACCACTTTGAGCAATTCTTTCTCACAAGATTTGGAGGGACGAAGCTCCCCATTATTGACACCAAAAGTGAGGACTTTTTGAGCCACTTGGCTCACTGTATTCTTAACTGTGTTCTTCAAGTTATCCTCCAAATGCCTCAAATCTATAGCTTGACAAAGGGCAACCACGTAGGTTGAAGACATGAGCTTTAACATTTCAACAGCTTCAGCTGTTTCCTTGGCTGAGATCATTCCCAATGAGTTCACATCTTGATTGTGCTGTTCAGCACTTTGCACATGATTGGTAACCGGGTTTGCTAGATACTGAAGCTCAGAACAATATGCAGCCATTGCTATCTCAGCACCCTTAAAGCCATAATCCAAGCTTGGACAGTGACCCCCAGAGAGATTTGAAGGCAACCCATTATTGTAGAAGTCATTAACCAACTCAGACATTTGAGCAAAGAGGAGTTTCCCAATGGCAGCCAATGCTAGCCTTGTGTTGTCCATTGAAACCCCAACTGGGGTACCCTGAAAGTTGCCACCATGCAAAGCCTTGTTCCTTGACACATCAATCAAAGGGTTGTCGTTCACAGAGTTGATCTCTCTTTCAATGGATTTAGTTGACAAACGAATGACTTCAATTTGAGGCCCTAACCATTGTGGTGAAGTCCTAAGAGCATATCTATCTTGCTTAGGCTTTCTGAATGGTTCCATCTCATGCAACTTTTGTGCTGCTTTAACATAAGCACTTCCATGCAAGATATGTTCCATTAGTGCTGCGGCCTCAATCTGGCCAGGGTGGTGCTTCAATTTGTGAGTCAAATGGTCTGTGAACTCTGGCCTCCCTTGCATGACTTCAGCAAAAATTGCAGACATGACTTCAGATAAGATGGTTAAGATGTTTGCCTCAAATAGAACTATTGAAGCCAAACCAGCACCAACCCCAGTTCCGTTAACAAGTGCAAGACCCTCTTTAGGCTGCAACTCAAAGAAGTTCCCACCAATACCAGCTAAATGGAATGCTTCTGAAGCACTAAGGGAGTCTCCATTGGGACCAACAGCTTTTGAGTTAGGCCTCCCTGTGAGGAGTCCAGCTATGTATGAGAATGGAACCAAGTCACCTGAGGCTGAAATCGAGCCACGCAATGGCACCATTGGTGTGATGCTGTGGTTGAGCAGTTTTGAAATGGCTTCTAGTATCTCATATCTGATGCCAGAGTAGCCTTGAAGGAGGGTATTGATTCTTACCAGCATTGCAGCTCTTGTTGCACTTTGTGGCATAGTATGGCATGCTTCTGTTCCTTTGCCAAAGATTCCTGCATTCAAAAACCTGTAACAAACATGATTTCTCTCCTTTGACCACTTGCTCGAGAATTAAAGTATCCAAAGATTTGGATTTGAGTTTTATTTTAGGCCTGACGACAGAGGAATTCATTCGTGATTCACAAATTCCTCTAATCCTATCAAGTACCAAGGAAACAAACAAACAAGGATGATATTATCAAGTAGAAACATTATTTTGTGAATCAAAATTATAATACGACTTCTGTCATTAATCATTATACTTATCTAATAAGTATGTGTAGGAGAAAATTTTCGAACAAAAAATGGGGAATATATATAACATAAACTTTAAGGTAGGCTAAATCCTTAAATTAAGGAAAATTCTTATTACACAAAATTTTCCCCTCAAACACCGTATACGTGTCATAATATTTTTTCCTCTATATTTGTAGTGAAATAAAAACCTTGTAAAGACGTGAATCTAATAATAATCAAATGGTGAAACTACATATATTTAAAGTAATATGCATGTGTAAACATGCATGGGATAATGATAAATATTTGAATGCAAAAATTTAAGGACGCATTGACTAGCTTACAATACAGAAAACAAGAAAAAATGGGATGGACAGCCGCACAAGGTCACGAAAGGTGGATCTCATGATCAAGTCCCACGATAAGTCCCCAAGTGTTGTTTACATATATCAGTTCTCTTTCTACAATATCATTTTTAGGACTTTTTATGTTTAAATTCTCTTGTTAAAATGCTTTGCATGTAATGGTGGGGTGTCCATGTATTTGCCCCTTGCAGCAGGTTGTTCCACTATCTTTTATGACATACGTACATGTGCTTAAACTTGTTATTGACTTAGTAATGAAATGATTACCTAATGAGCTCGGTTTGGAGGGCGACACCGTGGGTGGTTCTCCTGTGGGAGGCTGCACCAAAGCCTGTAGTGACCCCATAACAATCCATCCCTCTGCGGATGCTGTCCCTCACCCACTCACTGCTGGCCTCCACTCCCACCCTCGCCGCCTCCTCAAGCTCCACCCTTGTCCGCCTCTTCGCCACGGCTGCCACCTCCCCTACTGTCAACATCCGCCCTCCCACCCTCACCGCCGCCTTCCTGTAATCCGCCACCATACTCTTCACCTCCTCCCAATGGCTTCCCTTCATCCCCTCCGCCGCCTCCTTCCACATCAAAGGGTCCTCCTCCTCCTCCTCCTGCTTCTCCTTCCTCTTCTTACCGTTCTCTCCATGATGTTCCCGTAACATCATTTGTATATATTACATATATATGTATATGTTGGTTGGTGATGTGAGTGAATAAATGAAGGAATTAGTGGCGATGAAAATATATAATAGAAAGAAATCAAGAATAAACTAGGTTTGATGCGTTACAACATATATATTTATATAAATGTACGTTGTTAGTAATATAATATATATATATATATATATATATATATGCACAGACACAGTATATATGAATATGAATGAGTAATGTGTGTTTCCCTTCCCTTTGGCTGTGTTGCTGGGGACATCAAACATGCACACTCCTCTCATGCATCCCTCATTGTTTCCTCTCATTATCTCCGTACCCAACTCTCTTTCTCTCCCAACACCATATATATATATATATTCCATTACCACGGGATTTTGCCCTTGATTCCAGGGAAACGTGAATTTACTGAACATTTGTTACACACTAAATAATGTTATTCTTATTATTATTAATCTTCTTTGTAGTTACAGCCTACAAGGAAAATATATATGATCAATCCATGATGGGTTGTGTGATCTTTCAGAATCCGTGATTCTAACAGTGCTAATTGTCCCTATCAAAATTGGACTGGATCCGAGATATACAAAAGAAAAACGTTATAAGAACAATAAAATTACACACCTCATTACCATTGGATTTGATGAAATAAAAATATACCTTAAGTGGAATATTGTGAGATAAAAACACGTGGTAATATATATATATATATATATTAATATGGGTTGCTGGCTGCAGCTAGCAAATTAGAGGACATGTGCTAGTGAATTCCATCATTTAACAGCATTTGTATTTGTAGAACTAGAACCTAACATCCTTCATCCGAAAGGCAAACAATTCTGGTATGTCTGCCTGGCGCCTGCAGTATTGCCCAATGAAATGACTTTTTATTGTTAAGTCATGTTTCTGGCACCTGATCAGAAGAAGCTAGCTAAGGAGCCTTGAAACAATTGTGTCCGATGAAAAGATATTTAGTTTGAAACACAAAACTAGTGAAATAGATCATGTGTTTCGTCTTTAACATCCCTGATTAATTAAGAGCTTAATAGACATAAGTCTTGTCATTTGAAAATAAAACGAAGATACCAGATATGAGATACTTACAAATCGAATAATGTGATATCTAGTTATGATAATTTATATCAAAATAACATTTGCATTATATGTGTCTCAATTGATGTTTCCATTTTACGTTTAAAACAAAAAAAAAAAAAAAGCATTTATGTATAAACATAAATGCAATCAATTAAGTATCAATTGTAATCGATGTTTGGTCACCAATTCAACTACGACTCCATGTATCTTCCAGGGGATGAACAATATTTAGCCCAAAAAAACTATTTCTTCTCCAGGCCATCTTCCTACAATCAAGTTGCACCATCAACTTTTTTTTTTTCTATTAATTTCTCAACAAATATAGTGGCATTCATTATTCCCCCCTCAAATATAAAAGAAGTTATTTTCTCGCAAAAATTTAATCATTTTTGCAAAGAAAATGTTATCAAAACATGGGTTTTTTTACAGGAATAAATTAATATATATAGCTAATTACACAAATGTCTAATGTTAAATTCGTTTACACATATGTCCTAAAATGGGTTTAATAGAAGTCGATTTTAATCGATTTCCATTTAACTCGAACGGAAGCTGGTCTGATAACTTGTACGGAAATATATTATAATCGACTTTAGTAGTACACAGAAGTCTATTATAGTAGACTTCAGAAGTCAATTATAATCGACTTCTGTGTTGTACTGAAGTCGATTATAATAGACTTCCGTACAATACAGAAGTCGATTATAATAGACTTCAGTACGAACCTGACACAGTCTGACACACATCTCAAAGTCGCTTATAATCGACTTCAGAATCCGATTTTACTAGATTTTCACCTAGGCCTCCAGTATATATAGAGCTCCCCAGATGGCATTCCCCAGCACAAAATCTAGAGTTTGAGCGTGAATTTTTCGCTCATGTTGTGAGTCTGAGCGTGAAATTTTGCTTCAGAGGGAGAGATGGCAGAGAGTTTTGTTCATCTTCTGATATATTATAATGGTGAGATTAGAAACACAGTAGAGGGGGAGACATTTTATAGTGACAATCAAGCTTGGTTGGTTGTCCGTTCACCGATTAGTTTTCTACAGTTACAATGCCGAATATTGGAAGAGTATGAAGGAAATAACGTGCAAGTCTCGAAAATCTTCTATAGAATGCCAGTTGATATCGGACCAAATGGAATCCAATATAGAAGGTGGCAAATTCGAAAAGACGAGCACATTGATCACATGTTCAGTTATTTTAACTCATTTGCTGAAGTTCGCACAATAGAGTTATTTGTTGAACTAGAATGTGGTCCTTTTAGCTTTGCATGTTCAGCTCCAGGTCCATCAGTTGCTGATGCATCTCCATCCTTTGAAGTGTCCCGCCATGATGTCCACCAAGAAGAGGTAGCTTATCAAAGTCTTGAACATTTTGCCAGAGACCCATTGCCTCTAAATCCACAACCAATAGTAGAAGTAAGGCCGATTGGGGAGTTCGATTTTATTGTACAACACCAGGAGGATGAAAATGAGGAAGAAGAGGACCCTGATGATGCGAGGAACTATGATGAAGAAGATCAGCAGTTATTTCATGTCAAAACTTTGGTGAACATCAAATGTCGCAGTCTCAATCTCAATCTCGACAGCACCCTAGTCACTACTCAACGGTGGATTTAGATGCAATGCGGTCTGATGGGAGTGGGGAGTCTGGTTCAAGTTCGGGCATTGGAGGTGAGACTGATTTGGCACTTGGCCAAGTGTTTCGCAACAAAGATGAAGTTTTGTTTGCTGTTAAACACTACAGCATTCGAAGAAGTGTGCAGTATAAAGTTTATGAGTCTGACCATATAAAATTTCATTGCAGGTGCATAAGGTTTGGTATTGACTGTCAGTGGAGTATACGTGTCATGCTTCGGCGGAAGTTGCAAATGTGGGAGGTGCGAAAACTCACGGGACCACACACATGTGTCTTTCCAGAGTCTATGAACCAGCATGCTCAAATGGATTATCATATTATCTGTGCGCACATATATCCCCTGGTGCAAGCAGATTCGACGATCGCCATCAAATCTCTACAAGCATCGGTGGAGTCAGAGTTGAGGTTCAAGACAACGTATAGAAAGGTGTGGCTGGCCAAACAGAAAGCTATTGCTATGATTTATGGTGACTGGGAAGAATCATATAATGAGCTTCCTAGATGGTTGGGTGGCCTACTGTCTTATATGCTAGGGACCACTGTTCAAATGCAAACTGGACCATATTATGTTGGTGATGTTGTAGATCAGGGTTGCATTATGTTCCATCGTCTCTTCTGGACTTATCCACCATGCATAGAGGCTTTCAAATATTGCAAAAGGCTTATTTCAATTGATGGAACACACCTGTATGGCAAGTATGCTGGAACACAATTGATGGCAATTGCCTAAGATGGGAACTCAAATATTTTGCCAGTTGCACTTGTCGTGGTCGAAGGAGAGACAAAAGAAGCGTGGACTTTTTTCTTGAGAAATCTTCGACGGCATGTGACACCACATGAGGGCATTCTTGTCATATCTGATAGGCATCATGCTATCAAGTCAGCTTTAGAAGCAGAAGGGAGTGGTTGGCATCCCCCTTCAGCTTATCATGCATACTGTGTGCGACACATTGCATCTAATTTTGCTGTAAAGTTCAAGAATAAAGATGTGAAGCGCTTGCTGATGAATGCAGCATATGCAAAAACTGAGCATAATTTTCTTTATTGGTTTAGGGCTCTGGAGCATGTGAAACCTGAAATGTGTGCATGGGCTAGCAGCATACCGCGCGAAAAGTGGGCCCACTATGCTGATGAGGGTCGTCGCTTTGGGCATATGACAACAAATTTATCAGAGTGTATGAATGCTGTCATGAAAGGTACTCGAAATCTTCCAATCACAGCCATAGTGAAGTCAACATACTATCGCCTTATTGAGTTGTTTGTCCGAAAAAGCACAGAGGCAAAGACCCAGCTTGCAAGTGGGCGAAAATTTTCAGAGACCCTCTTGAATGCAATTAAGGAGAACAGGCGACACCTTAGCATCATGAGTACCACTCGAGTGACCCGAGATGATTTGGATTACTTGGTGTTTGAGCGAGACGACATAGGAAGTCGTGGAAGACGGGAATTCAGAGTACATTTAACAGAGCGATGGTGTAACTGTGGGGAATTCCAGAAATTGCACTATCCGTGCCGCCATGCACTCGCCGCGTTCTCTAATGCTCGACGGGATTGGACATCTTTTGTTCACGAAGTTTTCACGATGGAGTCGGTCTTCAATGTGTACAAAACAGAATTCTCTACTGTTGCTAATGAAGAAATGTGGCCGCCATACACTGGGCTTCCAATACGGCCAAATCCTGCACTTAAGTGAACTCTTGAGGGCCGTCTGGTTTCCACGAGGATTCACAATGAAATGGACGAGCCTGATCCAAACCAAGGAAAACGTTGTGGACTGTGTAGAGGTATGGGCCACACCAGACGATCATGTCCACATGCTCCATCCTCTAGCCAAGGCAATTGATTCAATACTTCATTTCTATTGTTAAGTTAGTGTACTTTTATTGCTTCTTGTGGGGTATGTATTGGTTTTTTTTTCTCGTCAATCAGTTGTTATTACTCCTTATGTGGTATGTATTGGTTGTTTTTAAGTCAGTTAGTTGTTATTGCTCCTTATCGTTGTTAAGTTGAATTTGTACCTGTAAACTTGTACTAGTCAATATGTGTTTATAAAAGTCTTATTATAAAAAGACTAAATTATATAATATAAGAGTCCATAATACATAACCATCATACTCAGCACAAATAGAAAGTACATAATACAAGAGTCCAAAGTACATAACCACTATATAAACAAATGCATTAAATACATAAGCATCATAATCACTACCCGGCATGCCTATTGCGCCTGGGGCCAGCAATGTGACTCCTTGTGGCACAACGACGATATACAATCTGTCGCACAGGCCTGCGATGCTGCAGCTCCTCATCCTCTTGCTCCTGCTGATCCTGCCCATCCTCCTGCTCGTCATCGTCCTCTTGATCCTCTCCATCATGCTCGTCCTCCTGCTCCTGATCTGCCTCTTGCTCTTGATCCTCCTCCTGCTCCCCCTCATTAGCTACCTCTGCCTGATCCTCATGACGAGAGCCCTGATGAGATAGATCGGGGATATACTCAACAGATGGTCGATAGCAATGATCTGGTGGCTGAAGTACTAAGACTGATCTCCCTGTATAGGATAATTCCATGAATGCCATCACGTCGGAAGCTGACATGAATTGCGGACTGAAGGATATATGTCGCGCTATGTCACTCTGGCCCAAACCTGTAACAAACTGATGCGCCGGACGGAGGTGAACAAAAGAATCTGAAATAAACTGATGACTAGGGCCTGCCATAAACTGCTGGCTAGGGGTCATGAACTGATGGCTGGGGCCCCCCCCATTATCTGGGGCTGAGATGTGCCAGTCATATACTGGTGCTGTGAGGGATCACCCATGTAATGCTGGTGGGAGGGGCCAGCGATGAACTGTTGCTGGCTGGGGACCGCCATGAGCCCAGTGGCTAAGTGCAGGCATGGGTAGCCCTTTGGGGTTCGGCATGAACTGCTGGCTGGGGTCCAACATGAACTGCTAACTGGGCCCTGTCATGAACTGGGGGTTGGGTACATAGGCGTCAGCTGGTACACATGGAATGACTGAGCATCATCCTGCTGGATGGGATCTGGTTGGGGCTGATGTCTCGGCTCTGGTTGTGCTCGTGGCAGAGTGCGCTTTGGGGCCGTGTGCTGGGGTGGGATCGGGAATGGGATCGAGTCCGGGCTTGAGGCCTGGCCTGCGGCTGGGGCTGGGCCTCAGGTTGGGGCTGAGGCTATAAATCAGCATGCTGCTCCCCATAATCATCTGACCCACCTCCATCATGACCAGGCGCATCATCTGGGTACTATCGTCTGCTAGCACGTGTACCGGCACGCATACGCCGCATAAAAGAGCGTTGATCTGGGACGTCATCAGGGTGTGCAATATCTGGAGCTGGTGGGGCCTAATCTGGTTCATCATCTGGCAAGTCCCTGAGCCCTGGATTCTAGGGGGTCCATTTAATGACAAAAATCTATTAGCCACTGACACATACCTTGGAAATACTCGATAGATGGCTGATCATCATCAGATAGCAGATACTGAACCCGCCTATCCCTACGCGCCTCTCATGCTGCATGCCATGCAACATGATAGTCAAGCCACCATATATGGAGATCCCCTCGACCATCTTTAGCGTGCAACCAATCAATATTTATTGGAGCGGTCGGTATGTGCTGCCCTCCACCAAACTGTCGCACGACACGATCAGCAGCGTGCCATTCAATGACAGCAAAGTGTATAAGTGCAGTCATAGATGCCCATACATCAACCTCCTCATAAACAAATGTAGGTGTAATATCCCTGACCTCATCGCAGCGGTACGGCGTCCACCTAAACTGCAACAGTCAATAAGAAATATTAGACACATAACTAAAACAACTTAATAGAATAATTAATTTGATACTAAGCATATGCAAGTTACCCCATTAATGCCAATGGAATCAATGATCAGCCTGTATCGCAATAGCTTATTTGTGTCTGATCGAGTCGAATACCTATAATGCCTCCACCTGAAATGAACATAATTTGTTTTCCTGATTACAATTTGGACATATACAAATCAATAACAAGTCTAAAATATTCACAAATATGTGTACCGCAGTGCTAGTGGAAAAGTAAGTGGATGGTGTTGTCTAGGGGCCAACTGAGGTATCCTATACCATGCCCAAGACTGTAGAAGACCTAAACAACCAGCAACCTCGGTGACATTGTATTTCACAGCGCGACAAAGCTCACGATAAAGAGATCCAAGAACTGCAGAACCCCAACTAAAGTTTGCAGTCCCATTAAAATCAGTGAGAAGAGGAAGCCACTTCATATGTACTCTAAATCCTGATTTATCCTGGAATAAGACCCCACCAAATAGAATCATTATGTACGCTATGGTGTATCGAATAATCGTATGCTCATCAGCATTTTGTTCCAATGTCTGAAATGTCTCTGTGAACCAATGAAGATTTATTGAGAATCCCTTGATGTCTTTTTCCTCCGGAACCGCTCCAAGTAAATTTGCACACAAAGCCCATATATCGTGATTATAAAATTTCTCCCATACTCCTATGCAGCCACTCACAAGAAGCCCATCAACACACAGACCTAGCTGAAACACAACATCCTCCAATGTCACTGTACATTCTCCGTACGGAAAATGGAAAGTGTGTGTCTCCGGCCTCCAACGCTCAACTAGTGCACTAATGAGCACCCTATCATAATCAAATGCTGGGACTAGCTGCACAACATACCAAAACCCAGCCTGCCTGAGAAAAGGCTTCATCCTCGGATCTGGTGCGACCATCATATTATAACGCCTAGCTTTTAAAATCCGAGTATCCTATATCGTAAAATATAAATATTTAATACATTATTAAGTCATACAAACTAAACATCAAAATATAACTCGCACTAAAATAGTATGTAACATTTTCTTCATATTTATATAAATAACTCACAATGACACCATGCTTAAACTATCAAAAACTAGAATTACATTTATTAAATTTTGTCAATCAAAGACTGTTGTTCGCTAAGCTTTAACACTAAAACTATAGATCTATTACAATAAATATGATGACGTATCTGTACATGTATAAAAATGCCCCTTAAACATTTCAAATTAGTTTTTACAATTTATCTATACACAAAATTAAACAAAGACAAAACTTAAATTTATTATAGTTACAAATACTAAAACTAAATTTAAGTTTATTAAATTTTGTCAATTATAACAAACTCCTCGCTACCTAACGCTAAAGCTATATATCTATTACAATACATACAATGATGTATTCCTTTAATTAATTTAATAATTTAAAAATACTCTTTAAACACTTTAAAATGAACTACCATTATTAAAAATTCCACCAGCTTTTCATTTTCCAAATTACTTTTTACAATTTATTATTTATTTCTTTAATTAAATACTACCAAATTCTATTTTTCCAAGACTAAAATTTAAAATACAACAACATTCAATACAAATTCACTGAAATTAAATAAAATAAAATAAAATTACAAGCAATTTTTAAAAAACTCTACCTTACTTTTTACAAATCAACTAATATATCTATCTACCTGCTTCAATACAACTAAATATGCATACACATCAACTTACAAAACAAATATATAATAAAATATTAAATTAACATCTACAAAACTTTCTAAACAAACAACTTACATTTTATTAACATATCAGACTAAATGATAAAATAAAATACAATGAAAAATTTAAAACTACATAAAATTACCTGTATTGTCAATTTGCCTGCAATATGATTAATAAAATTGAGCCGATATAGATAATCCATCGAATAACTATAGCACTTCCTCTCACCACCTTTATCATGAAATGTCACAGCCCCTTCTTCCTCTTTGCCGTATGCACTTTTCCTTCCTCCTTCCCCAACGATGATAACCAACCTTCTGCTTCTGAAACAAGAAGGAAGCAATGGCCTCTTATAGCAACTGAAAGCGCGCAACCCCAAAGTCAATTGCAATCGACTCACTGCCAGCATCAGAGGGCGCACACAAGTCGATTTTAAGCGACTTCTCAGCACCACAAAAGTCGACTTTACTCGACTTCTTCTCGTCCTTGAAATCGATTATACTCGATTCTTGGTCAAAGGCTGCATGTGGCAGAGGAGCTCCTATAGCTGTCAGTGGGGGGGGTGAGAGAAAGTCGATTATACTCGACTTTGAGCATGCAATGAAGTCATTTTTACTCGACTTCCATATCACACAAAATAGGACATTTTCGTTAACTGATTCAACTTCAGGCATTCATGTAATAAGGTGGTTTTTTTAATTTATTTGTGTGAAAAACCCTCAAAACATATTGAGTGAGCTGGCCTGCAAAATGACCCAAAAGAAAGACCGAGTTTTCAAAGACGTAAAGAAATTTTATGGGCTCCACCTCTTACCTAAATGAGTATGTACAATTCTGGATTAATAAAAGGCCATTTCTCTGATGAAGCTGTTGATTTCACTTCATTGATAAAGCTGTGAAGTGTCACCTTCAAAATTGGGACATGTGGCTAATGGTGACCCCCTGATTGACTAATGGCACCGAGTTTTGAAAATGGCAGTACAACTATTGTTAGAAGGCAAATACTTTTTTAATGTCTTATTTTATATAGGCACTCAATATACCCTTAAATTTAAGGGATTCTCATTTTAATATTTTTTATCTTATTCCTCCATTTGAGATTTGAATTTTGATGAATACACAAAAATACCTACTTTTTTTATGTCCAAAACGCCACTCTCGTTAAAATTAATCAGTGAAAATTTTAATTGACCTACTAAATTTTAATTTAACTGTTTATGCCTTCGTGGACCCCACTTCTCTAGTTAATATTCACCTTCTTCCTGTCACCATGCATCCTCGCTGATAACAGAGGTTAGAACAGAACAACACCAGTGAACACAAGAACTAGCTACCACAAAAAGGTGAAGTCTATGTAAGTAAATTGTAAAGACAAGAAGAAGAGAACATGCGAAGCTTCCATTGGGTAATCTCATAAAAATCAACTTGAAGCTTGTAGGTCTTATTGGCGTAAATCACTTCAATAACCCACCTTCCTGAAACAAACTTTATAAATAATAATAATAAAAATAAAAAAAACAGAAGGGGCAAAAACAATGTAAAGGAGCAATTAGGGTGTAGCATAAAAATACAAGGATAAACAAACCAAAAAATCAAAAGAGTTGTTTGTACTCATTATGTATTGAACATCGTATCAATTTACATCTTATATGCCATTGGATAAAACGTGGACCCTATTCAAATAGAATCCATATCTCATATAATTATAAAAAATATAAGTTATTATGATATATTAAGTACAATTAATGAGTACAAATAATATTTTTCAAATAAAAAAAAATGAACATCTTTGAAGAGAAATCCTCTGATTTCATTTCTCAACAAAGTACACCTCCTGCTTGAGTGCTTGTATACCATTTGTAAACTGCCAATTTTGGAAAAATAGTCATTTCCTATCATAGCACTTTCATGAAACTTTTTTACATAAACGCAAATTCAACGATTTAAATGCATATTTACTTACAATAAAAGTAAATTTCACTAGTTTTATTCGAGATATACTCACTTACATATATGGGTCCCGTCAATTTTCATATGAATGTGCTAAAATTTTAACTAACTCAAGAATTATTCCACTTTTATTTGGTTCCTAAGTGCTACACAATCCACATAAAGTCGTAGACCGATTCAAGTTGTTTGACCAAATCAAAATGGATCATTGATTGAACCGGTCCTTTGGACATCTTAAGTGGATCTATATTTTTTCTTGCATTTGGGTCTTAGTGCGCTCCATGTTCGTTGCCCTTTGGGCCTCAAGTCATTAATTAATACTTAAAACCCAAAATCACACCTTGAACGAATTGCAGACCCAGAACGGGTGCCATACAGAGCCACTATTACTTTAGAGCATAATTAAAATTTTAATTCTTAAACCAAAATAATAATAATTTTTTATTGACTCTCCATTGTACAGACTAACATATAGGTCAGCTAATAAGAACTGCTCTAACTTAACCAAAACTCTAAACAGGCAACTATATTGAAACTCGAAAGAGAGGCTTTAACCGTAGTCCATGGAGATTCTACGGATGCAGCATATTTTTACGGGAGAATACATGTGATTTTGTTTTTTTTTCCCCCCAAAAAATGACTCTCCATTACAGAGGTGTTGCTTATTTATCTACTAACTTTATTAACTACTAAAAATAAAAGTTTAACTTTAATACACTAAAAGTGTAAAACTTCTTTATATGATCATCAGATTACATTTTATCACGTAAAACATGATTGAATTTCACCTCACCACTTCGTAAGTAATAAATAACATAATGTATTTAAATTACATCCTATCATAAGACTATATTAAAAGTAAGAAAAACATCCACAATTTCTGGTCGGCAACACGTGGACGAAAGATTCCCCCAATTTTAAAAGTACGTGAGTTGATCAAGCTCACCCTGATATCCGATTTCTAACATGCAGGCGTTGAATTCAACAAAACACCAAATCACTTTATTTCATTTTATTATAATTATTGTTATTCTTTTTTCTCCTTCCTTCTTCTTGTGTATGAAAAATGAAAATATAACCGACGGAAGCAGAAAGAGTGGAATAAACTTGTCATGAATATTCTAGAAGATAAATTGAGTTGAACTGTCAAATGTGATCGATATAAGTCGTAAGCATTACTATTTTAGTTTTTTTCGATAACTGTAGTGTAGAAGCAATCAAATTGCCGAATCAAAAATTTATTCCGAAATATGCATGTTTTGTTCTCCATCATAAAATGGCCACTGAATTTGTCAATTACTCTTTGCATATTAGTTCTATAGCTAGTTTCTTTGGCACGCTACTTGTGTATGAGTATTTTGGACACTTTCAAAAAAGCTTTGCTTGTGATATTTTTCAAATCGTGGATAATCATGTTCATGGAATACTTTTGACTTTTAAACCAAATGCACAATTCAGTTCCTTAAATTGTTTATTTATGGGCTCACACCCTCTTTGTCAAAGACTATATGGCATGTTGTATTTATAGATTCGGATGGTGATGTATAGGTTGTATGTAGGGCTAATTAACTTTATTGCCATTTTTCCATCAAAAAAAACTTTATTGCCATTTAACCCAACATCACCTACGCTACATGAATAGGATTGGAGAAAAATCAAACACGATATTGTGGGTTCCAACAGTGAGAATACAGCCATGGCGAAATTTCATGGCGGCCATCACCCTTCATTTGGTGGGATAGCATTTTCAAATCATTTATGATGCACGAAATTTGGCTCAATTAAGTTAATGGAATAACGAGTAAACAAAAATTCAACGGAAAAAAAATCAGAATTTAATTTTAACGTAAATTTTTTATATATATCTAATTAAATATTGGCACACCAATGAAATTATTTAGAATAATATTTGGTGATAAGGTGTGTAGTGTGTATTTGTTATATAATTTAATTGTACACCTAACATCATTAAATTATTGTACCTTTATTGCTATCATTAAAAAGTGACGCATATAGTAATATGTACACTTGTGGTGAATTAAAATTAGGCTATTCGTTTTTTTTTTATGGAAATAGATCATTTTGGTTTTTAATCTGTCATTTTTCTAATATTATGTTTTTAATCTCTATTGTTAGTCTGCATTATTGTTAAGTTGTGATATTTATAAGGATCAAAAAGGATTTTTAAGATACTTATAAGAATAAAATACAAAATTTTCAATATTCGTAAAGATTAAATGCATATTCTAAACTATTTGTAAGGACTTAAATTCAAAATATATCAATAACAAAAAATATAATATTAGACAAACGACAGACCAAAAAGCAAAAAAGAATAATACAGAGACGGAGATCAAAATTACCTATTTTTGATATGGACAAAAAAAAAACTAAAATTAATCTCAAAAATATATTTTAATATAAGTGTGTTGCTATATATCTAAAGGAAGTGCGAAATTCAACTCCACTTGCAAAATGAATTGTCCACATCTATCGTAAACAATTTTGGGTGGAATTGTTTCGCAACATTTAACATTTTCGATTAAATAATAATGATATTTATAATTACTTCCATTAAAAAAAATCATCATCATTACTAGGGGATTTTATGAATGATATTTAAGGCTAGCAAAAATATAACAACGGTTTAAAGTTGACACTAGATTGCATATAGTAACTTACTCTATAAAATGCTATAATTTCGAGCATTATACTTTAAGGTTAACTATACTTTTAATTACGTGAATTTAAATTTTGGGTCAATACGAAGTAGAAATATTTTTCTTAAAGTTGGTATGAGAATACCTTTTCAATTTTTTTTAAAAAGATGTTACCAGAAAAACTATTTAAAGAAACTTAATCACAATTAATATAAAAGTTGACTAAATTATATAAATTAAAAAGTTGATTTGACATTTCACATATTAAACGGATATGCTCATAGTTTCGAGCATGAGGAGAGTTTTGACATGCATATTTAAAATGCATGTAAATATTATTTATGCTAAAAATTAAGTACTAAAAATAGAAAGAAGTGTATTCTGAAATCAAGATAGATCGACGCGTGATTAATGATCAAATCATCCTTCAATTTGGCACACCGGCCTCATGATTGCTTCAAGGATTATACTTTTCTCTATTTAAATACATCAAGTTCTTCATCACAAAAAACAATAAAAAAAAAAAGTTAATTAAAACATTAATCAATCAATATTAAACCACAATTAAGTATTATAATTAATTAATGACTTATGTTAGAGACTCACACTACTTAAATAAAGATACAGCCAACATAATTGATATAAGAGATTGAACAACTCTTTCTCATGAAATAGTGATTTTTAAAAGTTAAGTTAAAACCATTCAATTCTAAATTGTACAAAGTCTATTCCTTATATATATATATCCAATCCTGTAAACTTTACACTCTTCTCCTTATTAGCTAACTTATTGGATTAAGTTAGGTTCACTTAATTCTAAAAATTATTAGTAATGGAATAATAATTTATTTATCGCATATCAGAATTTGTCACCTATCACCTACATACTGCTACTACATGACTAGCAATTTGCCTGGTGTATGTACTGCACCGCATAAATCTACTGATCACTGCCCATTGCACCGTCACTGGGATCGCTGATTGCACACATTACTGCCGTTTGAATTGACTTTTCGAATTTCCATTTAGGTCACATACCACCAGCTTAATTATCATGCATGCTTGCCTACTTTTTATGCAATCCATTAAATTTGACAACCAATACACTGACTCACGCTCTACCACTCAATTTTGCCCACTTTTTTTTTATTATTTTCTCTTGCAATCCATTTAATTTTGGCACATAAATCATACTCATCTTACCATTCTTTTCGGCCTACTTTTGCCACAGTAATCACTATATATACACATGTGGTACCCAAACACCTAATATATAGTTAATGTTTATTAACTCGGTGATCTCTTTTGTTCATCCACTCAACCGAAAGTCCGAAAGATATCGATGAAGAGAGATGAGAACCCACCTACGAATTTAAGGAGCACAGCTAAGTTAGGCACCTCAACAGCCTAACTTAAAGAGGAAAGAAATAGAGCCAGAAAGTAAGTAAAGAAGACGAACAACCCACTATTACATTCTGACACAATCACATTAAAAACAGACAATAGCCATGATATTTGCCCAAACTTCCACGGATCCCTTCCCATGGAAAGAGGGCCCATTCTCATAGAGGGGGGGCTCCATCTTTAGAAATAAATAGAATGAAAAAATTATACTTTACTCCTTTAACTATAGGTTATTTTAGTAGACTTAAGTTTTGAAAAATATGCAGTTTGATTCTTTAAATTTTTTTTAAATATTTAAATTGACCTTTTTTTCAATTGTTTATAAAAATATCACACATTTATGAAAATTTAGGATATCAAATTTTACATTTAGAAAATTTCAAAAAATTAATTTGCTTATGTTTTAAAATTTAGTGATGTAGTGCACCTGTTTTATCTAAAATATATATTTATGATAATTCAAGAGATTAATTGACGCTTATACTTTAGAAAATAAAATGTAATTTTTCCTAAATGAAGTCATCATATATTCTTCTCCATGTACAAGAGAAATGAACATGGAGCGGTGAAGATAATAGTGTTCCTTTTGCATGTTTTAACTCCTTTTGTGACCATTAATACTTAGGCCTTGGTAATCCAGTAGGTAATGCCGGGAGAGGATGAAGTCCCTAATACCATGCATTGATAAAGGAAAAATATTATACGAGAAATTTTATAAGCTTTAGCAAGAAAAAATATTTATTCTATATCATTTATTATTTAACATATTGATTTGGTGGGTTATTATTGTCTTTTACATTATTCTCTATATTTTCAATATAATAAATGGTATGAAGTAAATGCTTTTTTTTTTTAACTCTCAAGGCATATTAAGAAATTTCTTCTAATGCATGTTATGTAGCATCATTATTATTTGTCACAATTTTTATAAAAACTTGTTAAGACATAAGGATGGTAGTTAAATAACTTAAAATATTTAAAATAACTCATTCATTAAAGAAATAAATATAATGTTAAATTGTTCTGTCAAAAATATTGTAACAATAAAATTATGATTGGTTGGTATTTTTTAGTAAAGAATTCCCCCAACTTTGATTCTTTCGTCAGTTAAATCTTTTTTTATCAACCAAAGAAACAATTCCTTTAATTACTGCTTAACCCTATTTATTGGTCACGGACTCACAGCATTCAACATTTGTCGCTCTCATGGTTCAATCTGATCGATAGTAATTTATTGGAGCACCCTCTACTAATTTTAACGTGAAACAATTTATGTGTGTGTGTGTGTGTGTGTGTGTTTTTTTTTTTTTTCTAATTAAGATTAAGGGTAATGTGCTGACGTAACAACTTGTGTGTATTGACTTTTGAGGACAGTGTGCCCACAACTCGGATTATAAATCTCAACTACAGTACTTCATTTTTAAAGCAGAGCATATACATTTTCAAGTAATATGAAAACAAAGTGTACACGAAGACGGAGCTCTATGTGGTATTTAATTTGATCGTTGAAAATCGCAAGCTACATACTTTTATACAATTTGACAATAAAAAATGTTGGGGTTCTGGAAATGTTTTGGTTTGGGTCCATTCCAAATGTCATTATCAAATACAAATATCAACCAACATGGTGCATGATCGCTTCGCAAACCTTAGCCAAGGGCACAAACATAGTTGGAGTTGCGACGGCCAAATGGAGTGGTGATTGGCGCGATCGCTCTCTGGATGTTGGATGCTTGGGACAGGCTATGGTCCCATTGGCCATGAGTGCCCATTATGCTAAAAAGAAAGGGCACTCACCTATGCTCCCCATTATAACTTTCTTTGTTTGACCAAAATATGTGTATATTCCTTCACGAGCCTATCATTTTAAAGCAATGGTAATTTAGTCCAATGGATCGAATATGCATAAATAACTTCCTTTGTGCTCGCCGACAGGTTGGTTGAGGAAACATTTCTAGAACAAATGACTCATAAGAAGTAAATGATTTTGAGTTCATAGGACATAAGAGTGTGCTCCTAGAGAAGTTGAGGAAAATCGAGTTTCCATTTTACTTCCATTTTAGAGAGAAAATTAAACGAAAAAAATGTGCTCTTTTTCCAGAAAAATCAATATTTCATCATATGTGTAATTTGTCTAGTTCAATATAATTTTTAGGGCTTTTCGGTTCGTGCTTTTGTCACCAATGTCATAAGTTCTTTCTCTAAGGTGATTTTGGCATTGTCAAAGTTTTGCAAATCTGCTGTATTAATTGCAAATTTTGGGTAGGAAAGTGAGAACACTACGACATCAGGTCAGATGTCATTTTGATTAAAGACCTAAAGGCAATGAATCATGGTTCCTTTCATATTATATATTACTCACTTAGTTCATTCTCAATCAATATAAAACTTCACCTCTCACGTTTAACCCAACAAGTGTATTGTATTTGCTCTCCTCCCCAAAGACTTGAGTCTTTCTTAACCATCGGTGAAAAGAACTTTACTTGTCTTTTTTTTTTTTTTTTTTTGGTTTCGTTCTTGCATTGCTTGGTTATTTCACCGGCCGCATCATGGTGAATTATAAACTGCAGATGCTGTTTAAAACTTTGACCCAAATGTTGGTGTACTAATTAAGCCAGTTTATTGGCCATTTTAATTTATTTTATTTTTCAAAGCCACCCAATTGGTTGGTGCACATCATGTACCAGCCAGGCTTTTGATGGGGCCAAAAATCCAACCAAGCATAGAAGAACTAAATTGGCATAAATAGAACATGTAATTGTTGACCATTAAAATAAAAAAAAACAAAGAAAGGTTATTATTGTGTCTACATATCAAATCTTACCAGTATCGCTCTCTAAAATCGAGAGTGTATTCGGAAACTTTCCTTTTGTTACATCAAAAGTGCTTTCTCTTTCCATCTTATATATCCAGAAACTATCAAGCCGAGACGCCATTTCGTTCATTGGTTTTACTTTGTAGTTCGTATTTGTCTTTCGTGAGGTGTATAGAATTATATTAAAAACGTAAATAAAATTGCAATTTTAAATAATTATCTAGGTATAAATAACAGTAATAATATATGACAAAAATTTTGAAAAAGTGGTCTGAATTGGTCCTGCACTCACCCATCATCCGGCGTTCCCCTATCCAACGAGATGACCTGACTTGGGCAAACGCTAGCTTGGTTCACTCCTCTCTATTTGCTTGGATCTGATCTTTCTTCTCCCTACTTTTCTTGTTTGACAATTTATAAGTGGAGATCTCGAATATATAGCAACCTATACCCCAATCAAATCCCTCGCTTTACCCTTACCTTATATACTCTTGTCGCTGAGAAGAAGGACAAGTTCAATACTCACCTTATACGCCAACCTACCCTCACTCCGGACCAATACAAGAACAAAAATAAATATGACATTATGGAATTTTAAGCTTATGATGAGAAAAGGTACATGTTAAAACAAGTTGCTACATGGAAAAAATTTCATGTACATTTTTTTATACACTATGCAGCGTTTTTCTGAGGACAAGAAGGATGTAAAAGTGTAATTTTATATTTTGAGCTTGTTAAGAGAACTAAATTATAAGCCAATTAGTGAGGGGATTGGGTAGCTTATTTGAAGTCATATGTTTAAGCTAAACTATCATTAATATACATAAAAACAAAAAAGAGATATTTAAATTATAAAAAAAATTCAATAATTTTCGAAATGCAATATTATTTGTGATTTAAATTTGATACTGACTAGTGGTTTGACCCGTGTGATGCACGGGATGATAATAAAAAATAATTTATTGATCATTATAAAAAATAAATAATAATTTATTTTAATATATCTTATAGAAAATTGAGTTTATAAACTTATTTTAAAAATAAGTTAATAGTTAAATAATTAAACACATGAACAGAATATAAGTGATTATGGATTTGAAATAAGTCATTTGATTTTATATCTTATTTTAAATATGATATTTATAAAATTGAGAAAATCTTAGTAGACAACTTTTAACTAACAATACAAAGCTTATTTTAAATTTTGCATGCTTTGATAATTGAAATTGATGAATAATGAAATAGAATAAGTAGATATATTTACAATATCATATACTATTATTAGGGATGACGATAAGTATCCATAAGAGAATAGACATGTCTCCCATATCTTGTTTCTGTTTAGAATTTTGCTTCATATCCCTATCCTCATTTCCATTGCGGGTTCATATTGCCTATTTCAGGGATTTGAATCCCTATGGGGTATTCACGAGTTTATTAAAATAATTCCAAAAGGAGAAAAACTTGAAAAGTATTACAATATTCAAAACATAAATAAACATAATACTACTAATACAACATAATCCAAATTAAAAATAAAAATACATAATAATACAAATTCAATAAAGATAATTAAAAAAATGAATGTGCTAAGATTCTCTTTTGTGTGTGTGTATATAAAAATGAATATTTAAATAATTTATATAAATAGAGAATTGCAAGTCTCTATGGGACAGGAACCTCATTCCTTGTCCCTACCTCGCTTAGAAAATGATAACTCCACCCTGTCCTGGTAAAGATTAAATGAGTTTCCATTCTCGTCCTTTTTTTTAAGGTAATCCCACCGGGTACCACTTCAACATTTTTAATTATTCTTAGCCATTTACATATTTATAGTAAATTGAAATATTTAATTTACATTATTTTAATTACACATTATTTCCTTTTACATCATTTTAATAAATATTCTCTAAATGAATATTTTTTTTATTCCTCCATAACCATATATAAAATAAAAAATCTCATTTCTCAGTGGTTGTTACGTTGAGTCCATTATGTTATCATAAATTATCCTCTAAACTTGCTCATTGAAGATAAGTACCATTTAATATAATTAGATTGTTGCTCTCTATCATATTCTCACTCTTCAACAAAGAGATGATTTTGAAATTAATTGAGTGGAGACTCATTTCGGTATGATATGGACTTAAACTCTTTCAAATATATTACATTTGAATTAAGTAATTTTTTAATTTCAATTAAAGATAAATTCTTTGGATATGAACCTACAATAGCAAGATATGCAAAAAAAAATATTTTTTTTATGACAATATGAAACTCTTAACCTATTCTAAAAAATACAATATTTATCTTTAAAATTTAGAAATATAATAATAAAATCATTGATAAAAAATTTAAATTACAATTTAAAGTATACCTTAATACATAGATTTATAATTTTTTTAGGATAATTTGAAAATACTTAAAATCGTGTTAACTTGATACTTAAGGCTTAATTTTATGATAAATAAGAAAATTATAATTTTATAAATTGCTTGGTCCTTTTCATTTTGAATTTAAGCCCTACATAACTATATTATAATATGTATTCGACTTTCATGAATATTTAAAATTTAGTTTTTTATGTTTATAAATATTTTTAAAAATATCTTTTAATTTTTATAAATGTCATTATGTAAAAGTGATAACTAACCATGAGACCATAAATATAATACTAAAATAAAAATAAACAATAAAGATAGTAAAAAAGTTATGAGATAAAATTAATAAGCAATCATAGTGAAAGCTCTTATTATATAATAAGTCATTTACCTCATTTTAATAAATCAATGCTGGATTTCTAATTTATAGCAAATATTCTAAATTAACGTATATATTGATTTAAATATGATAGATTATATTTATTATATATTGAATCTTAAAATAACATATAAAATCTATTATATACCGAATATTAAAATAATGTACAAAATAAAAAATAGTGCATAAAATGATTACTTTCGATATCAATATTTATTGATATGATATCATTACCTTGTATGTGTGTATGTGTGTCTATATATATATATAGTAATTAACCAATATTATATATTAATTAATTAATTGATAATTAGGAGTATCTAAGTAAAGTAACTTAATTTATCTGATTTAAAACATTTTCAAACACATATTTAAAAAAATACAATATAAAATATAAAATTACTTTTTGATTATTAATTTATATTATTTATAAATAATTATTTTAAAAGACTCCAATGTATAAGGTTATTAAAATAATATACAATATTTTTTGCCATGTAGATTTCAGCATAAATTGCCTAGATATTAAAAATGATTATTATGAATGTTGAAATTGTGTAAATTAACGATAGCAAACTAATAAATTAATATTACTATTAATATTATAGATATAAACTAATATTGCAGATATAATTAACATATATATATATATTGATCTGTTAACTGATTTAGACATGTTTGATTTGATTTAATAAATTATAATAAATTGAATTATTGAAATTTTCAATTTCTATTAAATTATGTTCGATTCAATATAAAATGATATGATTTAGAACTTAGATGGGAAGAAAATAAATTAATTTATATTTTTAATTTTAAATGCCAACTGATCGATTTTAAACATAATAATAAATTTTCTAATCAATTTAAATCTAGATTTCTAAAGTTGATTCCAAGTATATGAAAGTTTAAATCTTTTCTACCTCAATTTTTCATTATTAATAGACCCAATAATACACTTAATTACAAAAATTTGAATTTTATACTTTGGTGAACAAAAAGATATAAACTTGCTAAAAGATTTATAATTTACATAGTTGATTATCTTAGACAAATCACAAACCAAAGTCATTTGTTAAACTTTGAATATTTAAGATTTGTAGTAGCAGAAGATCATACCATTGTAATAAAGAATCATGACTCATAATATCAATTTTAAACTCTCATAATCTCTTGTTATGTTTTCTATTTTTCTTTCATTCATACATTTGTTATATCAAATCTTTTTTGTTTCATAGGCTTGTCAATTTGCACGTAAATATCATCCAAATCCTTGTAAACATATTTAAAATATTATTTGAATCCGATTTGAAACTTATCTATTTCAAATTACGAAATTGATGCATATAATAAATGCATTTAATTTCTTTTATATTCCATTTTTATTTTTGATTTTTTAAAAATACATTTAATATGTTATTAACGTGGTTGTAACATAAACCACCAATCAATGATAAAAATCATTTAATAAAATTGCATGCATCTTGGATTATTTTTATTATTATGCAATTAAATTAAAATAAATGTCCCCTTCCTAATCAAGTAATCATATGTAAGGGAAACGATAACTGCTCCTATAGTGTTCGCTTTCTCCTTCTCATTTGCTACAATATAATAACCCCTATGCAATTGACTTCCTAATGACTAATATTGCATATTTTTTCCTTATTAATTCATGTATACTAAGTGGTGACTCATCCATTTGTTCAGTCAGCAAAACATAGTTTTAAAAATTCTCTTATTTTTATCAACATTTAGTTTCTCTTTCAGGTGTCTATTGATCATTATTTCCATCCAAGAATAAAAATCTCCTACATATTATTGCCAAAATCTCGTAGATATGAAAATATTATAAATATACATATCCTATATAATACAAAAAAAATTATTATTGAAAATATGAAATATCTAACATGGAAATAAACTTAACATGTGTTTGGATGAAGCATTTTAAAAATATAAGGGAATTTAAAATGCTAGAAAATTAAAATGCTTCAATTAAATTTCTTTCAATTTTTAACTTTTTTATTTGGATAGATAATTACTTTATTTGTAAAATGCTTTATTTGGGTAAGGTAATTACATTACCTTGATTTTAACATATTTTATTTGAAAAATGTAAACTATATTTTTTTAAAAAAATAAATTTTTTAATTAATAATCAAAATTCAATAGATCTAAAATCAATTATAATGAGTTCATATTTCATAAATTATTTTAAATTTCATTCACAAAATATTTTAAATTTGAACTATAAAATTTAATTGTTATATAAATAATATGGAATGATACATAAATATAACATCATATATTATAAATTGAATATTTGAAAAATTTAAAATACAACAAAATGAATTAAAAATAACATTAAACAAAAATATCATAAATATAAAAAAATTGTAATAGAATATAATAAAAATAAAACTTACCAAAATAAGAAAATCTTGTACATGTAGGGATTTTCAAAATTTCCTTTCTATAGGTGAAAATTAAAATTCTATATTTTAGGTAGATAAAATCCATTTTTAAAATATCTTAAATTTTACAATTTGTTCTAAGTGAATATCCTAACAGGATATTTTATCATGATAAATTTCAAATCCTTCAAAAAAATTACATTCCCCTATAATTATTCCATCTAAATGCACACTCAGGAAATTTTAGGCTCTTGTAGTGATTGAAAGTTGTATTGCATAAAAATAATACCAAGATGAGTTAAAAAATACTTTAATTCACCTATGCTTTCTTAAGCTTAAAAACTAATAATAATGACTCAATATATAAAATAAATCATTTATGTATACAAATAAATTATAGACAGAATAAAAAGTACAACAAAGTATCAAATTTTCAATTAAAAGACTATATAAATAGGAACAATTGATGAGCTACCACAGTGAAAAGTCCTAAACAAAATAAATATAGAGAGCAAATGAAAAGATTAATTAAATAAATAAAAGTAGAAAACCAAAAGAGTAAGTAAGAATGATAAATCAACAACATAAAATATTTGAGCAAATAATGCTATAATCTACTTCAAACCTATATGGCAATTTGGAAAAACAAAAAATCAATGATAAAAAGGCTTTATATAAAAAATAAAAAATGCATAATAAAGGAAAAATTGATGACAAAGAAAAAATAAAATTGAAGCAATCAGGAAGAAAATTAAAATGAAAACAATCAGAACTTAACATAAAAAAAATGACCAAGAAAAATAGAATGAAAACACTAAAAAAGAACATGGTAAAATTAAGAACAGGTTAAAAACTCAAAAAACTAAAAATCAGTGAATAATATAAATTTACCACACGTAAAAAATTTCACATTTTACCGTTAGAATTTACATATTTGTATATCAATATATTAGTATCATAGAAGAAGTGGAGAACACGAGATAAATAACAAAGGAAATAAAAATGCAATAGGACATAAACAATACAAACATAAAAAAATACTTAAACAATTACCGAGGTTGCAAATAAAGAGAAGAAGCAAGAAGAAAGAATTCAGCAAGATGAAACATATCGATACAGCAAATAGATATGTCAAAAACCTCTCATAAGAGATATTGCATATATATTACGTTAAAATACTTGAGACGGCTTTAAAAATGATTTTTGAAACGTGAATAAAAAGAAATCTTATTATTAAATACTAATTATTGTCAATAATATTCTAATAATATGTAATAATTATAGTTTTAATTTTTTTTAAAAAATAATTAATGATTAATTTTTTAAAAAATGTGAATCCTAAATCATTCTAGTTGCGACACTCGGAAAACTTTCCCTCATAGAAGTGTAGAATATTAGTATTATATACATATATTATAGATTCTATATTTTTTTTCCATTCTTAATGATTTTTAATTTTAATTGCAGATAGTAGTTTTAATGATTCTTAATCTCATGAATATATCTTAACGATTCTAATTTTATTGATTCATGTAATATTTAATGATTGTAATATTTGAATTTATTAATAATTAATAATTAAATTATAAATTAAGTTAAAAAATCTGTAGACATTAATGTTGTGAAAAGTGGGCCCTAAATCGCTATATGAATGACACGTATATTCTAAAGCTCTGTATGAAAGACACGTGTAAAAGTTTCCATGAAATGACTCTCAAATATTATAATAGTAGATTATAACTATAAATTATTAGTGATAAATTTGATTATAATTTTCTAAATTTTTTGTTATCTCATTTTCCCATAATATAATCCCATTTTTAGAGTAATAAAAAAGGGGACTTTGTGCGAGAAAGTAGGGGGAATAGTTGGTGTTCGAGTTCCTTTCTATTCTTACATATATCTAAACTCCCTATTAAAACAATCAATATTTCTTTCTCTCATCTCTTCTTCTATCATTCTACTACTCTCTTCGTTCTTGAGTATTTCAAAAAAAATTATTTATAAATAATTATTCATATAAATTAAAAATTTAAATAATATGAATTATTTCTTTTCAATAATATTTCTACTCAGTATTATTGGAATAGAAAAGAGATAAAGTAGATGCGGAGAGATAAAGTTGAAATATTTTTTTTAAAAAAATTCTTAACATTTTCTATCATTAATATTTTTTCAATCATTTCTTCAATTTCAGTACCAATAAATATTTAAAGTTAGACAATTATTCAATAATAAAGAGGGTACTTATTTAAATATATCTTATTTTTCATAGTCAATTATTGTTAATGTTTGACAACATAGATCTTTGAATATGTATTTCTCACGGTCAATACAATTTCTAGAATAATAACATTTATTTACCAAATCACAAACTGTTTCAAAATGAGATTATCGATCTCTATGATGCTCTTGGAACCCTAATCTTTCGTTCATCCAATAAAAGAAAAATGAGGTATTACTATTTTAGTTTAATTTTTTATACTATTTAATTTTTATATATGGATGGTTTTATATATTGTCAAATAATAAAAATTTGATAAAACATCAAATAATAATTGGTGCACTATAATAAATAATCAACCAATATAATTTATCACTTTTTTAAATTTATTTTGATTGATCATATATTCTTTTCGCTGCACTTCAACTGTGCAAAATAAAAAAACACACACATAAATGTTAAGAGAGTAATGAATGAATATCGATAATAATATAAAAATGTATTAATTGATAAGATTACCCCTATTTAATGATATGGCTATACACTTGAAAAAAAAAAGTAATAAGGTATGGTTAATTACAATAAGAGAATAACTGATAAACGAAAAAAAAAAAAATTTCTTAATTTGATAAATGATAAATAGAAAGCAAAATAAAATAAGTTAAGATGCAATGGAGACAGTAAAACATAAAAATTAAATTCTTAATATTTAAGAACCACAAATATTGCTCAATCAAATTAAACTTCGACTTTTTTTTCGTTTTTTGGATAGAATTAAACTTTTGGTCGGTGGTCTTTGTTTATAGAAACTTATTTATTAAAATTGGTTATTACACCACCTAGTGTGACAATTTATCCCTCATACAATTTTTGTTGTTATAGTAACGTATAAAAATAAAGTCAACGAGATTTTGTACTTTCTATCCGCAGTTTGAGGCGTTTAATTTTGCTTAGGAAAAAAGTAATCGGTCGAAAAGCTAAACAAAAATGTCAAGTTTTTGTCTAGCAAATGGAAGCAAATTTCCTTACTGCAGGGCGAGGGATAAAGACAATGCAGCCTTCAAAACCAAATACTGCGACGTGCATAACAAAATTGAATTTGGATAATGATCATCAGTATCATATATATGACGGACGGCACGAAGATGCAGTCCACGGAAGCACGTTGAATACATCTGGGAAATTGGAATTGTATACAGAAGACGACTTGGCTCTTGGGTTAATTAGCTGTTCTTCATGTGCTCTCCCCATGCTTGTCGTCTCACGCCAAAAATAAATAATAATTCCGAAAATTTGCTTAAGAGGTTTTTCTGACCAATGTGAACATTTTGCAGGAAAATGCAATGTAGAGTAGACGTACTTCCTTAGATTTGGTTTAGTATTAGGGTGGCTTTTAAAAAATTCCTGAACTTCATGCGTTTTACAAAAACTGCTCTAAAAAAATTACAGTAGCATTATAAAAAATTACAAAAATTACTTTTAATAAGCAGAAGTTAAGGTAATAATATTAGATAAATATACTCCAAATATCTAAAATGACAATAATAGATATAGATATTAAAGAGTGTGATTTTTACATTTATTGTCATTAATTAAAACAAGGTCATATTAGTCTTTTAAATTTCAGAGAACAAAAGCCGAACGAAGATCTTCGGTCCCCCAAATGTCATCCCCTTCCATGTCACTCAATCAATAATTGCCATTTGAAATATATATATTTTGTAACTCATAAATTTTTAAATATATTTTTATTCATATATTTTCATGTGTCAGTTATTAATTGGGAAACAAGAAAGGAAACATTATTTAAGAACAAGTGATTTTTATTGGGAGAAGTTAGTTATGAAAAACACCTCATGAAATGCTTTAAAAAATACAAGTGGTTTTTAAAAGAGGTGAATAAAAGCACCTTAGTTTTTTGTTTATTAAACAAAAAATGTTAACTTTTACTTTTCATAAGTAAAAGCACCACTCTAAGAAGCCTTTAGCAAACTCACCCTTAGATTAAGGGATTGGTTTAATGCTAAAATTTAATGCAGTGTTCATAAGAAATGATAAATCTATTTTTTTTATTTAATACTTAATTTATTTCCTAAATTTGTGTATGTGAATTGTTTTGATTCGAAATTTAAAATATAACTAATTGATTCTTGATTTTTATTATGAACTATGATACTATTTGAAAACATAAATAATTCATATTAATTCTTTAAATATATATCATTAAATTAACTTATTTTCTAGAAATTGTAACTTTGACTTAAAATATTCAATTAATTACACATAAAAATAGTCAAATAATAGGATTTATCCATTTGGTATTACTATGATTTATAATTTAAAAATAGAGATTAATTAATCATATTTTAAATTCTAATGATCAAAATGACTTGCATATACCAAAAAAAGCATTAAATCCAAGTATTCCATTCAAGTTATTATTACTATTATTATTTAATTGAATTCATATCTCACAAATCCACCCACCTTTATATGCACTTTTCGGTTTCTCTCACTCTCTTTCCATTATTCATAAATTCATAAACATCAACGTATCATATTAATATCCATAAGGTCATGTGCTCAGAAATTTATGAGTAAGGGCGTTTTTTAATGTTAAATATGATAACATAAACATTAATCTTTAAAAAAATGATAACATAAACCATCAGCAACGAACAACGTAATGCCAGCAAATAATCAATCGCTATTAAAATTACAATAAGCTAGTACTGTTACAATTACAAAAGAGTTGGTATTTTTTTTTTGGGTCTGTACATATAAGTTTCTTTATACCGATTTAACTATATAGCACTGACTGTCAATTAAGTTATGAAAATGGTCTCTTCTCACAAATGCTTTTATGGTCCACTAAACTCAAAATTATTATTTACTCGCTTCTCTAACAACTTCGAAATAGTATAACTTTCAAAGATTCAAAGATTACTAGTCGTGATCTTTTTTGCCTCGTACTGTTGTAGGGACGTGTCACGTGCCAGACTCTATCATCCTTTTCTCTAATTGTAATCTACTCTAGGCTGACAATAAGCTTTTCCCAACATATTCCATCACATTCAATTCAAATGGAACCCGTCCATACTATTTATGATGCTTACATTAATGAGCATGGACAATTCATGAAAATATGGGGCCGGGAGGGAAATGTCAATGGAGGAGTGGGTCATTCACAACTGGTGTATGCCATGTGCAACAAATAATAAAAAAAAACTGAAACGCATGATCTTAAAACCATTAATTAAGTAATGATGGCGGTGGTAATTTTTTTTTTTGGTTGGAAAATGATGGTGGTAATAAACCAGAACACGAAATTGCAGTTTTGACTTACAAGCTAGTGGAATACTAAAAACTTGTAACTCTCTGGCAATTTTCCAATAAGGGTTTATCTTTATTTATAGGTACGTATTAAGAAAATAATTTGATAAATATAAAATTAGATCAATTTAAATATATTCTGTAGTAGTGCATTATCACATACTCTAATATACTCTCTCTCATATTTAATTTATCAATTAACTCTTTCTTTCAAAAGAGTATTAAGAAAAAAAATAATTAATATTATCTAAAATTCCTAAAAGAACATAAAATAGTAGAAAAATAAATTTTATAGATGGACACTTACTAAAGAGAATGAAACTAGTAGTATAAAATTGATTTTTACAATATCAATAATAAGAATTTAATTTTGATAAATTGACAATATAAAAAAAAATTTTGAATGCCATTAATTTAATTTAAATAATTCTATTTACATTTATTCATATGTGAAAAAATATATTTTTTTTTTGGTAAGGAAAAATTTTAGGTGGGACAAACATCGATATTCCATAAAAGTCGAATAAGACACCAGTTTCTTTAAGAATTTTCAAGAGGAATTGTATATCGCTTCATCAATAATGTTCTCTTGTCAATTAGAGGATTCAAACCTATGTCTTTATAGAGTATGGGCCAAACCTTAACAAATTGCATGCACCCTCATTAGCAACAAAATATTATTAGAAGATAATATACAATTTTTTATGTTGTCAATATATTAATATTAAATTCTCATATTATTTGATTTATAAATAATTCAAATAAAGAAGTTGCACAATATCTCTATCTCAAATAAATGGTTATTACATAGAAAAATAACAATTACATATCGTGAGTAATATTGAAAAAACTTTAATTTTTATGCAATACCACTATTATTTAATTAAATTAGAGTTTAATTTTGATATACTGACAATATAAAATAGTTTTATATTTTTAGCCAATTAAAACATGTTTTGATGACATTTCAGATAGTGAGTACAAAAGTCAACTATCACGACTTATATGATAATACATAATTTGATGACTTTATAAAAAATTTTATATTATCAATACTTGATAATTAAATCCATTAAATTATTCTATTTATATAGCTTTTCAAGTGGACTTGATATTTAAATCACATGCAACAATACATAATTGAATTGGATGACTATACATATAAAAAAAAACTCAGAAAAAAAAAAACGCAAAAGGGGTTGAGATATGGAAGGTGATTTGCTATAATGTTGTGATATTCCATTTTAATCTCAACAAACCAAACCAAAGCTGTTTTCTTTTGCTTCTAAACCAGTGAACCACTCTTCCCCTCTCTCCCTTCATTCATTCTTCACCCATTCACCATAACCGTTCTTATCATTCATTAGCATTAACAAACTCTCCCTCTCTCCTTCTCTCTCTTTCTCTCTCTCTCTCTCTCTCCTTAACCTCTCTCCCTCTCTCTCTGCTTCAATGCTCAACAACGCCGTTGAGATATTTGCTCACGCATCATTCTTCTCCGATTTTCGCAGCTCCGTTACTCCGTGACCACCGTCGTTTTCGAGATCTGAATCGTCGTTTCGTTCACCCCTTTTTGCCATTAGAAGAAAATGATGGGAAGCAAATGGAGAAAAGTGAAGCTTGCTATAGGCATCAACTTGTGTATTCACGTTCCCAAAACGCTGGATCGTTCCTCCTCCGTCGCCTCGGCCGCCGCATTATACGACGACGCCGTGCCGCAGGCCATCGATGTCTCCGGCAACCGTCCAACCACTCCGACGCCGTCCTCCTCCGGCCTCAGACTCTCCAAATCTGGATCCAAATCCAAATCATCTAAGGTTTGCAGCATTCGTACTCATTAGTCCTTTTTGCGAATTGATAATATAAAGTTGCGTTTTTTTTTTGTTGGGTATATAGAAAAGTTACATTTTTTTGGCCCCTTGAACTGTCTTTTTTGTTTTCACTACGTGTCCTGAGGCTTATTCACTTAACTGCATTTTATTTTCTCGTGCTTTATTCTTTTGTTTGGATATTATAATATGAGAGTTACCACTTGATGAACATGGCTAAATGCTAGCTTTTGCTTTTGTGTTGGACTTTCAATTTTGGGGTATATGATTTGATGAGTGTGTGTTAAAATCAATGTCATCGTGGAATCACGATTTATTATTCGTGGTGGTGGTGTGTTGTTTTCATTCTCGTTGTTGTTTGTTATATGCTACATAGCATTAAGGACAAAAGTGCTTGGGTTATTAGTGAAAAATAAAATGAAGAGGAGTTGTTATTGCATTTGATGAGGCTTTGCTTCTCCATTCGTCCATGAAAAATACTATTTGGATTGTCAGACATATTTTTATCTATTATTTTTATCTATATTGTATGAGACGTGAATCCGATATATCATTCGTCGGGTTCGTCTATCCTTGAATGAATGTGTCGGGATGAGTGAGTCCAAATAGTATCACTCTTCGCCCATTGCTTTGTACTGTTCAACTCTGTGGAAGTTCTGTTTCTCTCTCCTTTACCTTTCCGTTCCATGATGCTATGCTATGATAACCCCACAAGAGTCAAAGACCCCCGTAACCGTTGATTGTGAAAATCCCAGCTGTAAACAGAGAAAAAGTTGAGATTTTGCAAGATAAGAGATATCAAAAGATCCTAAAGAAATCCTAGTCCTGGGGCAATGAATGAATCACCTTTGATCTATTCCTTCTTTTGATGTCAATTTTTTATTATATCATTAATTATCAAATTATTTATTTATTAATTTGTCGACAGGTTCAATATTGGAGTTGCAATTTGCCTTTTACTTTTATGAAAGTCGTTTGCCGATTGTTGATTTAATTTTTTTCCTTGGTGTCCTCACCTGTGTTTGACCACCTAACGTTGACCTTTATTTTAAACTTTATGTAAGTTGTAGATTTGCATTGGAATCCTCGAGTTTCGGAAATTAGGCATCGGAATAGTAAAATAAGCATCTGTGGTAAAGATGGGTAGCATTCTATTTCATCTTTTTATGCAGTGGTATTAGTAGTGGACCTGCATCGGGACAGAATGTGGGGAAGTGTTACACAAAATAATGTAACAGTGACCTTTGAACAAATTTTGCATTTATCTATGAGTACTTTATTGAGGCACTGCTCAGATTGCCAGATTGATATTGGTTTTCTTTTTTATTTATTTATTTTTAAATCTTTTCTAATCGAAAAATTATTATTGATGGTTGGATCCAGGTATGTCCTGTAGGCACTTTTTCAATTACTCTCTTTTTTCTAAATTAAATTATAATAATAATGATATGAAGCTTGTAAAACTTGTTCGATGCCTAAAGAACCTTGACTAAATTGCATCATTTTGTTCAATATCCTCCGTGCTTTTTTCGGCATCTGAACCTGCTACATATGTATCAATAGTCCTGAATGCCATATTGATATTAGCACCGAGGGCCTTCTTTTTTTTCTCACATTTTTGTCCACATTATCTGCAGGGGACATGTGCAATATGCCTGAACGCAGTGAAGCCAGGGCAAGGGCATGCCATTTTTACTGCAGAATGCTCCCATTCTTTCCATTTCCAGTGCATCACATCTAATGTTAAACACGGGAACCAGATTTGCCCTGTCTGCAGAGCAAAATGGAAGGAGGTTCCTTTTCAGAGTCCTGCTTCCAATGCTTCCCGTGACTTGTCTCGAATCAACCGAGTAGCTTTCCCTAGAGATGATGGCTGGGCAACTGTTCTGAGAAGGCTTCCTTCCACACAAGTTGGCACAGGCCGGCATAGTTCCTCGCTTCATAATGTTCCTGAACCAGCCATCTTTGATGATGATGAAGTCTTGTATCAACAAACTCCAACTCCCCAAGACAAAAATGAGGCTGATCACAACTTGTTAAACACAATGGAGATCAAAACATATCCTGAAGTTTCAGCCGTTTCAAAGTCAGCTTCTCATGATAACTTTGCTGTGCTAATTCATCTCAAGGCTCCTCCTCATCCTGGGAGACAACAAAATGGCACGCCTTCGGATCAGAATTCTCGTGCTCCAATTGACCTTGTCACAGTTCTTGATATAAGTGGCAGCATGGCTGGCACCAAGCTCGCATTGCTAAAACGAGCAATGAGTTTTGTCATACAGAATCTGAGTTCATCAGACAGGCTTTCTGTCGTTGCCTTCTCGTCCACGGCCCGCCGCATCTTCCCTCTTCAGAGGATGACTGATGCCGGACGGCAGCAGGCATTGCAGGCTGTCAATTCTTTGGTTCCAAATGGTGGGACAAACATTGCTGAAGGTTTGAGAAAAGGTGTCAAGGTGTTCGTTGACCGAAGGTGGAAGAACCCAGTTGGCAGTATCATATTACTCTCTGATGGGCAGGATACATACACCGTCAATAGCAGGCCCCATCTTGGAACCAATTACCGGTCACTTGTCCCAAACTCCATTCATCGTGATAATGATACAGGTTTGAAGATACCGGTGCATGCATTTGGCTTCGGGGCTGACCATGATGCTACTGCAATGCACTCAATCTCTGAGATGTCTGGTGGAACATTTTCTTTTATTGAGGCTGAGGATGTGATTCAGGATGCATTTGCACAGTGTATTGGGGGGCTCTTGAGTGTGGTGGTGCAGGAATTACAGGTAGAAGTTGTGTGTGTTCACCCTGGTCTGCAACTTAGTTCAGTAAAAGCAGGAAGTTACCAAACTAGCCTGATGGACAATGCAAGGATGGCTTCTATCAAGGTAGGAGATCTGTATGCTGAGGAGGAAAGAGACTTTCTGGTGACAGTCAATGTTCCTGCTGATGGCTCTGGTGATGAGATGTCATTGTTGGTCATTAGAGGTCTTTATAGAGACCCCATTACAAAAGAAATGGTGAGTTTGGAACCAAGTAGTGAAGTAAAGATTCAGAGACCTGACATAGCTAGAGAACTTGCCGTCTCAATTGAAGTAGACAAGCAGCGAAACAGGCTGCGAGCTGCTGAGGCAATGGCTGAGGCTAGAGTTAAAGCTGAACGTGGTGACTTGGGAGGTGCAGTTTCTGTGCTTGATAGCTGTCATAGGGCATTATCTGAAACTGTCTCTGCCCGAGCCGGCGATCGGTTATGTGTTGCTCTTTCTGCCGAGTTAAAGGAGATGCAGGAGAGGATGGTGAACCGGCGTGTTTATGAGCAGTCTGGAAGGGCTTATGTTCTCTCAGGGTTGAGCTCACATTCATGGCAAAGGGCAACAGCAAGGGGTGATTTCACAGACAGCACCACCCTTGTGCAAGCGTACCAAACCCCTTCAATGGTTGACATGGTCACCCGTTCCCAAACCATGATTTTGGGAGCTCCACAATCTGGACGCACCCTTCGGCCTGCTAAATCATATTCTGAAAGGCAGAGAGGGAAAAACCGATGAAAACTGTGTTTGGGAAAATTTCTACTCAGCCCCTATATACAATACACTTCTTTGGAGAATTTTGTAAGATTCTTCTTTTGCCATTTTTCCACCTTGTCGTTTTGGCAAGGTGTAAATGCATAGGCGTGATAATGGTGCCTTGCAGAGATTCGAGAAAAGAAACAGGTGGGGATATCACTGTGTGATTCTTAGTACTGATGTATATAGCTTTTGATTTTTCAGTTGAATTTGTGCATCTTTTGGAGATAAGGGTATAGCAATGTAACTGTGGAGATACTTCAGGGAATTTCTTCACTGAATTACATATATGATACAATATATACTCCTGATTCTTTTCATAGTTGGTGTCTTTTCCTTTTAAAGTTTTTAGACTTGGGTTTCTTCTAGGTGTATCTTTGGCTTGGCAGGTTTCACAGGTAGAGTAGAATATAGTCTTTAGTTTCAGATGATTCTTTTTGCACCATGCAGCACGTTTCCAACCACATGTATGAAGATAATCCGACATATGCTTTAAATTTTAATTATAGCCTAGGCGATTCAATTTATACATGAAGCATATTTCTGAATTATAATGCCATAAAATTATGGCTGAGTTCTTCATACTGCATCCAACGACATGGGACAAGGTGTATAACTAACCACGGCCACGGGCACAGATCAAAATAGAATGGCACCATACGAGAGATTAAAGAGTGAGTGGCTTCCTAGGATTATGTCTCGTAATGAGCGATGTCAATTGTTAGTCACGTGATCCTCGTTCTCTTTTATCAGCACTACTAACTTGTTAATAAAAACTGCCTTATCTCACTTAACCTCACATCACATCTCATTAATACCAAGTAAAGTGTGTTTATGTCTGTGTCAGTAGCATTACTCACGTGTCAGAGATTTGTCTTGTTTTGTTCTATTTGCAGCTTGATAAATTAGTTAAGTGAATAATTAAGGAGTCGGAGCTATATATAGAAGTATAAAACTAATGTAAACAAACTCTAAATGATTCAAAAATATAATATAAAAAATCTCCTACTCTAACAGCAACAAAAAATTTCTTTTTGGATATGGCGATTACATGGCCATGTGTTCAAGAGATTCGGCACGTGGTGCCACCTTTTGGAAGTTCAAACTCGCATCATAGCATCAAAGGCAAACGCTTCAATTCATAATCAATTATCTCGTGAGTGCCAGGCTCCAAGCTTTTGAAGTTCAACACTGGTCTGGAGTGGATGCTTTTAGATGTCCATAGCTCTTCCCTTTGAGGTACGTTCCCCATTCTACTAGTTAGTTTCCAAAAATATTATCAAGTATAATCACTTTAACTTGTTGTACCCAAAAGTATACACTCTCTTTAGAAATATTGATTAAGTGCATGTTTGGGTCGGACTTCAAAAGCAATTCAAGGGGGTCTGTTCATTGTGATCGACTGCTGGATTCCACGGCTCAACGCTGGAATGGATTATCCGTTCATAATTCACACTCAATATGGCACGTGCAAGATTGGGAGCTGTCGTATTCAACGTGTATTTTTCTTTAAAAACAAAAGAAACAAATTTACGTGCTTTTTTAAGGATTTATTAATGTTAATGATTATCCTATTCCCTAATTATATATTGACATATTATTATCTATAACTAATTTTTATACAGACTATCTAAATGATAATAAAAATATAAAATTTAAATTAGATGATAGGGTAAAAGAAATTTATACTGAGAAAATATAAAAAATTAAAATCTTCTTTCAAGCAGGAAAAAAGTTACTACATTTATGCATTAAACATAGACATCAAGAAGTGTGCTTATTTAAGAATTTCTCTTTTATTTTTGTTTTTGTCATGATAAGAATTTCTCCTGGAAATGATGCGAGGAGGCTCATAATAATGGGTGGGCCCAGAGGAGACAAACAATCAGGCCTTGATTGAGGCCCAAAACCAGACTGCGTTGATACATACCTGACACTTTGCTTTACGCACTCTCAGCCGTAGGCAGGGTAATGGTTGGTAGGTAGGTATCCCTTTGAAGCTAAGTTACTTTACATACATACTTGCTGTTATTAAATTCCTCCACGGCAATGGACAGCAATCTTTTTTTCTATTAATTAATTTCTTTCTCATTTTCTCATTGTTAAATAAATTAAAAGGAAAAAAAAATTGCGATTTACGACTTCGTATTAAGGATGGGCGACTTAATTAGAAACGAAGAAATTTGTGTATTTTGACGGTACATTATTCTCAACTATTCATTCTTAGCTGAATTTGTTATATAATATCATAATTAAACTAATCTAATGATATATATTTATATTATATATTACTCCCTCCAATCCACAATCCACAGTACGAGGCTTGGAAGGTTATGCATAGAAATTAAAATGATGATATGATCTTATTGATTTTTTACAAAAAAAAAGTGAAATACCAAAATACCTTATATTAACCATCATAAATTATCTTTTCATTAAATTGTCATATCAATATTTACTCATTCTCACTCATTGTAAATACCAGAGATAAAATGGGAAAAAAATAACTAATATTTTTTTGAATTATGAAAATGACCTAATAAAAAAAATCCAAAACATTGTATATTTTGGACCGGAATGCATGCGATTTACTAAACTAGTAATCTTATACAAGGTTTTTATTCTATTTTAAATGAAAATAAGTTATTTAAGAAGCAGGTGGTTTATTTTAGTTTTGGATAAGAAAGGTGTTGAAGGGTCTCTTTCTGTAAGCCAAGGGGTTGCTTTCAGAAGAGGTGGTGTATTATATGGACTCTTTCTTAAGCCTCATTTCCTATTTTGTGTGTATGTGATTTTTAAAAGGACATTGTAGACTCATTGGATTGGGTCTCTATCTCTTGCTTGCCACTTACCATTGTCTGATTAGCTTTGCACTTTCTTATCATTTCTAATCCGTTATCCAACATTGGTGCTAAGGGATAATTAAATATTTCCTTTTCATTTTGTGAAAATGAAAGAAAGGGTATGTATACATGGTTAATACATGCAAGTTTGTGAATATGATGAGTTCCCTCTACTCTAAATTTTACTGCTTTCTGCTTTATTTCAGTTCAGTGAACTAGTTAGTACTGCTGGTTCTTTCCAAAACACACACACACAGTGCATTGGCTCTTTGCTTTCTCTGATATGCTCACCATTCTGCATTGACTTTCCTATTTCAAGCTCTCTTATAATTTGAACCGCTTCTGCTAAAACAACTTCACGCTGTTTTTCATTCCATTCATAGACTTCGCATGTACTGTTTTGGAACCTAGTTCTGCAGCCATCAGCAAAACAAGTTCTACCAGTTCACTACATATATTTATTGTCTGATGTAATGAACTTTCGGTGGACTTTCATATATGTGTACTCCTTCAATTGATCATTTTTTTTTCATGTTTAGGCCTATCAGTTGTGTGTATCGTAGTCCTAGTATGGGTCCATTCTTCACCCTGTATTAACTGTCCTATCTTCTATGCTACTTAGTCAATATAGTCCCTACTTCTGTCACCTCAATCTCATCTTTGTTTCCGTACTTGGTATTTATGGTGGATGACCTTAATTCAGGTGTTTGTTTGCCAAACGTTTACTTCTTTCCAACCAGTTTTTACCTTATTTTCATACAAGGGTCACAGAATTTGAGGTCAGAAGAGGAGAATTCCTTTCTCCCGATTAAGTATGAAATGATTGGCACTAATTTCCTAGCTGCAGCATAGGGATAAATGAAGCTGAAACCGTGGGAATGCTGTTGCCTGTTTCTTGATTGTTTCCTGCATCTCGCCTTTCTTGGGTTATTAGTTAATCTTGTAGCTAGTTTAACTAAATATTTGTTTCTTCCACTTTGCACAGTTGATGACTAGACCCAACAGATTTGAAGACTAAGGATGTTCCACTTAACAGGTTCATCAATTGGCGCCACTTCTATTTTTGTCTATATCATCATCATCATAATATTATGCAATGGCAAAGTAGATTCCAGCACATAAACTCAAGATCATGATAAGTTTTATTAGTTGTTTGATTGTCATATTTAAGAGTTCATACATACTCATAAGAGACATTCATGTATGCTTTATGTGATTCATTGCTTGTCCTTCTAAACACAGCATCGAATGTTATGGAATTCTTCAGAATGACTCTAATGCATACTTTGAATATATTGGCGCCATTAATAGGTTTAATTCTCTCTTATTGTCCATGACATGACAGGATGAGCTGCATGGTGCTTATCATTTCCTCATGAATATATTGTCTCGGAAAATTGCTCAAGTGATGTGCCTTGTTTCACAACATAAGGAACGCTATTTTCCCAGGGGTTGCAGAGCAATAAATGTTCCATTCCTTGTAGTGCATGGGTTGGAATAAATGAAGCCTCAACTCAAAGTTGCTACTGTTCTTGTTATTAGCTTGCTCTGGATTCAGTACTCATTCTGTGGTTAGTGTAACTGTTCGCAATACATTTGGTTTTTGCTCTTAACTGTCATCATCAATGGCATACCTTGTGTACGGATATATATATATTTTTTCTTGCTTCTTGTTGTTACTGGCAGATGAACCTTCTGATACTGGCCTAAACAAGTGGAAATGTACATGTTCTTCATTCCAAGGGAACCAGAAGTTTTCTCTTGCTAATTGTTCTCAGTCATGTGATTGCCACTCAGGTATACTGGTAATTTATTTATTTATTTTGGCATTAAGACCAGAGCAGCCTCGTGCCCTCCCTTCTTGTTTTATCTTCGATATTCTTAAGTTGTTTATTTAGCTATAGCATTGTCATTGTATATGTTTAATTTAATGGACGTATCTTATTACCAGAAGAATTTATGGTAACCGCTTTCCCTTTCATGTAGATGCTGAAGAGAGTGAATCCATATGGACATGCATATGCAATCCCAATGGGTTTCCTAAAGTGGCAGCAGATGGTCATAGCCCCAGTTGCTTTAAAACCTGCAACTGCACCTGGGGTATGTTTCTTTCTCTCTTTTTGCTTGGATCTTGAAAGTTCACAAATGCTGCTAAAACAGGTATTATTGTGCGTATAATAAAATACATATTTACATTATATAAAAATTGGAGTCTTGGTTTAAACTGCAGCTGCAATTATGGTGGGTTTGTGATCATAGAAATTGTGTACAACCGTGAGAAAATACGGCTATTGTGGCCACAATCGCTGTTGTTGACCAATGACCACAATTTGTTACCCTTTACTATATTTAATAATGTAGAATTTAAGCATGATATCCCATATCACTTCTTACCATGAAGGCTGAACGTGATTTTCCATATCACTTCTTACCGTGAAGGCTGTTTTCATTTCAACATATTTGTGTCTTATTGATAGTCTTGTACATTCTTATAAAAAGTCATTGGCCCTTTGTTAGATCAAGAAACTCAAACTAGTCTTATTATTTTTGAGTGCTCTGCAGGAACCGTCAGCATGCCACCTGGTTCAAAGAAACACATCTCGAGCAAGACTGTACTAGTTATTCTATTAGTATGTGTTATATGCACAACCCTTGCATTTCTTGCCTCAGTCATATATTATGTTTGCCGAAGGAACAGTTGTCCTATTCAATCAACAATGATCTCATCGGATAAGGAAACTAGTTACAGTAATACCTCCAACTTAATTAGTCATAGGTCGTCTTCATTGATAGAAACAAAAGTCACTATAAATTCTCCAGTTAGTCATATTACAGGTAAGATTGTTTTGCTTTAACTGTTTTTTGATTCAAATGACAAAAGTTGTTCTGTTATATTGCCACTGCTTTTGTTCTAACTACCCTTTTCTGCGTTATATTTAGGATGCTTCCAGAGGGCCTCTTTCTTGTTTGGGAGCCAGAGAGAAACTTTTCATGGAAATATTATTCAATTTTCATATGCTGAACTGGAAAATGCCACTGGTAACTTCTCAACTTCCAACCTAATTGGGTTAGGTGGAAGTAGCTATGTATATCGTGGTCGGCTTAAAGATGGCAGTAATGTGGCTGTTAAGCGACTAAAAGATCAAGGAGGGCATGAAGCAGATTCTGAATTTTTTACTGAGGTTGTACATAATCTTTCTGTATTCAGTTCTGTCTTCTTTGGTTGATCATGCTATGTTACTACTGCCATGATGTCTAGATAAAATATATGAACCTAAAACATTTCAAAGCATTCATCTTAATTAACAATTGTTTTATTTGTGCAGATTGAACTATTGTCTAGACTTCATCATTGTCATCTGGTGCCATTAATTGGATACTGCTCAGAATTAAAAGGGAAACATGTTCAGAGGCTACTAGTGTTTGAGTACATGCCTAATGGCAATTTGAGGGACCGTTTAGATGGAGTGTTTGGAAAAAACATGGATTGGGCTACTCGTGTAACTATTGCATTAGGAGCTGCAAGGGGTTTGGAATATCTTCATGATGCAGCTGCTCCAAGAATTCTGCACAGAGATGTCAAATCAACTAACATTCTCCTAGATGAAAATTGGCAAGCAAAGGTATGTATGAGTCTTGGTTTTTCTACATGGTTCTAACTTTTAGCAAATGGAAGAATTACTTAAGAATAGATAATCTAACTGGATACATGTAAGAATCTTACAAACTGAATGTGACTTAGGAGAGCAACAAGATAATGAAAGCAAACTCTAGTTTACATTGGTTTTTATTTTTTAACACCTTGTGAACTGTTTAAGCTTCTTTTGGAAATCAGCAGAATTGTGTTTCTTGACCAAATAGAGTTAATTATTAAACCATAGGTGGTAGCTGTCACTTAAATGACAAAGAATGCTTTTAAAACATTCTCAAATAATCCACTGGCAGATAACTGATCTTGGTATGGCTAAAAACTTGAGAGCTGATGATCTTCCCAGCTATCCTGACTCGCCAGCAAGAATGCAGGGGACATTTGGCTACTTTGCACCAGAGTATGCAATTGTTGGGAAAGCTTCTCTTGAGTCAGATGTATTCAGCTTTGGGGTGGTTCTTCTTGAGCTTATCAGCGGTCGGCAACCCATCCTTAAGTCTTCAGGCAAAGAAGAGAGCCTTGTTATATGGGTATAGTAAACTGTCCCTACTGCATTAAGTCATTAACATTAATTTGCATTTGTTCATATTTAAGTTTATTGATAATTACCTTCTTCTGTTTTAGGCCACTCCTCGCTTACAAGATAGTAGACGAATAATAACAGAGTTAGCTGATCCACGACTGAAAGGAAACTTCCCAATAGAAGAGGTGCAGATAATGGCATATTTAGCAAAGGAGTGTTTGCTGTTGGATCCTGACACTCGACCAACCATGAGTGAGGTTGTTCAAATTCTTTCAAGTATTTCCCCAGGCAAATCTCGGAGGATAAGAAACATTCCAGTGAGCCTTTTTCAGGTGCTACACATTCACTATCGTGACCTTTAATCATGTATCTCATTTTTCAAAATTTTAAAATATATTTCATGTGAATAGTTCTTACAATTTTGCCAGCTTCCATAGTAGTTCACCTTCCTAAGCATGAAAAATAACCCATATATTCGCCCTTTTTTATATTCTGAACCTGTAAAGGACTCAGAAGACTCCCAGAAGCAAAGACAGTTTTCATTGACTAGAAGATTTTCTGCTAATAATTTATTGCCACAAGATCTTGGCCACAGTCTTCATGTTGAGAACGAAAATGAAGATGTAGATACATTTTCAACTGAGTATATGGAGAGTTTGATTGTATTGACTTCAAAAGCTGAGAGCTGGGATGCATCAGAAGAGGAAATGGTAGACCTAACTGAGCCTCGGTTTGAATCATTTTGCATGACTAACATAAACTTTCCTTGATAACATATATAGCAGAGAAGCAGAAGGCAGAAGAAGACTGAGGAATGTATATATATATTGTGGATTGGTGATAGCTCTCGCCTCTCTAGCTTGTGCTATGCTGTGCATGGGTCGATGGGATGTCGTGGAGGATGCATTTTCGTTTGAGAAAATTCTTAGGTGTTCCGAGAGCAAGACAATATTTATGTTGTCTCATTTATTGATTGACATATTAGTTTTGTGGGTAATCATTATCTCTCTCTTTTCCTGCATTTTTTAATACAATACATGATATGTTAATTAATGAATGAGATAAAATAAGTACTTCTGTTGCTCTTATTCTTAGAGCATCTAAGAATTTCTCTTTTGATATTAAGTTTTAACTTTTGAAAATGCAATTGTTCATCTAAATATCCTCACTTTCCTTTGTAATGTAGAGCACATAGGTGTTGTCTTAGATAATCACAGAAATAAGTTCCTTGTATTCTTGTACAGAAAAGCTTAGGCGATTCTGATTTGACTTTATTTGGAGAAGAATCGGATGCGATACTTGTACATAAATATTTTGGTAATGGAAATAAGTACCTTGATTTTATATTCAGAATCAGTAATAGCACTTAACAATGATATGAAATAGTTGATTACTTGAAATTCCTTATTATAAATAAACTCGTAAATTAAGTTTTCTTTTTTACTTTTTTCAATTTTAAAGACAATCACATTTCAACAAGTCCAAGCCATTTTGGACACACTTGCACAAATGGAAGTTTATGGGCGATTCATAAAATTTTGGTTTGTTCATTGTAACTTTGTTTGTTAGTTGGGGGATGACATACATTTTCTCTTTTTTTATTTTGAATCCAACTTTGAATGGTAGATGAAGGTGTGACTTGAGGAATGGATGGTATTGAATATTGAACATATGGATAAGAAAGAAACCTATGTCACTTCACTCCTTTATTGATTGGTAGAATTGATAGGAGTCTAGAGCCGTAGGGAAGACAAGAAGCAACCACTGTAACTAGGTGATGGATCCTTCTAGTTCTCCTCCTCAAAGCACACCGTTCCTAGGTCCAGCTCCCCCTGGAGGAGGATTCTTGGATGCATGGTAACGCAGTACTAACGCTCTTCTCTTTCCTCAAGTTATGCAACTATACATTAAATTCAGCACGAGAAAATAAATGTTGAAACTGACCCTTTTGTTTTGGTCTTGTTGGTTTTATTTGTATCTGTCAGCTTATGGTTTCTGTGCTGCTGTGGTCTGTTCAGTTGCTGCATTCCTCCTCTTTTTGAACCAGCCCCTCCTCCTCTCTAGTGCTTGTTGTATTTTCTTTCAAAGCTTTCTTATTTGAGCATTTTCCCTTTTGTATGTTCTACATTAAACTCGTCCATCTTGTATGCTTATTTACTTGTCAATTTGGCTATGCTAGTACGAAGTTCAAACTTATTATAATGCATGGATGATGTGCTTCTTTAACCTGGCATATGATAGTACATTATACATTTTATTAATGTAATGTGATGTGGAAAAGCTGCGCATGGATGGCAGTGGGGCGGGCTGGGTAGTTTTTGCTCAACCCGACTCCGCCCTATACCGGATAACATGAGTTTTAATCTATCCCATCCTTATTTGTGGATTTTATAAATTTAAATTCGCATTTGTTGTGTCCCGCCTAGCTAATTTTATTAAAAAACTTATAAAATTATCTCAAAATCTAAAAAATCAAATACAAATATATAAAATACAACCAATATTAATATTTAAATTCTAAAGTAATAATTATCAATACAACAAAAAATATTCTTAATAGAAAAAATAACTAAATTCCAAATAAGTTTAATATAATACTCTTTACTATATTAATATATTAGGGTTAAGTAATTTTCTTTATATATATATATATATATATAATATTAATAATTATATTTTTTAAAATATATATAGAGTGCGTGATAGATTCACTCTAAACCTGCACCCATCCTGTGCGACCGGGTGACCCGTGCCTATGGTTGAAATTGCCATCCCTAGTACCTAGTAAAACTGAGAAAACTCGTGCTTTGGCAAGTGTAGTAATCACGAAACAAGTCCATGTTATGTAATCACAAATGTGCGATAGAGGGAGATACAACGCCCGCGCACCAAAACTCGCGCTCAAATCCTTGGGACGGGTCCTCATAAAATAGTATATCGACACAGTCTATATATATATATACCTGCTAATTTAATGCTATCATATGGGCTGCTAGGCCTTTCTACTGGAGTGAGTGCTTTAGAACGTGTTTGGATAAATTTATTTTAAAATGATTTTTTTCAAAAAAAAAATATAACTTTATTTTTTTGAAATAATATTTTATATTATATTTGGATAACTTATTTAAAACTGCTTTTAATTATTAAATTAACTTGTACCTTTTCTTTTAAATAAGTATTACTAATTAAAAAAGTGATAAAATGGCGTTTTTCTACAATTTTTCTTTTTGTAAAGTTATATCCAAACACACTTAGAGCCATCTAAAACACATTTAAAAAAAAATCCATTTTTTTCTGAAAAAAAAATCAATCCAAACTGCCTCCTACCCTTATATAAAGGAAAATAAAGAGCTATAAAAATCCCAGATAAACAAACAGGTCATACTAACTTATTTTATCTACAACCATAAAAATTCTATGAATGTTTTTATGGATGTATAACATTATTCTTATATAAAAGATTTGCCTTCTTGCATATAGAGGATTTAAATATAAGTAAAAGAAATTATTTATTCTGATCTATTTATTAATTGATACATAAGTTTTATGAGTTATTATTATCTCTTACTATCCCTATATTTTTAATGTAATAATTGATGTGTCAATCAATAAATAGAGCAGAATAAATATTTTATCTTGTTCCAATAACACCTAAAATTTTCTCAAAATTAGTGCTTCTATACCCAAAAAAAAAAAAAATGAAAGAAAATAGATTTAATACCCCCCAACTCCGATCTCTGTTCCCATTCATTGAAATGGATAGATTATTTTTTTGATAATTCAATAGGATAGATTATTTATCTAATCTAATATATAACGCAACTGTCGCGGCTTTGCTGGAGAATCATCAAATTTTTTATCATGTCTGCCGTACCCGAATTGTCATACACAAACTTCAACAGATATAGCACGATTCCATAACGTAAAATTTTGATTCCTAATTGTGAAAAAAAAAAAAAATACGCTGTTCTGTGTCAGGGGAAAAGACACCTCTGTTATAATCAAGTAATGTAATTCGTATATTTATGTATAACAAAAAAGGTGAAGTATTTTGTTTGGTTACATTTGAACATGATTTTGTAGAAATTATTAAAGCCTTTCATGATTGATGTAGTGCTAGCTGTGGAAATGCTACGCCGACACACGACAGGAAAACAGGATGTGAATATTATGTTAAGCGACTCCACTCTAGCATTGTGTGGTGACTGATGAGTTGTGGGTTGTGACTTCAATCTCAATGGCCTCGAAAATATGCTTTCTCATATTCAAAACTTGGTTTTTAAGAGATATGTTATATTTTTTTTAAGTGAATAATTAATATAACTTTTAAATTAATATACTTCCAAACTACATGATTATTTCAAAAAATCATTTAAATTATTAATAATATTAATAAACCTATTCTAGTGTCATGTCTCTTCCCAATGGAGCAAGACAATTATGGTTGCTATAATGAGAAGTCAAATAGTTTTTATCTTTAGTCTTTACACTGCTAAATCAAAAGAATTTCACGATAGAAATAAACATAATAATTATTTATGATTTTTCAAATAAACATTTTTAATGAATGAAATGAATTCCTATTACGGCAGAGTAATCATAATAAAAATGCTGAAGTTTTTTTTTTTTTTTTTTGCATAGGGAAGAACAAAAGCTCTCACATGATTAACCTGTACAACCAGTTGAAAATACTATTAATTATGTAAAAAAAGTGTGCATCAAAACTAAATCCTTAATTAAATTATTATTACAAAAAATATGGAAGCGTGAAGCACCGGTTAAGGCAGCCTGAGCTGGGCGTGGGAGAGTGCAAGTAACAAAAGGAACACGTGTCCAGATTCCATAGCAGCGTCTCCAACGTAGTCAACTCTTCCTCGGATCATTCGCAAATTAAAATATTAATTAATATTTTTATTAGTTAGATACATTTATTTTTTAATATATTAAAATTGTATAATTTTAAAAGTCACTGGCAATATAAAATGGAGCATGTAAAAGTGAAACAAAGTCTCATCCCTATGATATGGTTATGAATCAATAATATTTGGTGTATAATTAAATTACACAATAAATATACATCACATATTTTATAATTATTAAATGTGACATATGGTTCCCATTCATTTTAGTCATTCATTAAATCCAATAATTATAAAGAATTTGATGTATATTTATTGTGTAATTTAACTGTAAATCAAGTATCCTGGGATATGAATATGATTGTTCAATCTCTCTCCGCCTGTTTGGTTGGAGCGACACTGACACCTACACGGGGTTATGGCCTCTAGTTATCTCCTTCTGCCTCATCACATCAATGACAAATTATTAGCTACCTTTGAACCAAGATTAATTTTTTGTTATATCATTTATCATGTGTTATTTACTAATATATAATAACATGTGAATTATAAATCATAAACGTGGATATTGTCTTAGGTCATTAAATTTTCTTCACATACATATTTGAGGATCAAATTTCTGACTAAATACTTAAAAGAAACAAACTACTAACTATGTTAACCTTCATGTTTCGCACTATATATTGCATTAGAAATAGTAATAATCTACGTCGTTAAGGTGATCCGGATTAACAATGCAAGAATTATTTCTGGCCTAAAAAATCCTAGAGTTTCGCCACATCAATAATGGGGACGTACTTTCATTCATTTTTTAAGTGTTGCACTTGCCTATTTTGTATGTCATGTCACCTTCTATGCATAGGCCTCCTCCGTTTTTAATTTTCCACTTGGATTATGAATCTGGTTTTGTTTTTGTTTAATCTTGGTTGGACTTGATCCCCTATTTTTAAGGGGAGAGTGACAGCCACAAGAGAAGGACTACACTCTCTGATCTCACACTCTGCAAAATTAATTGTTGTGCAGTTGCAAAAGTAGCCCATTTTCTGTTTTCCATTCCTCATAGTGGTTTCTAGTTCACATCTTCACCTAGATTTCTCTCACACGGAATGGAACTGCATATGTGAGAAGAAGGCATAAATAGGGGAGATGGTTTTTGCTTGCAGCAGAAGGAAATGCTTTTGAGAATCTGTATATCTTCAATTGGTTCTCCTTGCCCTTTTTTCTTGGAATAGCTGTGAGAAACTAAATTTTCCCTTAAAAGTGCATCTAGTGCTTGATTTATGTGTTGTTGGCATCTTCTTTTATATGCTTTCGCTCATTTGTACTTCCTTACTGAAAATGGTGTTCCTCCCACGCTGCTTTTTGATGTTCAACTCTTTGGTATTTGATAGGAATAGAAGTGTCATTGTTTTGAAATTTGGGTCCGGTTTTGCATCATGATCCAAGAGTTCTCTGACAAACTGTTACTGAGTTTAAAGATATAGAAGTTTCCTCCTTTACGTAACGAATTTATTTATTTATTAACTTATAATTTATATTTATAATAATCTACTAAATTGGAGAATCTCTCTACAGCTTCATTTCCAAGTTGTGTGTCTCTCTACAGCTTTGATTTAACCCAGTATGTTCCTTGCTCCCCCAGATTCATAGTTTTGATCGAAGAGAAGATGGGTTTTGGCAATTCAAGATCTGTAAGGTTTGTTCCCTTCATAATATCTTTCAAGTTTTCTTAATTATTTTAAGTTCCAAGTTATTTAGTAGTTAGTATGGCTACTTTAGACTCTTTTAGATTACTGAACTTCTGTGCTAGTCTTCAACAATTGATGCATGCTTTCAGTAATCATTTATAAATCTAAGTTTCATACTTTATTAGATTTGAAGATGATCCAGAACTAGCAAAAATCCCAGCAACTAACAATGACAATGGAATCAAGCTTAAATACCACATTGATGGAACACAAATACCTGAGCCTAGCTCCAAAATGGGGAAGAAGAAGGTGACAGAGAAGACAGGGAAGTTCTTGAAAGCTAGAGTGTTGTCAAGAGTATTCTCAGAGGACTACGACAGGGTGAAAAGAAGGATATTAGATCCTAGGGGACAAGCAATCCACCGGTGGAACAAGATTTTCTTGGTAGCATGTTTACTGTCTTTGTTTGTGGACCCTTTGTTCTTTTATTTGCCATTAGTTCGAGATGAAGTGTGCATTGATATTGGAAAAACACTTGAAGTTATCCTTACAATTATAAGATCAGTTGGGGATGCCTTCTACATGATTCAGATCGCCATCAAGTTTCGCACAGCTTATGTTGCTCCTTCTTCCCGGGTATTTGGAAGAGGAGAACTTGTTATAGGCACTTCTAAGATTGCTTTTAGGTACCTTTGCAAGGGTTTCTGGTTAGACTTTATCGCTTCCCTGCCCCTTCCCCAGGTAAGGCACCTTAACAAAAATATTTTCCTCGTCTTGTGCACAAGTGATGGTGATTTAACATCCTAAATGTGCCATTTGTGTTATGTTTGTTCCAGGTGCTAATTTGGATTGTTATCCCAACTCTTAGGGGCTCAACCATGGCGAATACAAAAAATGTGCTACGCTTTTTCATCATTTTCCAATACGTGCCTAGGCTATTCTTGATTTTACCACTTTCATCACAAATTGTTAAGGCTACTGGGGTTGTGACAGAAACAGCATGGGCAGGGGCTGCTTACAATCTCATGCTTTACATGTTGGCGAGCCATGTGAGTAAATGACAAGTTCAATTCCTTGATTGCCCAAGCACCTCCATTTGATGGGACCTAAGTTTTATTTTCTTAGCAAGCTAAACTAGAATGTGGTTTTAAATTTTTGCTTGCAAGTGACATTATATTCAGCTACTCTTAGTATGTAACATTTATCAAAAGGAATAAGGAATTATAGTATTCTTGTTAAGAAAACTATGCATATTTGTGCTACATTAGTAAATGAAAATCATAGGCTTATTCATATATATTTTGTTTTTTGAATGATTATTCCATAAAGATTTTAGGAGCTTGCTGGTATCTACTATCAATCGAGCGTCAAGAAGCATGTTGGAGAAGTGTCTGTGATCTGGAGAAGCCATCTTGCCAATATGGGTTCTTTGACTGCCACGGGGTTGGAGATCCCCTCAGGGGCTCCTGGTTTATAGCAAGTAACATCACAAATTTATGCTCACCAAATACTCACTTTTATCAGTTTGGTATATACGCTGACGCCTTGACTTCAGAAGCTACATCCTCGCCATTCTTCAATAAGTACTTCTTTTGTCTTTGGTGGGGCCTAAGGAATCTCAGGTAAGTCTTGTATAGAAAGGTTCTACTATGTCGTGCTACAATATTTACAACTGAGCATTAATGTTCTTCATGATTTTTTGGTGCAGTTCTTTGGGACAAGGCCTTCTTACTAGCACTTTTGTTGGAGAAATAATGGTGGCAATTATTGTTGCAACCCTTGGATTGGTTCTTTTTGCATTGCTCATTGGTAATATGCAGGTAAGTGAAGTTAAATTCATCAGTGTATATCATTGTTAGTTCAATAGGGTGTACTAATGGAACTAAAAATTTTGTAGACATACCTGCAATCAACAACTGTCCGGTTAGAAGAGTGGAGGGTGAAAAGAACCGATACAGAACAGTGGATGCATCACAGGCAACTACCTTCAGAGTTAAGACAGTCTGTGCGTAAATATGATCAATATAAATGGCTGGCTACACGAGGAGTTGATGAAGAAGCTCTCCTCAATGGACTTCCAGTAGATCTTCGAAGAGAAATCAAACGCCACCTTTGTCTTGAACTAGTTCGAGGGGTAAGTCATGCCACATCATTTTTTTTTCTTCCTGATGTTGTTTATAACTTACTGAGAGCAATCCCGGAAGCCCGGCTCTTTTGGGGAGGGGTCGTGTGGGTTCTGAGGCTTATGATTTCCCGTCTAATCTTATTCGTTTAGAAAAAAAGAAAAACTTGCAAAGAGTATTGACCTTATCATATGTACATTTTTACTATTGATCAAATCATGTTAAAAAGATAAGAAAAATAGAACAATAAAGATGTGCATGTGCAATTCACACACGAGATGATGCTTTCCCAATATATCAATAGTTCTCTTCTAAAGCATTATGAACGGTAAAGCTATCTGAACATTAAAAGTGGATATTAAGAATGGGCGTTGCAAGAAGAAACAGAGAGTATTTGGTAGTAATAAGGAACTAAGACTTTCTGGCCCCATGTAACATTTTTCCTTAATGTTCACATTCAAAGTGAAAATAACATTCTTAATTTCCTATATATATATATATCAGGAAAAGTACTAGAATTGAAGTTACCCATTGTTTGACTCATTAACAGGTCCCATTGTTTGACCAAATGGATGAGAGGATGCTAGATGCAATATGTGAAAGGCTCAAACCTGCACTGTGCACTGAGGGAACCTACCTTGTCCGTGAGGGTGATCCAGTGAATGAGATGCTATTCATAATCCGAGGCCATCTTGATTCTTACACCACCAATGGAGGCAGGGCTGGATTCTTCAACTCATGCCGTATTGGGCCAAGTGATTTCTGTGGTGAGGAGCTACTAACTTGGGCCTTGGACCCAAGGCCCAGTGTGATACTCCCTTCTTCCACTAGAACAGTCAAGGCCATCTCAGAAGTTGAGGCTTTTGCACTCAGAGCTGAAGACCTCAAGTTTGTTGCATCTCAATTCAGAAGGCTGCATAGTAAACAGCTTAGGCACAAGTTCAGGTTTTACTCACACCAATGGAGAACATGGGCTGCTTGTTTCATTCAAGCTGCATGGAGAAGGCATAAGAAAAGGAAGGAAGTTGCTGAACTAAGGGCTAAGGAGAATCTCACAGTTTCTGAGCCTGAGACACCAACATCAAGAGTGGTGAGGACTACTAGTGGGACAGGTTCTGGAGTAGTAAGCTCTTTGCAGAAGCCAACAGAGCCAGATTTTTCTATTGATGAATGATTAATGTACGAGTATTTTTTTTTTAATTATTGATTAGTTGTTAATATGAATTACAGATGATAGGAATTCTTGCAACAAATGATTGGCCATGCAAGCATTTTTAATTAATAGAATGCATGCACATGGTGTTATGGGAGGAAAGAAATACTCTGTTTCAATTTGGTGTCTCATTTCCTGTCCACCAATGAAAATGCAATATGTGTGAGTTATAAGTAGTTATTAAATGTTGATTTTGAAAAAACTGAAAAGTTATTTTTGATAGTGAGATACTTGTCAACACATGAGTAAAGAGACAGAGAAGGGGACAGGAAATTAGGGACAGAGGATTTAATCAATTATGAGATAAGCTAAGTGTGAATGATGAGTTAGCTGGCATCAAGGTTGGCATTAAAAGCTCACTTGTGGTTTGAACAAAGAAGATTAACAGTGCCATAATGTATCAAGATGTTTTTATTGAAGCTTTCTTGTCCCTATTTTGCTACCGTGATCGAAAAAAATATCAGTGAGTGATTCTGGTTCAGTTGTTTTCTGCCATTGTCATTTTTCACTTTTCCCTTAAACACCTGTAAAATAATGTTTTTCACTCTGGCCAAATGTTACGACAATGAAGACTTAAAAAAAAAAGTTTAATGGTACGAAGAAGAATTTGTGAAATCAGCACGAAAATTGAAAAGCATGTAAAAAATGTAATCTTGTGTGAGGCGAACAGAGCTAAATATTTTTCTTATTCTATGGGCACCTGGAATCCCTATGCAGAAGCACATTTTAGATGGCCTCTTTTTTGTTGTTGTGAGATAATGAAATTTTTTGGGTCTTTAGTTCCCATTTTGTTAACTTTTGAGAGATGATTCCAACTTATTTTTGGTGAGAACAGAAGTTTTTGGGTTTGGTTTTGGTTAGGATATTTTTTATAATTTTTTTTTTTTTTTGGCATTTCAAAACCTACATTGCATTAATCACAGTGAGATTTCAACATAACACTTAATTCGTTGGTAAGTTTTGAGAAGCTGTTTTCTCGGAGGAGAGCTGTTGGGGGCTTCACACTAGAATGTTACGTTCTGATGTGCTTGGACTCTGTTTATGGGCTTTAGGTCCCCAGGTAGATACATCAGTTTGTAGAAGCCCAATTCATGCCCCTAATAATAGTTAACAGACATGGTTATTAAGTTTTAGTGGAAGTCCCACAAAAAAAAAAAAAAAACACTCTGAAGTACCAGATTATTATGACCCGCAAGGACTAAGAGACTATACAAAACTGATAGAAGTGTCAGGAAATAGTTAAATCTTATTTTGGTGAAAGAGAATATAATTTTCTGAAAAAAATTACGACATAAAGTACACAATTTTTTAGCGAAGCAAAGTATCAGTGATGATTTGTAACGGAGTGGCGATAAGGGCATTCAGAATTAAAAATTGGATAATCAAGGTGTCACAGAAAGATCAAGTGTTACGATCAAGGAATTAGATGGACATCCAAGTTATGAGTTATCGTAGTTAAGAAGAGATTAAACAACGCAGACAAAAATTAAAATATAACATTGACAATATATGCAACAAGTGTGTTTGGAAAAGCTGTGATAGTAAAATTATTTTAATGGTTAAATATATTTTACCCCCAAAACTTTAGATTATGTGCAATTTATACCATGACTTTTCAAAGCATATGTCACGATACTCTGAACTTTTCAAACTGTGCAAAAATTATTATATAAGTAATAAGTAACTTAGTCCCCTATAATAAAAATCAGGACATAAATTCAAATTCCAGAAAATGCACTTATTACACTAATTAAGAGAGGAAGTAACATTTAAGTACTCTATTTCCCAAAATTGTAAGACCAATGTCTCCCATAATTTATTCCACTAAAATAATTAGCTTTTGCTTATAATCAAAATTTTCAAAACAATTGCTTACAATTATTTTTTTTTCAGTTTAAAACTATTAACTTTTGATAATAATATATTCTTACAATTTTACCAAACATGATTATTTTTTGAAAAAAAAAAACTTTTTTAAGAAAAAAGATGTTAGTTCCTAAAGTTCCCAAACATCCTAGATAATTAATTAAAAAGAGAAGCGATACGAAATTTTACATGAGATATTAAATTATTTTGAAGCTCACTTGAATTCTTTTGTTTAAAGGTTATTAATAAAAACAAAAAATGTAAACAGTATTACTGTGCTGAATAATATGATGAACGAAAAAAAAAAAATTATAACTCGTCAGCGACCACAGCTTGACAAATGACGACTCTGCACTAAAAACTTAAAAACTGTAAACAAAATTGAGGCAAAGAACAACGAAGGCGATCACTTAAAAGTTAAAACAGTTAAACTGTTTTCTTGGCTTACACATTCCGAGTTATAATTTTGGGTCTGGTCGTGTCTTAACACTTTTTTTCTTTTTTTGGTGAAATAATCTCTTAAGCTATGTCGAGCTAAAGTAAAGGGCGATTTGTCGTATGCTCACTATATTGCATTGTAGCTTTAGTTAGCTTACCAGATGATTGCTTATAGCATTCCTGATTCTGGTTGTTATGTGTATATGTTTCCTAGGAAATAGGGATGGAGTAGTACTATGAAAGTAGCAATCATCAAACTTTCATTATTCGCCTATTTTCTTGTTTTGTGAACTTTGTGCAGTCGTTCTTTTCTTCGCACCAAATAAATGGAATTCATGGTGTATGCCACCAAGAATACTCGATTCTACATGTGTGTTGCATGCATAGCTTGGTTGGTAGACTCATGAAAATGTCCACCAAAACACTATGTATTCCTCAACGGTACAGCACCACGGGAAACCCGTGGGAAGCACGATGGAAAAGGATAAGGATAAAGTTCACCACCTATAGCAGTAGCACTACTTCGTACCATCTTCGTGCAACATTGCTTTGTACCAAAGTGGACTCCTGTCCTAGTTTTATTAAACAACCTTAACACTCCTCCTTTTTAAACATAATGAAACGATAAACTATCCATTCTAGTTTGTCTTTTTATTTCTAGCAAAGTAAAGAAGTGTGAAAGAAATATAATGTTTTTAGTGTGTAACTAACATTGCCTTGTCCGTTAAGGGTTGAGGATGATGATTTGACTCTAATTAATCATCTTTTCTTCTGTGTCCTGCTAATCATTCGTATTCGCGGTGAGATAGATGAACATTTTTCAAAAACTTAGAACTTTAAAAATGCTATTGAATTCATATATATCGTTTATCTTTTATGTGACAAGAGCTAACTGATGAGGTAGGAAAATTGAGAGAATATAAAGACAACATATTTTCCTTAAATATCTTATGATAAAACAATTTAGTCAAAATATATTGCCCAAATTTAAATAAGTCAGAAGAGAAATGCATCAACAATTATGCTGTTGGACAAGACTTGTGTGGAGTTTTTTATATCTATTTCAATTAATTCTTAGATCATAATGACACGTGGAGAAATAAGTTGTTTAAAAGTAAACATTTTTTTTAAAGAAAAATATCCACCTATTATCCTTTGACTTGAGAATTAGATCTAGTAGGCATAAAGAGCTTGATATAAGTTACTTCTCATATTGTATTGAAAATCCATTAAATATACTAGATATTTTGAATAGCAAATATCGGGCAAACTTTCAGGGCAGTGAAACATTTTTGTTTGCAATAGTAGCATAAACTTCACTTTCAAGAAACCAAAGCCGAGGAAGTTTCTGGGCTGAGAAAAAGGGCTGGTAGACATATCATCAATGGTTTAATATAAAATGAACATCGAAAGAAGGGACAATAACAGGGAAAGAGAGAGAGAATTGGAGTCCAAGGTTACAGTAAAGTGATGGAAATAATATTCTGCAGCCCTTTAAGGGGCTTTTATCTTCCACCTCATGGGCCACTTGTCCAGTTGTCCTCTGTGCTCTAATCAAATAGCTAACCACTGGATTTGAAAATATGTGGCCCCACTTTGAAAATCAGCCGGCTTTGTTTCAACTGAGAGTGTGTTTGTCTTTAACAATTGAGAGAGAGATTAATTCTTGCTTCATGGGGAGTTGATTGCATGAAATTATATTTATCTGTTAGTACATGCTATCAATAAGATTTAAATTCATATATTTATGTTTATAAAAGAAAAATCATATATTTATTGCTGGCAATATCCGCCCCTTGCGATTATAATCGATCTTTTATTGATGACAAAAAATGAAAATCAGCCTTCTATGAGAATCTTTTCACGGAATATCGGCATTAAGCATCTTGATATATAGACCGATTTTAACTTCTGAGAAATGGTAGATGTCCAAAGTTATATACGTAAATTTTTTTTTATAAAAATTATGATAATTATTAAATAAAATAAAATAATATAACTCATTAATTTATCAAAATATTAATTATCATGACACTTAATTCTAGTTACAAAATTGTGACAAGGTTTGATTTCTAGTAACCTACTATTTTTCCTTAACTTATTCAATATATATATATATATATATATATATAAACTGGGAAATATTCTATTGAAAGATATTGACATATGTGATGATATTGAAAGAGCTATACCCTAATAATTCTGTGAACTTTCAAGTAGTTTGAATAGAGTCATTTTAGATTTTTAGGATATTCATTGTCGATAATCTCTTTGCAGCTCCACTAAGGGAGTAAACTTATTATCAAGATCTTTTTAATAATTTTAAGTAAATTCGAATAAATTGCATTATAAATTTTTTTTTGGCAATTTTATTCCATAAACCACTGATTTTAAGCCACGTCGTCCCAAGTTTCCAAGTGCATTAACTTTAATCATTGACAATAGGCAATGTCTTAACTGGCAGGATAGGGAAGGAAATAGATGGGAGAAAGGAAAAAAACAAGGGTTGTTGACCTAAATTCCATGATAGAATAAATCCTTAAAGCTCGCCGATGATATCCATTCCTAAATCCTAATCACCAGAAGTGAAGGAAAGAAACTGCCATGATGTGGAATTAGCTTGATTGTTTCGTTGTTTTTTTAATTATTATTATTTTATATCAAAAGAAAAACTACATTACTTTCATTAAAAAAAAAAAAAGCCACATTACACTGACAAATTAGTTACTTAAATAAAATTGCCTATGCAAAGGAACAAATATGTTAAAAATATGAACACCAAACACAAAAAAGTCATATAAATATAAATTCATCGTTAAACAAGTCTGATCAGCGAGAAGTATCTTAAGCCCTATATAGACATTTAGGGTAGTAACACTTCACAAATGTCTAAAGGGGCCACATAGAGAAAGCACCAATGGCAGCGGTGGCAAAAGTACAGACCAGAAATCCCATAATCAATGGTATCTGAAACATCGAATGCTCTCCTTGAACAACTTCAATTATTACAAAAGCATGCATTAATTAGCTGCTGCCACAAATAATATGTGATTGGCAAAGAAAGCCGAGGCTCGAGCATTTTTAGTCTTGCATTTACATCGACTATGTTAGCAATTAACATATCTTTTGAAAAAATGTCTGCCCGTATAATAAGAACTTCTCTTTTAGAGATTCCAAGTTCCAAATGCTTCTTCCTTCCATTATGTGAAAATGCATGCTAGCCAGTACATGAGAAACATTTTTTTTTTTCTCAGAGTCTTAAATGCAGAATATGCATCCATATAGTAGCTGTCAAAATTCAAAATCCATCATGGCAATAAAACTCAGACGACCAAGAAAATTAGAGGAACAATAATGATAGCAGGCAGACATGAGGTGCAAACCATTTTGGCCTCAACGGAAGCTGACTCACCTAATATGCTATGATCATCACTCTGAACTTTTCAACACTCGGCGTAATATACGATGCCTCATTGGATTGCACATTTGCACTCACTTTAACTAACCAATTTCACTGCACCGTATTCAATTTGGTTCATATACATGTATGGTCTACTCGGTCGAAAACACTTTCTCCGAGCTTAGACATGACCCTTGACAAAAAGGACATGTTAATCATAATTGGCAGCTATGGTTGCGGCGTCAGTGTCTTTGGAATGGAATGGAACACCATCCTGAGACCCGTCAACAACTAACAAACAGATAATTATATCATCACTTTTTCATAACTTTCAATGTCACAATTATATAACACATATAACAATTCGCTTTATTGTTTCCTTTAAAAACTGATACTTATACAAATCATATGAAAATGTAAAGAAAAAAATTGGAATATAATGTTAATTATCATCAAATAATGTATATAAAAAAATTAATATCCTGTCAAAACTTATACTCATGCATCCTATTATTAAGGTCTTTTATATATATATACTTCAAAGCAAAGAGAAAGTTGGTTGTTAACCCAGAAAAATAAAAGCAATTGTTAGCTTTACATTTTTGGATAACCTAATTGATTAATAGTGCATGCGTTGGAGTTCATAAATGGATGCATCACCATGCATGGTTATGATTAAGCTTGGGATATAAACCAAATTAATAGTAGTCAAAAGGGTTTAATTTGCTTTTGAATTAATCAAAGCAAAAGGTCCGTTGACCTCATATATATAGCCTCTGTTTAAGGCTAACTAGAAAAGGAAACGGAGATTTAAACCCGGACGAGGGGACCATGTGAGTAAGGAATACCTGTTTTATTCTTTTTTATTTTTTGATAATATAACCGAGACATTTTTTTTAAAATTTTATTGACATTTTAAAAATTAATAATAATTTTTATTATTATTGAGAGGAATTTTCTCGGTAACCATTCAATCATTTAAATGATCCATTTTAAAGTTATCGACAACAGGTTCTTTTGTTTTTGAATTTTGAAACATTGACATCAGAAATATTTTAGTCTTCATGATACCGAGTAATTTTCTCTCGATATGGATTAATAAAATGAATCAATAATACGTATTAAAAGCTCTAAAAGGTTAAAACTTTAGAGAGTCAAAAGTATAATTATAGGGCTATCTTATCGGTGAATAATCATTTTATTATATTATTTCCTTGTTGGTGGTATAATTAAATAGAAAATGAAAATCAAATATGACATAGTTGTTACTTGTTATCGTATATTAACAAAATTTGAATCGTTATGTCATTCTTACAGAAAAGTAACCAATATTATCTGTTTTTCCTTATTAGGAAAAAATTTAGGTTAGCAGAAAAATCTGTCCTTGTCCTAGTCTAGAGTTAGACTGTGCTTTTAAGTTCACCAAACACTTCTAGAGATATATACCTACAAATCACTTACCACTAGGAAAACGTAAAAATTGAAACAAAATTATAATGATTAATGAGAGAATCATCAACCAATATCAATCTCTATTTAAAAAAGCTGAATCAATTTTTTATTGCATATATATATCATTAGAGAAAATGAAAAGTGTTGGAGGTTATAATTGATTATTTAATGTAAAAACGTACATTAAATTTTCCTCAATATATATCCGAGAGAAAAACAAATTAAACGTTATACAAGTTTTCGAGGATTTTTTTTTTTTTAATTTAATTTCATCCATTGACAATATAAATTTTTTTACACTATTACTCAATTAAATAATTTCATTTACATGACATTTTAAGTAATGATGTAAGACTTAATCACTTTTACTAATGTAACATTACATGATTAAATGATAATATAAAAAAAATGTTTACATTGTTAGTATATTAAAATTACATTTTTTTGTTCACCTGGCGGAAGTATTATCTTAAAAATGCATGCGCGCACATATAATTTGAATAAATATTGATACTTAAATTGATGTGATTATGATTTAAATAAATAGCTTCTAACTTGTATCAAATGCTCAAAAAGGTTATAATAACATCAAAGAAGTTATAAATCAGCAATATGATTAATATTTATACTTAAGAAAAATATAATTGTTAAAAATTTCATGAGAATATAAAAAAATCCAGAACATAAACGAATCAATTCATAAAATGCACATTAATTTAAAATTTTCAGGACTATTTAAAAGATATTATTCCTCTAAATATATGTAATTATTTTATAATTAATTCTTTCACATAATGTAATACACTTTGTAAGCTAATAGAAATTTAGAGATTCAAATAAAAATTAAATATATTATATTTTACTAGTTACAGCCCTACCGTCCAACATCTCAAACGCTTTGTGTATCATCTCCCTCCTCCAGATGTGTCACCTTTCTCCGATTTGTAGTAGAGGAAGTAGAACAACACGGCCAAAAACAATAATATAGTTAATATAATTAGGGGTTTACAATGGACGAGTTGGGCTGGATTGGACAAGACCCAAACTCCATCCAATTTTTAGGTGGGGTCAATTTTTTAAACCCGAACCTGACCTAATAATAACCCAACTATGTCCCGAGTCAACTCGACATTTGAACAATATATGAAAATTTAAATATTGTACATAATAAATTTATAAAATTTTATAAGTATGAAACAAATTTTAGAGATATTTTATGATATTGATTTCAAAATAAATCATATCAATGTAGAAATAATATCAAATTATGTAAAATATATTAATTGAACTTTAAAATCTTATATTTTTCATAAATTATTATAACAATACATATATTTTAATGGATTATTTGACTTTGAGTTGGGTCGAACCAATCCAATATATGCCTTGAACTCGACCCAAAAAGTGTACCGAGTCAAATTTTAAAACCTGAATCCGTCACAATGAGCTTTGGGCTGGACCGAGCTGACAGGACAAGACGGGTTATAACCACCCCTGAATACAATTGCAAGAGCAAAAGCTATTTTGACAATCCTAGATTGCTCCATTTTTCTTCGGTTCACCTGTTGACTAAAACTAGGAGTGAAATTTCTTTTATAGAGGAAGCAAGATTCTTTGAACGAATCACGTAGACAACAAAAATATTCTTTAAACAAATCAAATGAGAAATTATTTAGCTATCACGACAATAATCAATTACCATCTAATCTTTGTCACGGTTATCAATTAATTCATATCAGTACAAAATTTATGTATTTTTTATTGGATGTAATACAGATCTTTTTTTTTTTTTTTGGTAGGAAAAAATCTAAAATATTGACGGAATACAAATCTATTCATTTTTTTTTTCATATAAGACAAATCTATTATTTTAAACCCGCGTGAAATGCCAATTTTTATATATGTCTGAAAATGATTTAAAGTTCTCAAATACATACAGAACCGCATGGTATACATAACAAAAGATAACAACTTAATATAAGATTAAAATTTCTGTCATTACAAATAAAGTTCATATGAAATGTAATCTACTTCTATTGCAATAAAATAATTTTAAATTCACATAAAAAAGTGACTACGGCTAAATTACCTCTAAGTTCATGTTAAAATTATATGCAAAAAAAAAATATAATACAAAAAATTATATAAAATACCTATTCTTTATAAAACACCTAGAACAACATTAAATTGCGTTACGTTCATGCACATAAAATGTTCAATCAAACACATTCTTATTTAATATTTTGGAATTTAGATTAATATACTTAACCTAGCTCATACACTGAAAATTTTTTCATTTCAATTTTCAATTAAAATTCTGACACTACTCGGTTAAACCCTAAACTCTTTAATTACGGCATTGATTGAAAAAAAACCTACCAATATTTTAGCTTTTGATTATATAAAAATCACAATACAACCATTTGTCATTTCAACGTTAAGGATGCATTGGTTTCAGATTTTGAAAAAAAAAGTGATTATGAAACTTAAATCTTTCATTTAATTGAAAAAGTTGAAATTTTTTTTTTAAAAACTACTCTTTTTTAACTTTTACAAAAACCTGAAAACTGATTTTTTTTTTAGATTTTAATTATTTTTTAAAAACTATTCAAATATATGTAAAAGTGATTTTTTTGGATTAAAAAGTGATTTTGACACTCCAGAATTCTCAAACAAATGGACCAAAAAATTGGCTGATTCGACATTGATTAATCCAAAAATTCTTTTTTTAATGAATTTGTTAAAGAATAAAAAAATAACAAGTTTATATTAAATAATCAATTTTTGAATATTTTAAAACAGCATATGCATAAAAAGAATTAAAAAAAATTATTGATTTTGAATTTTTAATAATTATTTTCAAATAGGGAGAGCTGAAAATCCACTAACGCAAATACTCGGGGGAATTACCCACACAATGGGGATGCAGATAAGAATAAGTTTAATTCTAGCATGGGGATGTGGAATGAAGTTCTCACCTCAAAGAGACTCATCAAATTTTCATTTATATAAATAATTTAAATATCTATTTATAGCTTTATATATATAAAAAATCTTAGAACACCATTGTTGAATTGTTTTTATTAATTTTTTGTATTATGTATTTTTTTTATTTGAATTATCTTGTATTATAATTGGAATTATCTTGATTGTATTGTGATCCTTACTTTCAAAACACTAATTCTAAAGCTTATTTTTTATTATTATGATTATATATATACAAATCACGAACCAATCCTTTTCTCCATCCATTTTAAATTAAATATCTTTTTAGATTTTTACTTTTAATTTGCTTCAAAATAATTTTCACTTTTTCACCAGAAAAAAATTTTCACTTTAAAGTTTTCATGGTAATTAATTTATACCAATTTTATCCCATATATATATATATATTAGGTAACTTACTACTTCTATTTTTTTTCATTTCATTCCTAGTCAATCATAATTTTTCTTTAAAGTTAATTTAGTTATTTAAGTTAAATCTTTTAAAATATCAATTCTATTTAATAATTTTTTAATTTATGTGTACTAATCTCTTAAACTGATAATTTTTTTTATTAAAAAACGAGGCTGAAAACCCAATCTTAAACTAGTATTTATTTTGGAAAAAATCACACTTTTATCTCCTAAACTATAATTATTGTGCATTTTATTTTTTCAAAACTTAAAAAATATGCAAATTGATCCTCTAACATTTGCTTAATGTGCAAATTGACCTTTCATTGATTTTTTTTATCTATTATTGAAAAAATAGTATACATCCAAAAAAGTTTAAAATATCAAGTTGCATGTTATTTATTAATTTATGATGTCAAGTTACATTCAACTAAAAGTTTGAGGGGTATATTATAGCCCACTTATTTTTCATCAGCAATAAATAAAAAATTGATAAAAGAACTAAAGTGTAGATTCTGAAAGTGTTGATTTGTACATTTTTAAAGCTTTAATGTAAAGTACACCATGCCTATAATTTAGGGTATAAAATATAATTTTTTATTTATTTTAAAATAGATGGAACAGCATTGCTGAAAAATTGCTCGATTGACAAAAACAATTTCCCAATTAATTTGACATAGCATCACCATGCATGTGATTGTTTCTCATTCATACATCAGCGAGCAACATTTTTTTCTCCCTTCTTTAAACTCCGAAGAACAACATTAATAATTATCACAAGATGACGACAAACGGATAAACCAATAATAATGGCTATGAGCAACATCAATGCTTGTAGGTTTCATTTTAGACTTTAGAGCGACAGAAGACAATGCAAATTGAAGTGTGCAAAGAATTAAATGGCTGCTGCAATGCATTCAAACAACTTAATCAGTGTGCCCTTTGCGGCTTTACCGACCGAGTACTGCAAAAGAATCTCTAGTGTTCTGTCCAGCAGTTGTTACATTTCTCAACAACAGAATCATCGCTGCTTTCTCCTCTAATAATTATAACAACTCTATACTCATTCTTGAGAAACTGTACAATTTTAATACATTAAAAAATTAATATATTTAATTATAAATTGTAGTTAAATATATTAATTTTTTAATATATCAAAATTATATGATTTTATGGGAATGACTATTAATATGAAATGAATAAAGTAATTATTATTAATTAATGAATACCCAATAGTGTTGGTTAAATTTAGTCTTTTAACTCGAGCAACGACATGGAGTTTGTTTTCGCTTTTATTTTTGGTACGTATCCAACATTGAGTTTGAGCCCTCACTCACATTATTCTTCCTTTTAACTTTAATCTGTACACGAAGCGAGAGGGCTAACGCAAATAACCTTCGCTGATTAGAGTAACACCTACTCCTTTTTTAATTATTATTTTCTTCCTTTTAGAATATTATTCATTTTTACATAACTTTATATTTTAAAGTATATATCAATTTCATATTTTAATAAAATATTATTTTTTACCTTTAATATTACTCCTAATTAATTTAGCATTTTCAAAGTATTTTATTTAATATTAATTTTAAATATTGTGCTATATTAATTAATATATAGGAATATATTAATCTACTCACTATTTTTACTCAATTATTAATATCATTTAATATCTTTCTTAATATCTGTACTTATTTTAAATTGATAGATATTTTAAAAGAGAGAGAGAGAGCATTATTTTCCATTACTTGTCCACCAACTATGGGTTATAGAAAAATACCTATACAGTCATTGATGTAGACTATGTTCTTCTATTTAATCAGTAATAAAGTGATATTTTAAATAAAAAATAATCCCATTACTAATTGAAATATTAATATCATTTTACTATTAGATAGAGCATAATTTATCTTTGTGGTTTATAATCATACCAAAATGTTTATCATAGGCCGCAATCTCCCCCCCCCCCCCCCTCTGTGAATATTGGCCTCCATTGTATTTTTACCAAAAAAAAAGCCGAAATATCGGATTCAAAGAGGGATACTTACTAGGAAAGGGTATACGGAGTCAGAAAATTAAAGCAGAAAAATAATTTTCACTTTATAGAATATCCACTAAGAAAATTAAAGCACTGCAAGTGCGTAGAGAACTTTGCTTCTCCCACCCTATTCAGTATTAGCCAATGAATGACGATGTTCGATGCTAGAGGCATTGCTTTGACGTTGAAACGGCAGAAAGTGACGTCAAAGAAAATTATGTGACACCAATTCCTCGAATTAGGACAAATGGGAAGTCGGTCGTTCCGGATTACAACTTGTTGAATTGCCAAAATTAAATGACAACCACAGCCCTCATCAATGATGCCAATCTGCTTTAATGGAAGTACATATAGATTTTTATTTTCCTCCTAAATTACGGTTTTCCAAAGTCTACTCGATTTTATTAATTCCGAATTCGAACAAATTGTTCAATTTATTGCTATTTTGAAAATAACTCCCTCTTTTTCAAAATATTTGACTATTTTCAAATAAAATTATTTTTTAAAATATATATCAATTTCACACTTTAATAAAGTAAAATTTTCTTGTTCCAATAGTATCTCTGAGTAATTAGTAACTATTAGTGTAACATTTTATTTTCAACCATTTGATGTACTTTATAATTAATTATCATTAGGGTATTTTAGTTTATACATTGTAATTTTACATAGAAACACTTTATTATCATATTATTTATCATATTTCTTAATACTCGTGTTTGTTCAAATTTGACAGATATTTTACAAGGGAGAAAATATATTGATCACAATAAGGTTTGAATATAAAACCACGTGCATATTATCAAAACCTCTCACAAGTAGATAAATCATAATGGCTTAATAGTTATTTAATTTTAAATATATATATATATAAATTAAAAATTAATTAAAAAAACCTTAATGTTTGAAAAATTTAAATGTAATTTTTTTAAAACTCGCTGTTATTACTTAATTATTTAACTTACTTTCCACTCCACTACTCTCTATCTCTTCTAATATCTTCTTGAACTCATTTATTTTATAAGAGTATAACTGAAAAAAGATAATATTGTATAAATTTTCTAGGTGGGCAATTACTTAGGGATAAATAAAATTTTAAAATAAATAACTATTTAATCATAGAGGAAGTAACTAATTTGGTTTAAATTAGACTTATTCATTGACGAGATAAATTTTTAAGTTTCGGTCAGTTAACCCTCAATTTGGTTAAATATAAGGAAAATAAAAGATAACTTTACAGGTTTATTCATGGGAATGAAAATTACGTTGAGTTTCCTAACCATGCAAAACACAAGGCATGTTAGTCCATCTATTAACTTGTTACTGTTAAAGTCAGCAGATTTTCACACGTTACATTAAGTTCCATTGCTACTCAAGATGAATTGTTGTCTTAGGGTGAATTGGAATGACATTATTTTATTATTTTTAGGGAGGATTTTGTCCAATTTTTCATTAGCCTTATTTAGTTCACCATCTTCCTCATCCTCCCTTAGCAACCCATTTAAGCAGCTTCATTCTCCACCACCACCACTATGACGTTTCCCTCACTTGCAACCTATACCATCCCTCCTTCACCCTCACTTTCCATCACTGGCAGCTATACAATTGTGGATGGTTTTTTTTTTTTTCGGCTGATGAGGATGAGTGCGATGGTGGTGGAGGATTTGAGAGTGGGGTTGAGGTAGTGATGGAGGAGTGAGGGTGAAAAGGGGTTGGTGTAGAATGAAGATATAAGGATGCAGAATGAGGATAAAGGTGATCGATAGGACAAGATTTGTTAATAGAGCTATATGCTTACACAAAAATAAAAATAAAAAATAAATCAACATCATTTTAAGCCACCTTGAAAGACAACGTTCCACATAAGATGTTTTCACATGAGACATTTGCGACTCTGCTAACTGCAACAGTTAAAGTTAACAAACAAACAAACATGTCTCGTGCTTTACATGGTAAGGGATCTTAGGGTTTTTGATGGACAAATTTCACTAGTAGTATAATGTTTTCATATTACTAATTTAAAGAGCAGAGATTAATTTTAGTCCCTTAAATTGTGCGTGTGCTTCACTTTAATATCTAAAATCAAGAAGATATCAATTTAGTTATCAAAATTATAAAAAGTTATTTAAATTAATCATTTTGATAAGTAAATTAATGCCTACAAACCTTATTATAGCTAGGAACAAACTTGAATCATCACTTTTTATAGATTCAATGACTTAAATTGATATTTTTTAATTTTAGGGATCATAATGAACGTCTACTCCTAATTTTAAATTAATTAATTTATATAAACTTCATAGTATATCCCTTCTAACTATTCATATATCTTATTAAAGTAAAATAGAAAAAGTTAATACTAGTGTATTTGCTAACATAACAAATAATTTATAGAGCAAAATAGGTTTGAAAAGTGACACTCATATAGAACGTGTATGTCATCTTCAAACCTAGGCCAATAGAACTTCAGGGTTTCTCCTTGCTGACGTTTTCGGAATTGGGAGACCAAAAAGTCATCCACAAACTTTGAGTGGGAGTGGGAGTCAATGTCAAGGAACGTTCATACCCTGTGATGATGTGGTAATTAATTAATTATATAATTGATTTGTTCAATCAAATTATACGAGTTTTAACGCTATAAAACAGACTGAATTTCATGTATAACTTTGTTTAGTAATTTTTAGCATGATAAAATTGTTAAGCACGGACGTGATAATACTTGATGAACGTAGTGGAGGAAAAAAATCATTTTTTTTCATTGAATATACCAGAAATTTTCAATTACCATGTGACGTGTACTTGGGGGTTAATTTGATATTTGAAATTAGAGGGTGCACCGGTAGCACAGCACACTTAAATGGATGAATGGGAATGAAAAGTGACAACACTATAACCCCTCTCAAACTGATACCTTAAATTTTATTGGAAGCCAGGTGAATTGAAGTCAAGAAAGCAATTCCAACACTTAATTGGTAGATATAATGGTGGCGGAAAAGAAAAGGGAAAAGCTTTTTCACCTAAAATTTAATGAAAGCACAAACCAATGACGGCTCTTATACCCATCAGTGTCAAAGAGAGAGGTAGCTAGGAATATCACCATACTCAATTCATCTCTAGGTTCACACCTCACCATGTTACTTTGCACAAAACACACCAGGACAGAAAAAAAGGTTTTAAAAAAAGGAAAAACCAACAACAAATAAGTGTGATTATGTCAAGTTTCTTGGAAGAGGAAAGTATTACTCCATCTCTTTTAGAATATTTATTTATTTTTAAATAAAATTATTTTTTAAAATATTTATCAATTTAATATTTAATAAAATATATTTTTATTCCAATAGTATCTTTGAATAATTAATAACTATTAACATGACATTTTATTTTCAATCATTTGATGCTTCATAATTAATGACCATTAGGATATATTAATCCATACATTATTATTTTAAATAAAAATACTCTATTATCATATTATTTATTATTTTTTTAATATTTATATTTTTCTAAATTTGACAGATATTTTATAAGAGATGAAATATAAACTAATTTCATAGTTATGTAGTAATTATTTTTTCTGATACTTTTGCATCAAAGTCCACAGACCTGCCTTAAAATTGACAGAATTAACAAGGGAAATTATCCCATTTTCCGTCTAAGTGCTCCGAACAGGGTAGCATAATGTGCATGGATTGGCTAATGCTTCTGTGAACAATATGATGAAAGATATGTGTGCCTTATCCGAAAAGGCAACCCTTGGACAGACGTTTCAATTTCTAATGAATAGTGAGCATGACAGCATTATGAGAACTTGAATTTCCCTCTAAAATCATATTTACCAGCTTTCTGTCCATAACATGTAATTACTCTTAGGGAATGATAAGTTATATATATATATATATAAAAGTTAATTTCTATATTGAATTTATTAATTGTAATGAATAATCTCTTTTTCCAATAAAAAAAATGAATAATCTCTTTCAAAAGATTGAATAGAGTATAAAAATAATTTTATATCTAATATGTCTCACCACGCAAATGTCTCTATTAGATTTGAAGAGTAAACAATATATTTAATTAGAAGAATGATAGATAAGCAATGATAACTTCCATGGAGTAAAAAGTAAAAAAACATTCTTACTTTGATGTTTTAAAATAAAAACTAAAATAGGATTTTCGCATTGGAAAATAGTAGTACTTAAACGTTTCCATTGTCCTTTTTTTTTTTTTTTGAGTATTCCTTCCTTTTTATTACACAGTTTTCACTTTTTTAATACTGATTGATACAAATTTAATTTTGTTCCAATTATGACTAGTGGTTTTTGCTTACCTGTCAATATATGATTGTAAGACACCTTATAAAAATTATAATTCTAGAATATGCGATGGAACCAGATTAGTCATCCCAAAACTTGATAAATATGTAATTGAAGCGAAGGTTATCAGAAAAAGTTTTGATTCCAAGAATGACACTAACTTCATCAATTTATAGGTTCCCTTTCAAATTTCAAAGATGACAATTGTCTATTATGATCTCCTATGGAATAAACAAGAGTCAAGGACAATCTTTATCATATATGTTGATTTGATTATGAAAATTATGTTTTTATTACAATCATGTTAAATTGTATGTTGCAATTTTTCAAGTTACCAACCGATGGGGATTGAAGATTTTAAGATGTATGTCATGATAATTCAGAGAATACTAATGGAACCAATAATGATGTATATAAGAAAATGTTTAGAAATGTAGATCGATATATATCATGATGTAATTAATGGTTGATATACAATTTGAATTTATCGTGTATGATTTATTCCACCATCTAAACTATTTCTTTGTCACATCTATATGATTCAAAATTATATACTACTTAATTTAATAATCTGCACAACTCCACAGGTCTACTACTAGTTACCCTTTTGGGAATGAGAAGTGAAAAAAAAATAATTATTAGTTACGTTTTACATATTGAATTTATAATTGTCATGAATCATCTTTCTTAAAAGATTGAATAGAGGTACAAAAATAATTTTATATTTCTTTTTGTTAAAAAATAATTTTATATTTAATATGCTTTTTCACGCGAATGTTTCTATTGGATTTGAAACGCGGACAATAATACACTTAAAAGAATGATAGATAATACCAATAATATCAAACTCTAAACTTTTTTTGTCATATATAATCTAACATGATATCATATCATAAACTATCCCTCTTAAAATTTTAAACTGATGGATAAAACTGAGTGCATAAATGATTTTATATCTCTTACAAAATCAATTATCTCCGAGAAATTCTAATGAACGTGACTTTTATTTATTAGTGACGCAAACCAGAAGCAAATTAAGCCATTTGTCCATTTAACTGTGAACAGTCTTCGAACTCAGCATAGAAATTACCTTACACGTTGATGCACTTTAAAGAACCACAACTTTTTTCAATATGTACCGACAAATATAAAGGGATTGAAGGCATAAAGAAAAATCATAGATCCTGAATAAAGAGAATGGAAAGGGGATACATATGAGTTGTTAGGTTAGTGGATGATTATATATCTGAGTAGGATTCCCACAATCTAGCTAGCTGTGGAACTCAATGATTCATTCACACATAATTACATGTACGTGCAGAAGATGATGAGTGTCCCCTTGGCAACTCCAACAAAAAAGGGCACATAGAGGTGTTAACGCTCCATCCCCCATCACAAAAAACTTGAACAGATAATATAGTCCACTAGTTAATCCAGCAATCCTTATTTGACTAATGATTCATTTACTAATAATTAACCTTGAGTAGTTCTTGGTCTATCCACTTATTTTTTAATGGAAAATCTACTTAACTAACTTGGTTAATTAGCGCATTGGACGGCACAACTTCCCCGTTCTTTCATATGGAACACATCTCTTTAATCAAAAACTAGTGTGAAGCTTTCCCACAACAAAAAATAAAGAAAAGTAAAAGGCTAATTGAAGTTGTTTGCCAACATATATAGTGCCACAAATCTTATCTGAGAAGACACACAGCACAATCCTCATACCTCGTTGCTAATTGATTAACATAGTGAAAAAAATAAAAAGGAATTGGCTGATTGTTATATGTGAAGGAGACAGAAAGGGTGATCCTTTCATATATGCTCGAGTTTGTGACAGGGATTAAACGTTTCTAGATTTGGTGAGACCGATACTGTCATAGGGACAATATGCGTCTTGTTTTTATCGGCATTGGAAATGTTTCTTTCCACTTATTATTGGGCTCTGTGACAGCATGCAGGTCATAATTTTTCTTCACGAAGAATGGCTGGTTGCGAATGGCACATGCCTGCTCCTACCTATCCTTTTGTGCAAAGCAATATTGGTGTCAGTGTAGTACTTATTCACTAGTTGTACTCTATTTTAAGCCCTGCTCAACATCCATTATTGCACGGATGAACTCACCAAAACCATACAAATTAAACTTGTGAGATTTTAATTAGAACAATGTCATTTAATTTGCACATATCAAGTGGACATATATAGTAGCATTACATTCATAAAAAGAGAGAGATACAAAATTTTGGCATGAACTATCATCCTCATTAGATGTTTTTTGTCTTTTCTTGAGAAATGTTAAATCCTCTTAAATAGTATGTCTGATAATCTTTCTTATTCAAAATTACTTTTGTATCTAGTGAATAATCTTTACATAAAGTTATAGTATATATTATTCTGAGTGAAGTTTTAAATTAACAAAATTATTATATTAATTATTAAAAGGATAAATCAAGACTTCTTTTTCCTTTTACAGATGTCTACTGCTATATCCATTGGTTTACTCTTTTAATTAATTAATTAACCCTTCAGACCTAGTGAGTTAATAGAAAACCAATCTTTGTACCTTGTATTTGAGGAAAAGTTCCTCTACATTGAGTTTAATTCCAAAGTTAAGAGAAAAAAAAAAAACAAATAAGAACACATTTATGCTTAATTGAATAAAGTGTATTGCGTAAAAAAATGTTAAAAAGAGACAAAATTGTATGTGAATATATTTGTCATAATGATATGATATGTGAGTTATACACTATAATTCATCCGATAATCACTCTTATTTTTCCAAAAAAAAATTTGATATTTTTTTCATAATTATATTAACATTATTTACTTAGTTTAAAAGCAATCTCACTTTAAATTATTTTTTTTGGGTCCTAATGAAGGGTCTGGAAGCAATATACGTGTACATTCCCTTATTATAATTTTTTAACTTTATGATGCGTGAAAAGTTTCCTTTTGGAAAGCATCAAGTGATGGCAACAAACAAAACATTTTGATCTTTTAAAATACTAAATTTTTACTCTACTAATTCACATTCATGTAATAATATAAAATGTACTCCTTTTATATCAACAATATAATTAGGCAGCATTTGGTAAATAATGTTATGAGACAGAAAATATGAATACACTGATGATAGAAATATATTTGGAGAAAGGGACAGAGACAAAAACTCCAAAATTTTCTTCATCTCATGACAATTTTTTAATCAATTTTTATATCTCAATAAATGAGAAACATTGGAGACATGTTTCTAGGTCACACATTTAAAATATATTTTTTAAATAATATTCCTTTAAACATTTTATAACCCTTATCACTTTTCAATTTTTTTTACAAATTATAACGTAATTTTCTTCATTTTTTCATCAATTACTATGTCCTATAAACCATTACCAAACACAATTCTATCTCCTTTCCCAGTATCGTCTTTGTCTTTACTTTTTCTGTATCTTCTTCTTGGGATGAAATGCATCCTTAATTACGGCCAGCAAAGCAATGAAAAGGCAATGGCGAGTACATATAACAGGTTACAGGGATAAAGAAAGGTTGGCCTGCCATGGCAATGGAGGTGAGTTATCTTTTGTTTCATTTAATGTTTTAAAAAAAAGCGCTTCAGAAACAGAATCAGCAAAAGTTTTGAGTCAGGTCAACCCATATTTAACGCACTAATATATTATTGGTGTTTTCTATAATAACACCCCTAGTGTTTGAAGGGTTTTGGCAACTTTTCAAGTGTACCAACCATCACGTGAAATGGGAGTAAAATGATATAATTGTCAAATTATTATTTTGTATACATGAAACCGTATATACACTACGTACTTGCAAAATTAAGGTTACCACAAAACACTAGACATATCAAGAAAAAAAATTGTATTGGAAAATGACTTATATTTACGAATGTCTCAAAAGGATTTGTGGCCAATCATGGGGTGGATTGCAATATTGAAGTAAAAAATGAAGAGAAATATCTGCTGCAAGTAAAAGTGCAACTCATTTACATTATTAATTTTATTTATTCATACATCCTTTGACAAAAATCTACTTATTTTATAGAACAATCAGTGCTTCCTAAGCATGAATCAACTTAGTCCGATAAAGGAAAGAGGTTGAGACTATAAAGCTGGTGATAGATGACCATGCATGTGAATGTCTGCTTCTAAATTAAATGCAAACCTTGTCTACTTTTAAGAGGACACTTATTTTGTATGCATGTATCGTACACATCATAATCTATGGTGTATATGAGGTATCACATTGTGTACACATGTATTGACAATTGATGCTACTGCTGTATTTCTCCTCCGTTTAAGACTTCAGATTAATTTTGATTATCTTCGTGAATTTTACAGAACTAATAAAGAGTGGTGCATGCATGTGTGGGGGAGATAGATTACAAGAGTTGGTGGGTGACAGGACTTGTTGGATGCCAAAAACGAAGCGAAAGTGATAAAAAGAGATATTACAACAAGTCAACCCTGCCGGATGAAGATATATACCTATGGTTTAGTAGCTAGCTAGTCACAATTAATAGATATCGATCGAGTTGACACAATTTCAAGCAAGAACGGTGGAGCGGGAAAGGGTTTTCACGAGCCAATAATCGAAAACAGTGCGTGCCATTCTGTGCGTTAAGAATCAAAAGATACTCCATTCCATCCACTTCACAATAACTATTAATTTTTAACTTTTTGATGTTTTATAGTATCTATTCATTTAGCTATCTAGGTACGGTAGTATTAATTTTTTTATTTATTTATACCCTTAATAATGTTAATGTATTAGGTAAGCAATCAACACACACATAAAAATAAGTAATAATGATTATATAAGGATAGTTACATTTATCAACTTATATATTTTTCTTCATTTAATACGATATTTTTTTATTTTCCTTAATATCTATATTGTTTAATTTTTTATGGTTATCATGAAATTGAGGAAATATTATATTCTACGTCTACTAGATGGAGATTACTTATGTCCCTAAATGGTGTTTTATTCCTTGTTTTCCTAATCATTTATTATACATGAAAGATATATATATTTAATAATTTTTAAATTTTTAAATCTGTTTCGATTCTTATCCCTCTATGTAACAATAATGATTTAGGGACGGGAAGGGGACACAATTTGGGAACACAACATTTGCACCTCCATCGACTATAGATTTATCGCTAAATTATATTCGAATTAAAAATTGCCAACTATATGCTTATTGGTCAATTTTCTATGCCTTACGCAAGTTGCATCTCCATCTAAACTACCCGGCCGGCAAGGGCAATTCCATGCCTCTAATCTAATGATCAAAAGCTTATTGTAATATCAGATGGAGAGAATTTTTTCTGTGTGCTCACCTGAATTAGGCACTGGAAAATTCTAGGACGGTGTCATTAGTCACGGAATGAAGGACATTAAGCCGATTGGTGGAGACGTCGATAGTCATTGAAATTTTGCATCACAGGGGAACAATGTTAACGTAAATTCTTAGGTATAGAAAAGTTTTGCTTTGTTTTATTCACAGTTTGGCATTTCATTAAAAATATATTAAAATTGATAAATAATAACAATTGAAGTGTCAAATTATAATTGAAAGAGAGAATACTTTTCTTTTGTTACGGGATACCTATAAATTTCTTCCATTGATATATTGGGGAAATTTAATTGTTTTTAGGGCAAGAGAAAGGTGTTATATTGTTTTGTTTATAATTTGACAAGTTAACTTGGTAGTCATTATTATTTCACTTTTACAATATTATTAGTAAAAAGATTGATGTTAAATCATGAATAAAATTGAGAAACTAACAAATTTAGTGTGTGTTTGATTTTCTGTTTGGGAGCTTCCAAATTTGATTTTAGGATACCAGAATCAATTTTGGACCTTTTCTATCATATTTTTTTTATCCATTTGTTCAAAATCAATTTTGAGTTCAAAATCAAATCTAGATAGAACTGGAAATTCTTTAATAATTTTAATTTTTTTAGTCTCTTAGTTTTTGTCAAAATCACTTCTCACATCAAACTACTAAACATATATTACCTTCAAAATCAATTATATACAACAATATTAATTCCATCCAGAATCAATTCCAAACCAAACACACTAATCCCCCACAAAGATGGGCACACAAGTTTGACTCTTTAGGAGAGAAAGTTGAAGCAAATGCTATGTCCTTGAAATTGTAAGATTTAAGTACACAAAAAAAAAAAAAAATTCAAGAGCGCCATGTCTATCTCCCACAAATTTTCAATGAAAAATTGGGTAAAATTGAGGATGATTTATCTATTTATTTATTTATTTTTCTTGCTACGAGAACCCCTGAAAATTTCTCTATTAATGAAAGGAAAAAGCACAATAGTCTTGACATAGGACCACGGACTGTGTTTGTTCTTATTTTTCATTTTTAATGTTATGTATTAGAGGGGACCATCACCATGGATGGTAAAGCAGGGTCCCTCCCTAGCAAGCTACAAGTTGGGTGTGTGTGATATAAAAATGTTATTCTAACATTTAAAATTGAGTGTCTAAATGAGATGCTCTCTGATATCATTATATTCAATGATGATGGAGTGAGTGTCCCGCCTAAATACTTAATTCTAATCCTGAATATTGGAATAACGTAAGTCGTCCGTGATATGATGTGTTGAGGCTCTCTAAACAGTAGAACTTGCTGCCTTACGTGTTTTTGTGTAAGCCCGTGCTGGTACCATTTCTCCCTATATATATATATAGAGCATAACATAAACGCGCTCATATACTCATACACCATCGAGAGAGAGAGAGAGAGGGAGAGAGAGAGAGAAGAGAACAAGAAAGAGATGGAGAGGGAACAAGACATGATGAAGCAATCCAAATTCAAGAGGATTTGTGTGTTCTGTGGTAGCAGCCCAGGCAACAAAGCTAGCTACAAGGATGCTGCCATTGAGCTTGGAAGAGAATTGGTAATGCCTCTCTTTATATTTTTATTTTTCTTCTCTTTCAAGGAGTTTAATTTAATTTAATTTCAAACTCGTGCTTCTCTGGAATTCTCATTTACTTTGTTAATTCATTTTATTTTATTTTATATTGGTGGCTTTTAGTTAATTAATATCTTTTTTTTGTTTCCCTTTTGCTTTTGCCTCTCTCTCTCTCTTTGGGGTTTAATTAAATCTTTGTCCTACTTTGTTTTCTAATGCTTGTTTTGATGCTTCAATTATTCTTAAGTTTACGCTCTTTTTCACGGCTGCTCTGCTAGGATTCCTCTGGTTGGTGTTCTGTGTTCTTTGATATCTCATGTCCCATCATTTCCTTCATCTGCATTTCAACTACATGTCATTTGTGGCACCATCTTAACTACAACCCTTTTTCAAGTTTTCACTTCAGCTTCTGTGCTTTTTCATGGATTTTTCATTTTCTTGTACTTTTTTTTATTTACACAAGCATATATAAATATATATTTCTTAGCTTCATGGAATTAGAGCTGTTGGTGAAAGAGGCTTAGAGTTTATTCCATTAACAATTTAACGTATAAGCTTAATTAATTCTCTACTTTGGGTGCTATTATTTGGTAAACTAACAGGTGTCAAGAAATATTGATCTGGTTTATGGAGGAGGCAGCATTGGTTTGATGGGGTTGATTTCTCAGGCTGTGTTTGATGGAGGTCGCCATGTAATTGGGTGAGCATCTTCATATATGATTCGTGTTGGTTATATATATATATATATATATTTGTTCATCTCTAGAATTAACTTTTGTCTTGCTTTTGTCTGCAGAGTTATTCCCAAGACGCTTATGCCAAGAGAGGTAATGTTAAGGTGTTTTGGAAGCATTTCATCAATCATCATTGCAAGTAAAAAAAGAAAATGACCAAACAGCTATGCTTGTGGGGGGGGACACACAGGGAGAGGGACAGGGAGAATTATCTCTTTATCTTTTCCCCCTTGCTACCACAATACATATGCTCTTGCTTCCATCGCCCTTACTCCAATGCTTTATTGGTAGAGCCTACTTTTAATTGAATTTCAGCCATACTTTTGTTATCACAATATCTGAGTTTAACATTTGTCTTTTTTAGTGATTCATGTACGGTTTTTCTGTGTGGGACTTTGTGGTTGCTTCATCACATTGTATTTAGTTCACATTGGGGGTCTCCATAAAAACTTATCCATCAATACACCTGGCAATCTGGGGTCTTTCCTTCTGAACCATTTTGTCCCCCTCTCCAAAGTGCCATATACCCACTTTAGATTCTTATGCCACCATTTCTTGTTTTTATCCCCCCAATTTTTTCTTTTCTTTACTTTACCACTGATGAGGAAGCAAACTTTCTTGACCCTTTTATTTGGTTCCTTCTCCCGAGGAGTAAAACCCGGTCACATGATTTCCAATAGAGCCCACTTCTGCAAGTACTGCAAAACTCATCATTGCATTTACTTACACCCTCTCCTCTCCTATTTCTGCCTAAGAGTCCCTCTGTGCATGAATGAAAATCAGAGTTAATTTAGTAAATTGAAAAGTTAATGTAGGTAACTATAACTAACACGTACTGCTCCATTCCATGGCCATGCATTGTGGCTATTAATATTTAACACACACACACTCTCTCTCTCACATGCGCAAAAGCTGTTGATACTTTACTATATGTTTCAGTGATTATTTGGAGTGATTTTGGGTTGGCTTTTGCAGCTTACTGGAGAGACAGTGGGGGAAGTGAAGGCTGTAGCAGACATGCATCAAAGGAAAGCCGAGATGGCTAAACATTCTGATGCCTTCATTGCCTTACCCGGTTGGTAAAACCTGGTTCCACCAATGTTTCTTCTTTAAGAGATTTTTTGAGTATAGATCACATGATTCAGTATTATTACTATATGCACTATTTAATTCACATTCACATATAAAATTGACAAAGATAAAAGTTACTACCTCACTCAAATGTTTTCCTTTTGTTTTTCTAAATGCATTTCTGAACATGCTGGATTAATTTCAGGTGAATGTGCATTAATTTCACAAATTGGCCCAATATATGTAAATGAACACGAACCACTAGAAGCCACCTTTTACAAGAGTTTAGTGATCGTTTGCATTATTTATGATTAATTAAAAGTGAAAAACTACAAGTCTATAATTGCGTTAAAATTAACAGGATGTTTGGTTTTGTGTTTACGGCCGTGAAAATTGACTATAGGACGGAGATCAAAATCAATTTTGGCTGGTTCTTAACATATTTGGTTTCTCTCCACTAAAAATAATTCTTGTTTTTAGAACTAATTATGGAAAAAAAAATTAAAATTTTGTATTTTTTATCAGAATCACTTTTAGATTAATTATCAAATATAATTCATTTTATATTAAAATTAAGTCTAGCAAATTAATTATTATAGAATTAATTTTATTGAGAATCAATTACACATTAAGTAATTAAAAGAGAAAAACATATACTAAAAAATTATCTACAACCCTAAAACCCTACTTTCAGTTGTTATGATTATGAATAGGGGTTTGGTATACCAATTGTTTCCTTGGTACTGTTTCACGTCACAAAGTTTGCACATGTGGCGTTTCAATTGCATATCATAATGTGTTAGAATCAGAGAATAATAAAACTTCTTCCACAGGTGTAGTCCAGACATGTCTGGGACAAACCCTGTATACATTGTCTCTAAGAGGTTTTTGAACTTACGTGTTGCACCACTTCAATTTGTGCATTACATGACAAAAATTCTAAGATGAGGTCAAAGTTTACAAGTATCAAACCCCCATTATCCCTTCAGCTACATAATAAAATATTGCACCTTGTGTGGCTAGAATTGTCCTATGCGTTTAAATCACATGTTTTGCACAAAGTTATTTTAGGTTTTCCATTCTACTATTTTTTTACACTTGCACACAAAATAATATTTGAATCAAACCAAACCCACATTAGATTCACTAAAATTATAATTATATTTGAGTCAAATTAAAGATATAATAAATATACTTTGAGTGACACGAACTTTAAATGTATGGTTCAGTTTTTTCCACACCGCCTAATAATTAAAAAATATATCTTTTGTAAGGAAAACAGTGGTCCTTTTGAAAGCCTTTTCAATTAACAAATTGTTTTTTTTTTGTCATATACTCAATCAGTAAATAATATTCTTTACCCCAAAAATCAATAAATTATATTATATTCGACGTAGGGCCAATTTTAATTTTCAACCTACCCCTCTTTCTTACGCAAAAATATAGTAAATTGAAATTCTAATTCCCAAACCAAAAAAGATAAAAAAGTCTAATCCCAATTTCAAAGTGAAAAAATATAAATTGGGCGATGGTTAGACTTTTTCCCATTGCTGACATCACATGGCGAAAATTTTGGTTACCCTCCACATCAGCTATTTTTTAAATTAATTAAGAAAAAAAAAAAGTAATGTGAAAAAAGGTCTGGTGGTTAAGTACCTACCACCCCTTTTGGGCTTTTGGCCCTCCCTTAGCTAGTTAGAAATTTTAATCCTCTCCCACAGGCCACATCCACGTCTCTGTGTCACAAAGCCTCACTCATGTATGAATTTTGTCAACAGTATTAAAACATAGTCTAAACTCCACAAAATATCATATTCAGAATAGTGGAATACCCGTACGACACGGGTTCAATTTCCATCCTATTAATTGAGTTCGGCGTGGTGTTATGATTCACTATCATCTAGTTGGCAGCTTACCCTCACAGGCCCAAAAAAAAGTGGCCCATGATTTGTCCTCTTGTGGGAGGATCCAAAGTCCAAAACCCCTTAGACTTTAATGACTCTGAAATTGAAAAGGGACCCAATTTCTACGGTCATTGTTTTTTGACAAAAGAAAAAATTTTGTTGAGTGCTCTTTCCTCTTATTCATTTATTGATTTTGCTTGTTAATAAAATAAAAAATGAAAATTGATTTTGCTATGTCAAACTATGCGATAGAGAAATAGAGAGGAAAATTAATAAGTTATGAGTGGCCTAGAAAGGTGACGTGACAGAGAGCGCATAAAAATTTCTTTAATATAAACTTAATTTCAAGGAAATAAAAGACAAGAGGGGGAAAAAATAAGAATCTTTTCATTAAAAAAAATAGTTGCCCCTTTGTAATTATGAAACCTATTTTTCTCTTTTATCGCGATTTTGTTTTTAAGCCTGTAGTGATGATTATGCATGCCCTTTATGTGGATGAAGGTGGGTATGGGACACTTGAGGAGCTCCTTGAGGTGATAGCCTGGGCTCAACTTGGCATCCATGATAAACCGGTAAAGTCCCCACACATGCCTCAAACTAAGTTTCTTATTTTTCCTAAGACAAACTGCACTATTTCCTAAAATTATTATTATGAAAACCGCTTTTAACTTATCCTTAATTTTATCTATGGAATGTTAAAAATCTTAGTACTAATAATCAAGTTATGGGTTTTTTGGGAAGGTGGGATTGCTGAATGTTGATGGATACTACAATTCCTTCTTGACTTTCATCGACAAAGCCGTGGAGGAAGGCTTCATCAGCCCCACAGCTCGCCACATAATTGTGTCCGCCCCAACACCAAAAGAGCTTGTCAAAAAGATGGAGGTAGTAGTAATTGCCATGCCACCTATTCTTTCTCTTCAAGGCTTCCCATGATTTCTTTTGTTATAACAAGCTCACATTAACTGCTAATCTCATTGCAACTAACTAATTACATTAATTTAATTTGGTGCCACCCTTACAGGAATACTTCCCACAACATGAAAGAGTTGCCTCTAAGCTAAGCTGGGAAAGTGAAATGTGAAGCTGTAGAAGATGATGATGAAGGAAGTTTGGTGTAGAGAACGGTTTAGTCACATAGATAATTAATTTAGTTTTATGGTAGATGACCACACAGTTTCCTGAAGCCGGGATTCCTTATGCTCTTACTTATTTCCTTGTTAGTGTCAAACAGCTACAGAATTGACCTCAATGTCTCGCTATGAAGGTTAACTACTCTCTCTGTTCAAATGGGCATTATGGTTTTTTCTAAGACCCAATATATATTTATCAAGAAGCAGAGAATTAAGCAGAGGTTAGGGAATCTGTGTAGGATATATGAGGATTGTGAGATTTATGTTTTCTCACTCTTCTCTTTTTGCGTTATTTTTACGCTTCGTTCGTTTGTTTGCACTGTGCACTTATTTTCAAGAGCTTGTATTAGTAGCTTGTATACGTGGTTAATTGGGAGTCCCAAATTTGAAAGTGATCTAAAACGCAATGATCATATTAAAATCCAAACAGAACAGAAAGATTATATTGAAATCCACAAACTACCAAATTTCAAGATAATGCCATGACATTAAAAGCTAGCTAAAGAGGGTAGAGATGCTCAAATGTGTATAAGGACATCTTAATCATTTTTTTTTTTTTTTTGATAGAGTAACAGATAAGGCTCAAAACCCCACTTGGGGAGCAAGAGACATCGTAACAAATACATGACCAACAACAGAAACTAAGAATAAGCAAAAGACAGGATACCCCAAAAAATAGCTTTTAACTTGAACTATATCTCCTCCAAGAACATACTGCAATGAACAACACCTCCCAAGCCAACAAAGAGGCAAATAGATCTTTGAAGTAAGTAACAGCTCATAGGAATAGAGGAGAAAAGCAGCGCTCGAAACCGTAATATCCAAGCAAGATGTACTCCTTCATCCTGTGGCAAGTAAAAACCTCTAGAAAAGCCACAACTAGCAGGAAGCAAAAGAGAGATTCCAACAAAGAAGAATCAAGAACCAGGATCATGCCAAAAAGATATACACCCAAACCATACAACCAAGCCAAAAGGATATGAAAACTAACTCTCTAACCAGTGTATCACTCAAGCCAACTCAAGGCAACACAATACTCACAACAAAAAGAAATAATAGATCGCCCTCAACTCCCATGACTCCCCCTCAATCTTGAAAAAATAACCTCACGGTGTATCACTCATGCCGGTACCCCCGAGTCACCTTACAATCATGTGCTGAGAGCAAAACCATGCAAACCTGTAAAAAGATAACAAATAAAAAGGCTAAATTATAATTCCTCACTAATCTACTTAATCCTCAAGATTGTGAATCTCCCTCTATACTCACAACTCCCCCACAAATTAGTGTATCTCTCAATGTTTCTCTCAACACCACTCCAAAACCACCAAGCACCAACATTAAACAACCTCGAAAATAATTTCCAGAGCACCTCAATAAGCAACCACAAGGAAGATTCACCTGCAAAATGACAGCAAGACTCCAAAACAAACATTTGTTAACAATCAACATATAACCAGGACATCTTAATCATATCTTTAAGCGAATATACACACCGAATTATATTGAATATAGCTTGATATAAAGCATAATATAAATTATAATATAATTTTACTATTTTAGGTTTAATTCCACTCCAAAAGCTAAGCCTATATACAAACAGGATGTCCAAGTATTTATAAAAGTTATTTTGGACATGTTTTAAGCATGTGGTACTTGAAGTCAGCACTAGAATGTTCTAGTGTTAGAAGTTTCAAGAAATAAATAAATAAAAGGAAAGTTGAAGAATTATCTAAAAAGCAAAATAAATAATTATGTTGCTAGAATTTTCTAGCTATAGGAAGTCGGCTCCTTAACCGACATATGCTACCTATATATAAGAATATAGATGTAAAGTGTGTGTGTGCAGCAAGTGTATTGAGTGGTGAGAGAAAGTCTCGTGAGTTAGTGGTGCAAGTGTAGGAGTTAGAACTCCTAGAGTGCATAAAGTGTAAGTGGAGTATTGGTGTACAAGAGTGAGGTGTGTGTCTCATGAGATAGAGTTAGTGAGCAAAATTATTGTGCTCTAATATGTAAGTGTAGAATTTTTTAGTAAATACCAAGAGAGTTTTATTTTTTAGTGCCACCTTGCTCTAAAATTTGGCATCAGAGCTTGACGGTCTAGGACCGATTCAAGTGGGAGGATCATTAGTTCTGGGGGAGTTCTTGCAAAATCGCAGTCTGGGACTGTGACGCTATTAGTCTGGGACCAAAGCAGTTGTGAGAAAATTTCATCAAGTCACTATGGCAGATATCCAAGTGGTTGGTGGAATTAGGAAGCTCAATACCCAGAATTACAATACATGGCAAACATGTATGGAGTCATATCTCCAAGGTCAAGACCTATGGGAGGTTGTTGGTGGTAGTGAGACCACACCACCTTCTACAAATGAAGTTGAAGCACTGCGGAAGTGGAAAATTAAAGCAGGCAAGGCGATGTTTACACTGAAGACTACGGTGGAAAATGATATGCTGGAGCACATAAGGAAGGCGTCAACGCCGAAGGAAGCATGGGACACATTTGCAACACTGTTTTCCAAGAAGAATGACACGAGGCTGCAACTCCTGGAGAACGAGCTCTTATCAACAACACAAGGAGACTTGACGATCAACCAATATTTCACCAAGGTAAAGTCTCTCTGCCAAGAAATCTCTGAATTAGATCCCGATAGTAAAATATCCGATCAACGCATGAAGAGAATTATTATTCATGGGTTGAGACCGGAGTATAGAGGTTTTATTGCTGCAATTCAAGGATGGCCTACCCAACCTTCCCTTTTACAATTAGAAAATTTGTTGGCTGACCAAGAGGCGTTAGCTAAACAAATGGCTGGCGTATCAATGAAGAGTGAAGAAGAAGCACTCTTCATTGGTAAAAGAAAGGGAAGAGGGAAGCCATATTTTAGTACAAATTTAAATAACAAGAACGAAAAGTCGAGAAATGAGAAAGAAGGAGGTTCTCGACTTGGAAAGGCAAAGAAAGGTGATAATGCCTGCTTCATTTGCGGAAAACGGGGACATTTTGCAAGAGATTGTTGGTTCAAGAAGAAGGTGGCAGAGAGCAATGCAACAACCTCAAGTCGTCAAGTGGAGAAAGAAGATAATAGTGAAGAAGAATGGGACGTTTATGCTTCACTGGCAGTCGAAGAAGACATTGACCAGGAGGAAAAGATAGATTTTACTGATGAGAAGCTCATGGAGCCACCTAAGCCAGAATTGGCACTCACAATGACAAGCCCGCTAGCTGTTGATTATAATAAGGATTGGATTATCAATTCAGGATGCTCCAATCACATGACAGGCGATAAGGAGAAGCTGGAAAGCACAACAGAGTACAAAGGTAATCGAGTTGTGGTGACAGCAGACAATTCAAGGTTTCTAATCACTCATGTTGGGAGAACAGTGATCTCACCTCGCTGCAGTGACGATCAGGTACGCATACAAAATGTTTATTACGTACCTGGAATGAAGAAAAATTTACTTTCAGTATCACAAATAACAAAGTCAGGGAAGTACGTAGTATTTGGCCTAGAGGATGTTAAGATATATGACAAGATAAAAGTTATTGGGATACCAGTACTACAAGGACAACATTTAGAGTCAATGTATGTAATGTCTGCAGAATCTGCTTACGTAGATAAGACTTGAAAGAACGATACAGTTGATTTGTGGCATGCACGCCTTGGGCATGTAAGCTATCACAAGTTGAAGGTGATGATGAATAAGACCATGCTCAAGGGTCTCCCTCAATTGGAAGTGAGAGAAGACATTATATGCGCCGGATGTCAATACGGTAAGGCTCACCAACTTCCGTATGAAAGTTCAAAGTTTCAAGCTAAAGAGCTGCTGGAGCTGGTTCACTCAGATGTGTTTGGACCAGTTAAACAACTTTCGATTAGTGGATATCGTTACATGGTGACCTTCATTGACGATTACTCAAGGTACGTATGGGTCTATTTTATGAAAGAAAAATTTGAGACATTATCAAAATTCAAAGAATTTAAAGAGAAGGTTGAAAGCGAAGTAGGAAAGAAGATTAGATGCCTTCGTACATACAACGGGGGAGAGTATACTTCAAAAGAATTCTATGAATTCTTGAAGGAGTGTAAAACACGACGACAGATAACATGTCCGAACACTCCTCAACAAAATGGCACAGTAGAGAGGAAGAATCGCCATTTGACAGAAATTTGTCGGAGCATGCTACATGCCAAAAATGTTCCAAGCAGATTCTGGGCCGAGTGTATGAAGACTGCAGCAAATCAATCGGCTTCCACAAGCCAAGCTAAGGTTCGTGTCACCATTTGAGAAGCTATGGAAGCTCAAACCTACGGTGAGTCACTTCTGAGTATTTGCCTGCGTGTGCTATGTCTTTTGCCAGATCACCTAAGGAGTAAGATGGATAAAAAGGCCATTCGCTGCATCTTTGTGGGATATGACAGTCAGAGAAAAGGTTGGAGATGTTGTGAACCCATAACAGGAAAATGTCATACATCAAGAAATGTAGTGTTCGATGAAACCTCCTCTTGGTGGTCGACACAACAGGTTGTTCTACCTAACTCCAAAAATGTTGAAGGCATGATCGAAGAGAAAATAGGGGAGCAAAAAGAAAGAAAAGAGCTACAGTCTCCAAGTCCAAGCAAAGTGCAGAAACATGCTCAGAGTCCTTGGAAAACTGGAGTTCATAAAATGGAACAAGAAGAGCCTGAACAAGGAGAAGAAGAAGAAGAAGTCGGAGAACAACCACAACTTAGGAGATCTATGAGGCCAAGAAAGCCCAATCCAAAGTATGCAAATGTTGCAGAGATCATGGAAGAAAAAGAGCCTGTAACCTATGAAGATGCTTCACAGAAGGAAGAATGGGTCAAGGCAATGGAAGAAGAAATCTCGGCACTTGAACAAAATCAAACATGGGAGTTAGTGTCAAGGCCAAGAGATGTAAAGCCCATTTCTTGTAAATGGGTTTATAAAATCAAGACCCGTCCAGATGGCTCAGTAGAAAGGTACAAGGCTCGATTAGTCGCATGAGGCTTCTCTCAACAATACGGGTTGGATTATGACGAGACTTTCAGCCCAGTCGCAAAAATTACTACAGTGCGTGTTCTAATAGCATTAGTAGCATACAAATCATGAAAGCTCTGGCAAATGGACGTAAAGAATGCCTTTCTACATGGAGAAGTTGATCGAGAAATATACATGGAGTAGCCAAGAGGATTTGAAAACAAAACTCATCCAGATTATGTTTGCAAGCTACGAAAAGCACTATACGGGCTGAAGCAAGCACCCAGAGCATGGTACGGGAAAATAGCAGAGTTCCTAGTTCAAAGTGGATATTGCCTAACACCATCTGATTCAAGTCTATTTGTCAAGGTACGTGAAGGCAAACTAGCAATCGTGTTGGTATATGTAGATGATTTGATTATTACAGGTGACGACATTGAAGAAATTCGCCAAACAAGGGAGAATCTATCTGTTCGCTTCCAAATGAAAGAGCTTGGAGAATTAAGGCATTTTCTCGGACTTAAAATGGATCACAACAAAGATGGTTTGTTTTTGTGCCAGCAGAAGTATGCAAAGGATCTCTTACAGAGATTTGGCATGCTTGACTGTAAGCCAATATCAACACCAATGGAGATGAATGCCAAACTCTGTGCTCATGAAGGGAAAGATCTAGAAGATGCAACTATGTACCGACAATTGGTGGGAAGTCTTATCTACCTAACATTGACAAGGCCGGACATTTCATATGCTGTCGGAGTAGTGAGCAGATACTTGCAAAATCCAAATAAACCGCATCTTGAAGCTATTCGGAGGATCCTAAGGTACGTCAAAGGAACAATTGATTATGACATATTTTACAAAATGGGTGATGCATGTGAAATAGTTGGGTATTGCGATGCTGACTATGCGGGAGATCATGATACTCGTCGATCAACCACTGGATATGTATTCATCCTTGGGTCCTGAGCAATATCATGGTGTAGTAAGAGGCAACCGACAGTTTCATTGTCAACAACGGAAGCAGAATATAGAGCAGCAGCAATGGCGGCACAAGAGAGCACATGGTTGATGCAGTTAATGAATGATTTACATCAACCAATCAAAAGTGCGGTTCCACTATTTTGTGACAACAAATCTGCAATCCAATTAGCAGAGAATCCAGTATTCCATGCAAGAACCAAGCATGTTGAAGTACACTATCATTTTTTGAGAGAGAAGGTTTTGAATGGAGGAATACAAATAAAGCACATTAACACTGAGGAGCAAGTTGCCGACATCTTCACAAAAGGATTAAGCAGCATCAAATTCTCAGAATTTCGCAAACAACTTGGAATGCAAAGAAGAACTAGTGTTGAGGGGGAGAAATGAAAGTCAGCACTAGAATGTTCTAGTGTTAGAAGTTTCAAGAAATAAATAAATAAAAGAAAAGTTGAAGAATTATCTAGAAAGCAAAATAAATAATTATGTTGCTAGAATTTTCTAGCTATAGGAAGTCGGTTCCTTAACCGACATATGCTACCTATATATAAGAATATA